>CM073595.1:955000-1555000 GCA_037074705.1 Zhengitettix transpicula | reverse complement strand
TTAAAGTGATGCGTAATACCAGACGTGCTTCTGCTTTGGAATGAATGTTTTACGCAGCGTAAGATCTGCACTTAGCGAACAAATTCACCGCATTCCTCGGTGTCACTTCAGGTTAAATATAGCACCTCACAAAGGCAGAAACTAGCAACAGATTCTGAGCTTTCCGGTTTTTCCAGTTTCAAACCCTGTTATACAATGACAGTTTGTTTTCGGCACTTAACTCTTGATATGTAATTTACCGTTCACGATTATATCTGCCGCTTCCCAGTAGAAGTGTTGTAAGCAATGTTTGATCGGTAGCTTGTTCTCTTCAGGAGCAGCAATCAATCAATGACAGCGTGGAAAATAATTGCTCGAGTTTATATATTTGGAAAATGTTCGTTCCATTGAATTGAAACTCCTGTTGTTCCTTTTAGTAGTTATTAGATAAAGAACTTCATATTGTTCTTCATTAACTGGTTTGTTATTAAAAAATTACTCGTATTAATATAATTTTATTTAGTCAAAATAATTAAAGTTGGAATACTGAAACAAACTCTTACAAAAAATAAAATATTTGATAGTAAGAAATGTTTAAAAATGATTAAACTAATTTCGCAAAAAACTACAATGCTTTCCTTAAGATATACATAAACGAAGCAGCGATTATATAAAAAAAACCTACAAGTCCAACAAAGTAACTAGAATTGCTATTTCAAACAGCCACCTAAATCGATGGAAACATAACTATTCAAAATACCGGGCAATTAATACGTCGTGTCACTACCCTTGAATTGGAGAACAGGTTTCGACGTTTCGAATATTTTAACGAAATTACATCCGGTGTGCGTCACAAACACGCTCATCAGTTTAAAGTGAATCATTCTCAGCTCACCAAAGTCTTGCTTTTTTTTAATCCAGTTCGACGTCCCCGTTACTTGAAGCATACGCATGATATAAATTTAGAACAATATTAAATAAAACTTGAAGGGTCCCGACATATTATTGTGTGAAAGAAAGAATAATTTTTCATCATTCCTTGGCTATGTCTGTGCAATAAGCACATACATAAATATTTTGAAATAATTTCATAAAATAAATTTTTCGTCACTTCATCGCTGTATACTTTGATAGAAATTAACATCAATATAAGAAAGAAAATTTATTCTGATGTAATTATTTATTTTAAAAATATTTTGTTAGACATGAGCCATTTGTTCAATTTTTGCGTAATGTTCTATAATTTAAAATTTTCTGTAATTTTGATTCTATATAATTCTTTGCCAAAAGTGATTGTACCTTTGTCATCTCAAAAAAAATAATAACGCCTCTTCCTGCATATTCGTTTAATTATGACAGAAAATAGCTCCTCCCATTACAAGGTGTCGAGCAAATCTGACACTTTATGCCCAGTTTCTCAATTCGAATAGTTACCCTCCTGCCATTGTCATGATTTAGAGATATACTTCATAAACACCCAGGTTAAAATTAATGCAGCTTATAAAAAAAACAATTTTTTATGTTTATGAAATTATTGAAATACGTTTATAATTCATCCCTAGTTATTATTAGAGACGTTCTGTAAATTCTCATTTCAAATGCCATTTCTGGACTCAGCAACAAGATTTAATGAGCCAAATGAAACAAAATTCAGATAGTAATCTGAACTGAATAATCAATAAATACCTGTCATATAAAACGAATCATTATTTAAGAATAATAAATTACTAAACCAAAAATTTTATTGCTGGGCCGATTAGGGCCAGAAGAGTTTCGTGTTGTTTCGGGGTATATTTTCGCTGATGGCGAATATGATTTGTAAAAAGGATTGTGTTACATAAAATCTTAAAATATCATGAATGATTCGAATCCCATTCATCACATTCTAGAAAAAAGGCAATGAACGACTTACAAAGTACTTTAAAATAACACTCCGTGTGTGACCTAACGATTATTTCAACCTTTAGAACTACAAAAATGTATACAGGAGCATTCGTTTCAGCAGTAAACAGAGTATCGGTGCGAATTATAAAGAAATTAAATATTTTATTTTTTTAGCCGACCGTTACTTGTATTTTGGCCTGTGCCCGTAACATGTCCTATGACTTTCCATGTAATTTTCGAGGTTTCCGTTTTGTATATGTGCACTATTTAAAAATGGGATTTAAATCTTTTCCGATATCTTGTATTACTCTTTGTATTATACATTTATTTTGAAATATCTACTTCTATATTATTTTTCTAAACCCATCGCCTATTCTTATTTTATTGTCATTATACTGTCCTCAAAGCAGGCAAGACTTTTCATGCCGTTTTACAGAGCCAATTTTTCAGATATCAGAAACTAAAATAAGATTTAATCCATGAATAAACAATTATATTCGAAGTGCGTCGCAGAAAAAACGACGTTGGCTTCAAAGAGAGAGGAAAAATAGAAAAACATCATACTGTCATAAATTTCTCATTTCGTTGCGTGCTAACCTACAATAAGCAAATATACAAGATTCCCTAGTTGTTGGGGAAAGTCTATCGGAGTGATTTTAAAGAACTCTGAAAAAAATTTGTGAGTCTCATTTCAAATTTTTCATCGGTTTTTCAAAACTTTCAGTTCATTAATAATTTGTTAATGGAAAAGAATCGTCGAATGTTAAAACATATATTTCGTAAAGTACAATATATATATTGAATAATACACGGATAGGATCGGAAAACCCCCAATATTTAAAGTTGTGATTACAAACTGAATAGGAGTAATCGGTAAACCTGTAAATTGTTAAAACCGCATATATACCGACATAATCGAATATTACGATTTACGCGCTTCTCTGATCACCGTATTACTTTTCTGTTTTAACTTACCTAACCATAACTCAGCGCAAAGGTTAACGAAAAAATTTCCTGCTCTTATGTATGTAGGATTAATTAATATGGATTCTACGTAATTAAAGCAATCCGCAAGTGATAATTTTTGACATGTAAAGCAAGCTGTTTTTCTTGTGCAAAAACCAGTTCGGGATATCGTAAACCATGTTTAGCGATAAATATTCAATACGAAAAGTTTCCCAGCCAACAAAATTGAATACTAGTCTGTGAATCTACAACTCGTTCATAGAATATCATATAAAAATCCATGTTTCTACTTAACCTTCCGGACTTTGAAGACCACGCGTAACCTGAATAATGAAATCGGATGAATAAACAGGATTCCGTACTCAGAAGTCAGCTTCAGCTCGATCATATACTGACAATAATTAAACTAGAAGGAAATATACCAAAGGATAAATATTTCTGATATATATATATATATATATATATATATATATATATATATATATATATATATTTGGTGGCCTGAGTCCCCATTCATCAGAAGGGAAGGACTTAATGTAGTTCCGGGTATTTAATTAAGGATTAATCGTTATATATATATATATTAATATATATTGTAATACTATTTAGAGGCCATTAATTATTTTAATAATTGGATAGTTATGGTGGATTGTTAGCGGTGCCAATTTTCAAAGGCAACAATGGATAGGCGAGCTTTGTTCGGCCGCGAAGGCTTTTCTGAAACAGTCGCGGTCTGGTGTTGAAGTCGGGTGTGGAAGTCGGAAATTGGCAGGCATATAGATCTGGCCGGAAAGGTTACAAGTTCTAAATTTGAGTATAAAGCTTTGGACAGTAAATCTCATCGAACTGCTACAAGCAGTAACTTATTAAATAGCGCCACAATAAAATTTCTATAAGTACCGTGACCGTCGTCAATTCCACATAGAGACAATTTTGTAACAATCTGTCCATCTAAAAATCCGGAAGGAGCAGAGGTTTACAGTTCCAGAGGAGTGACTCGAAAGTTACGACCGTGTTTTTGTATAATCAAGTGTAAATTCAGTGATTCCATGGCCTTTTAGTGTGAATTGTGAGGTGAGCCCTACACAAAGAGAGTTAAGCCTGGTACCAGCCAATGTGTTGTAAGTACAAACAAATTTAATCAAGTTTTGTAAACGACAATTAAAGGTAAAGTCGTCAGATTTCGCTTTCTCTTTTTTTTGTTCGATTGTTTAACTTCTTAGTTTATAGAAGAAATTGATTGCTAAAGTAAATATAAAGGTTGTTTCTTTACTTAGAAGGCCCAGATAAATGACCCTGAGAAAAGAGTTGTAAAATCTATAAACATTGAAAAACTTTAAATGTAATTAATCTCATATAAAATATTGTAAATTTCAACTGAATAAAAGTAAATTGTATTGTAAAGTTCAAAGAATGTCGTAATTATTTTGCAATCTTTCACTATAAATAAAAAAAAATATAATTGTTTCATAAACGATCTATTGAGTTAAATTCATGGAAATAATCTTTGTTTAAATCAATTCATATTATTAATAATCCTTTTTTATTCATTACAATATATATATATATATATATATATATATATATATATTCACATTCCCTATAATTGTCCGCATTGTTTATAATTTAAAAAACTAATAATCTTAAAATTGTATACTTGTAAACCACACATAATTTATCTTCATATCTTTATTTTCTTAGATATTTAAACCACAGGAGCTTTCGGTATTTGCAATAAGTTTTCATAAGTTCTCTTATCCTTGGATCTGTAATTGTGGTATATCTGAAGTGTTTTTTCACTGTCTTATTTATATATATTTATTTAATTAATTTGTCCAAATAACCATCCTCCTAATGAATTTATTTTCCCGGGGCTGTCCTTATTTTCTTATATACGCTTTTATCGTCCAATAATTCCCGCATTTGGCTCTCATAATCCTTCATTTTCATTATTACCATCATTTTGATTTTGTCTGATTTAACCAATTTAACCTCTTTATTCTTCTTGAAGAAATTCTTAGTTTCATCTCTACATCCGTCAATTTTTTCTATCTTCATTTTTTCCTCTTTTTCATATAACGACTCATCATCTCATTTACCTGGTTTCTTATTCACTTTTTATGTGGCTCTGTTGTATTTAAAAAGTTGATTATGGATTCTGACTCTGCAAGCCAATTTCTATATATCTTTGTATTATAAGCATCCTGACAATTTAAATTTTCCCCCAAACTTAAGTAATTCAAGACATTCATAGGAACCATCTTATCACTCAAATTTCCAGTAATCCCAAATTATTTTAAAAGTCTACGACGCGGAATTATCTGTATCACCGCAAAATTGGCATAATTGGCGGAATAAGTACCGCCAAACTTGTAAATCCAACAGTGAAGTGTAAATTTAGTGAAAGAATGGCCTGTTTCTTTTTTTAATATTGAGTGTGTTGCTGAAAGAATTAAATTGCCCAGGTACCAGAAAAAACTGTAAGTTATACCTCATTTAAATTATTATTGTGAAGGTTAGATTAAAGATAAAATCGTCTTATTTCGATTTTTTTTGTTGAATATTGTAAACACTAATTTGTAATATTTCATAAAAGTGTAATCGTCATAGAAATTTGATTGTTTGAAAAGTGAGTAATACCTTTCTTTATTTAAAGCCCCAGAAAAAGACCCTGCGATTAAGAGTAAAATTTGTTTGTTGTATGAAATAAATGTTGAAAAAGGTGATCGAATAATTATTTGTAATTTGAATTATTTTGAATATAATGAATTAATGAGTTTGTATAATTAAATGAAATTTTATTATTAACATCCTTTCATGTAAAGTTAAAATAATGCAATCAACGCGGGCTAACTGTTGTGTTTAATTGTAATTTCATTTATATACCACATATTTGGCTTAACCAATGTGGGGCACTGTTTAATTGTTAAATTTTCAATTGCGAATACTACATATTGACGTCCTCAACGTGTGGCATATTTTAAATTCAATTGTGATTATTACATTTTGGCTTCATCAACGTGTGGCCCATTTTTAACCTTACATAATTAATTGTTTATCTTTAAATTTATCATTACATTTTGGCTTCACCAACGTGTGGCTAATCATTTAATTATTTGATTTCAATTAATTATATATATATATATATATATATATATATAAAACGATTACTTCATGAATCCAATGTACGGCACAACGTTAAATCCTTCTTTACTCAATAAAGGGGTGAGCTCTCGAAAATTTATATATATTGTAGAGATTACAAATATGTCATGAATTAATAAATTTTTTCTTTAATTATTGGCGGCGTTATTTTGAGGCCAGAGCATTGTAAAGAACAGTATTGTTTGGCGTTAATGCAAAGACGATAATGGTTGCTACGGTGTATTGTCGAGAAAGCTTATATTACACGCTCTGAACTTTAGCGTCGATAGTCAAATAGTCAGAGAGCAGAATGTGAACAGTAAAACACTTAGATAGTCAGCGAGCTGTATGTATTCAGCGAAACAGAATGACGCCGAAAATGTTGCAAAGTGTTGGAAAGAGAGAATAAAATCAGTGCTATGGCCTGTTACTGGAATTAGTGTTGTATAAAATTAAATGATCACGTGTGCATAAACCAGGGCAGCTCAAAATAAATGGTATGCAAAAAAGTCAAACTTTCATCTGTAAACCTTTAAGTAAATATCGTTTACCGCTAGATTTCTATAACTTTGCCAGATCTATATAACTTTTCAGATTTCTAATTGTTTTTGTTGTTCGTATAAAATTTTGTTATTGTAAATTTAAATTCATTTTATACTGTTTTTATTAGAGGCCCGATAAGCGGCCCTGAAAGATAGATTCTCATAAAAGCCGTGGCAATTAAATTAAAATAAAAATATATGCAAATTCTACTAAAATCAAATTTGTCAAAAAAATAATTTTGTTATCGTTTAAAAAATAATATTAATTTTCATTTCCTTCCTTTCTTATTTTAATTTTGTGTTTACTACATAATTTGGCTACAGCGTGGTTGGTCATTTGTTTCTGTAGTGTTTTTTGAATGTTACATTATTTAGCGTATTTCTCTAGGGTTTCAACTAAGTTTCGTAATTTTTCGATGTTTTATTTCCTATCATAGAAAATTAAATGTTGTGTCGTCATTGATGATAGTTTGAACGAATTTACTGTTGTAATTTTAGGAGAATTTTTTGGGTGACACTATTACATTAGATATTATGATTATATTCCAGACCTATTCTTATATTTGTATGAAAAATCAGAAAATTATTACAACCCAAACCTTAATTGATATAATATCTGTTTGAGGGACTTATCGTAAGATTAACATACTACTTAAACATCGTGTGTTATACCACTGTGATCAAAAAGTAAGGTGAAATTGTCATTTAAAACTCCCGGGTATTAGGAAGGCAGGTAAATTTTTTTCTTAGGTTGGTAAGACTGTCTATAACATTTTCCAAGCGTCTGTTTGTTAAAAGGTTTAATTATCTCCGAGTTACACGTGTTTTTGTAAACAACCAAGAGTGAATTTTTCGATTTTTGCAATGGGTGATTTTGTTGAGCAAAGAACTTGCATCAAATTTTGTTTGCGGAACGAATATTCTTGTGCGGGCACGTTGAAAATGTTGCGGAAGGCATTTGGTGATCAAACTATGGCACAAAAAAACGTTAATAAGTGGTACAACGAGTTCAAAGAGGGCCGAGAACGCGTTGAAGACGAACCGCGCTCTGGACGACCATCAACGTCTACCGACGAGGGCCACGTCCGAAAAATCAAAGATTTGGTGCTTGAAAATCGTCGATGGACAATTAGATACCTCGCTGATAGTGTTGGAATATCATTTGGCTCAGCCCAAACCATTTTTAAGAATGTTTTGTGTCTCAAACGCGTCAAGTCTCGATTGGTGCCAAAATCGCTCAATTTTTTGGAAAAAAAGCGTCGCGTTGATGTTTGTGAACTTTGGTGTCTGACTATCAGGACCACTTGAAATG
The DNA here is from genome assembly GCA_037074705.1 of Zhengitettix transpicula. NCBI lineage: Eukaryota > Metazoa > Arthropoda > Insecta > Orthoptera > Tetrigidae > Zhengitettix > Zhengitettix transpicula. The sequence goes on along the minus strand of CM073595.1, from coordinate 1,547,173 downwards.
CATCATTACTGGAGACGAGACTTGGATTTACGCATACGACCCTGAAACCACCGATCAATCCAGCGAATATCGTGCAAAAGGTGAAGCAATACCGAAAAGACCACGGCAAAGTAGATCGAAAATCAAGGACATGTTGACAGTTTTCTTTGACTATCGTGGTGTGGTGCACTATGAATTCCTTCCGCCGGGCCAAACTGTCAACAAAGAATATTATTTGAGCGTTATGCGTCGTTTGCGTGAAGATATTCGTCTGAAACGGCCGTAATTATGGGCGAGCAACTCTTGGTTCCTTCATCACGATAATGCACCATGCCATACTGCATTGGTTCTTCGCGACTTTTTTGCCAAAAACTCGACTCGTATCGTTCTGCAACCACCGTATTCGCCTGATTTGGCTCCGTGCGACTTCTGGCTATTCTGCAAACTTAAAAGGTCAATGCGGAGACGCTGTTTTGACAAGATTGAGGACATAAAAACCGAATCGAAGAAGGTCTTGAAGGCTATACCGGAAAAAGACTATTCCGACTGTTTCGAGGACTGGAAAAAGCGTTGGAAAAAGTGCGTTTTATCGGACGGGGATTACTTTGAAGGGGATGAAAATGATTTGGAAGAATAAATAAAGAATTTATATTTTATAAATAAATTCATCTTACGTTTTGTTCACAGTGGTATGTATGAAGGCCATGAAGCATAATTTCTTTGGATAGAAGAAAATATGAACACAGTGTGGTAATGTCGGTTACTGAGACTCCTTGTTTTAATTTATGTGCATTTCAATTAATTAATAATTTTACTTTGGTACATTTTACTTCATTCCAAATATTGCGCCTTTCAATCAGACATATGTAAAGTGCGCACATTTAATTTTGACATCTGGGGGTGGAAATCGAACACACTAAAAATTGAAATGGCAATTGTAATCTTTTTAAAGAAAGCTAATCGCGGGATTTGCTCACGCACATGTGCTGGTGGCCTCCATAAAATAGCGGGCAGCGTCACTTCTTTTTCTGCAGGTATCCAGGAACCTCCGTCGCCAGCCAGTTGTCGGGTCCCGCTTGGTTGTTGCCCTCATGGGTCTATCAGCCGCCAACTCGTCCCGTTCCTTTTTTTAGATAAAACCGTCCTTGCCGTCCTCTGAGCGACTGTCCTCTTAACATCTGGGCTGATCATTCACTCAGATTCCACCCGCCGCGTCAAGACCAAAAAATACGGTTCCTACCTGGCCTGGCGTATAGCACTGTTCACGCGAGGAAATTCTTTTCCGTTGGTGCGCTCTTTCTATATGCTGATGATAAGCCAAATTATGATAGGGACATACGATCACACCACAACAGCTTAGGGTTAAACAGCGAGAGATTTATATCAAGTATTACATCCAAAAATATATCAGTTTTGAATGTAATTGCAGTGTACCAACTCGTTTCTCAAATTATGGAGTCAAACAATCTTAGGAACCTTCAGCAATGCAGAGCACGGAATGAATTAGGAATAAAAAGAGTAGTTAGCGAAATGGTTATAATTTAAGAAAAACATCAAATAAAATAACATACAGTCATAATGGAGTAAAGGAATAATCCGTTATTTGAAATTGGCACGCGATATGAGATAGTTGATTTCCACATGGAGTCTTGGAAATGATCTGGTCTATGGTATGTATGACGCTTAGGAGGTTCTGTATGCGGCACGATCTTATTGGCCAGTACGCACACGACAACACCACTCGCAACAACTCAGGGCTAAAATGTGAAAATCATGATATTATACGATAGCAATTTTCTGAAAATTAATTTTATAATATTGGCAGGAGCGGGGGCAACACCTAATAGGCGAAGTATTACGATATATCAAACAGATCCTCATGGAAACATAGTCCAGAAATGGGATCCGGTCGTTTGTCCCACACATACTTGCCCGTAGCAGGTTTTTGCTACAACAAAATCCAGATTGACGGTTGCCCGACCGGACATTATCCCAATTCATGGACATTAACGTTTTCCCGACAGGTCATTTTTCCGAAGGGTACGTTTTTACGAAATAAAACATAATATTAATATTGTAGAACACTTAATACGATAGTTATCTTATTATACATTATTATTATTGTAAATTAAGTTACTAATCAATGCGTTGAACAATTTCAACCAAAATTGATACATGTATTACTTAAGATGCAGGAACTAACCCCGTGCATTTAAGATTACTCTAGCACCCACATGGGGTGCAATTTCGAAATATGTGATAACGGCCTATATTGGCGACTAATATATAGTTTATCCATTAAGTGCAGAAATCTTCTTATAAATAGGATTCCTTAGAAAGTGTCAGCATTACAATAACACATAATTTTGCAATACGCGAATAAATATTGTATATAATATAGGACAGTAAAAAAAATATATGGGTATATAATTTTATCTCAAACTGATTGTATCAATCAAACAGGATTGAATGTGATTTGGCATAATACTAACAGATGGGTGATGGGCATACTTTTTGCTCCACTGGTCGCAGAATCTGCATAGCGTTTAGTCCGAGACCGGCAAAATACGTGTCACTGCACTTCCTTTAAGCAGGGTTGACGCTCGTTCAATCGCTCCGAGATTTTGGCTCCATGTCAAGCTGCAGTCACAACCCGTTATGGACTTTCTCACTAATACTAGAACACATGAATCAGGTCAACGAAAAATGCGGAACTACATTCAAGATGCTGCAGAATCGAGACTCGCAAAAGGAACTCAGAAACATGTCCACGCTCCAGGATTGTAAAGAAGTTTCTTCTTCTTATTGCACTTTTTCAGGTCAGAAATTGTTAACAGTCTTCGCCTGAGAGGCGATTCCTTTGCTCGGAATCAGAATGCTATTCCAAGATGAACAAGGAGACGGCTTGTGTGCTGAATTCAATGTAGATTGATGCAAGAAACACCACCCAAAATATTTCTTTGACAAAAATTTCTGATGATTTCCAAAAAATATTAAATCGCATGTCAAACCTTTGACTTTCTAGGACATTATCTGCTTTTTTATTAATCTATTCGAAATTTATATACCAAATGATATTTGTCATGGTATTTGTATACGTAGAAAAACTATTGCTGTGAATAAATAATGTAAATGGTGTAGTTTCAACTCATGTAATTAAATCCTTTCAATGAAAACCGAATATTTTTCGGGCTGCGGTATTATTAATCTACTAGATCTATTATAATACCATACAATCGTAGATCTTGATATTGGAGGGGCGTTTCCATTAGGCTAATTAATTGCTGGACCACGAGGCACGCATGTAGTTCACTTGGTTTGAGACTAATGATCATTGTCCTTGGTTCTTTAGTGATTGGTAAATTATTGTAGCAATTGTTACGGGTTTCTCCTTTTATAAATCTTTCAAGGCAGAGTAATTAATTTACCAATCTGTCGACTGTAAGTGATATTTAACATCAGTTTGGACTCTTTGCAGAGATGCCGACGAACAACTTCATTTGTTAACAATCCGAAGCTTTACTACAGGTGTTTGTATTAAACCATGACCAGCTGCGCCGTTGAATATTCTGCGGTTGAAGGGACCTGGTATATTTACATGACATATTAAATTTCCGAGGCAGCCCACTCTTCTACGCGGCAGCTTATTGGTCCAGTGCAGGTCACTGACCTGATCTCCCGCAACACCGAGTCATCTGCCTTCTCCATCCTGTTCCCTAACCATCTTCCAATGTACCATCTCAAATTTGCATTCTTAATGCCGCCAGGATAACAAAAAAGAGCTTAGCCGCTCCTCATGGATTCCTCCATTCAATCACGGTCGCAAAACATATTTAACTTGTCTGCGATGTAATACTGCCACCTGTTTCCAGAGCGAGGACTACAAATTACGTTTTAGAGACGTGGTGTTATTTTGCATAAATTACGATGTTGATTTCTTCTTTATTTATATTCCAAGGTATCCGCCTTCTGTCGCTGTTGTACGACTCCTTTCACGTTTTCCGATTTCTGACAAATGTCAAAGAGTTTTTTCCAAGTCAGAGTGCCTGGGACTGTGATCCACAAATCATATCAATTACCAACTTTAGTATCACGGGTATTGTAATGTTACACTCCGCAAGTAATTAGTAATTACAATAGATAATAAAATCAGTCACTAAGTCTGAAGACCGGACATTGGTCACAGTCGTTTCATTCTTCCGAATGAAAATTGGATACATTAAGTATAATTATTCAATAACATACTCAAGCTCTAACTTTCTGAAAGGTATCAGAATAATGCGGCCAACGTCAACGAACTGGTCCAGTTAAATCATATGAACCCGACACACGTCATACATGGTCTGCACAGTATGGCGACTCAACATCAGCTCTACACAGAGTGGTATCAATCGGGATCTTTATTCGAGATAAAGAACACTATTACTCTGTTCATTACACAAACAAAATATTCCCACAATCACACAATCATACTTGCAGTTTTTATGAACGTTGGCGTCGTGAAATAAAGATAGTAGATGGAAGAAATTTCTTTGATGTCACTTTTGTATACTGACTAGGTTTCAGTAATCAGTCATTCATAGATAACATCGTGTTACATGTAATATCTAGCTAAATAAAGAGGTAGTACATCTCTATGCTGAAAGACAAATCAATTTGACCCAGGAAAGACACGGAATTTGAAGAATTATTGTAAACAATATTATTGCGTTTCTTTTATAAACTTGAAACAATAGTGATTTCAAATTTAATTAGTTAGCTGTGAAACATTCATCAGTAGTATCAAGATCTGATGTACCCCCTCACCACCACCACCAATATATGCACGATCCGTGGTACGGATAGGCCAAATAATTTCCATTGATGTAGGTCTCATACCAGAATGAGATCATGAATTTTTGGCACTGGTCCATTTAGCTTTTGGTTCCACCTTTTTTTTTTTTAGTTTGCTAGTATGAAGCCCACAACGAACGACTGCGTATAACAGTATTCGTAGACCGGTTACGGTGGACAGTTCCCATTTGCATTGGAAATTTCGAAGAATCACTTATGAAAATTTCTCTGCTTGCAAGTGATTTATACTTCCCGCAGATCACATATTATTATTAACAATACTATTCAAAATGTTTTAGTAACGGATTAATTGCAGCAAACAGATAAGACTGATCAAAAATTATTAATTTGATAGCTATTAATACATACATATATATCTAAATAATGAATAAGTCGTTATTGATTTACTTTTAATGAAAATTTCCATGTTTTATAGTGATAGGACTGTTGCCAATATGAGGATAATAAGTAAGAGCCAATTCACAGGCACTTATATGAACTGTCCTACCAATATTCAGGAAGATTAATATTTTTTTTGACACCATTATATATACAATATGTCCATTAGGACAAGTACTTGAGATGAAATATATGATATACAGCCAGTGACATGTGAGAGATGCTTCCAGTGTAGACACTCCTCTAATATAGATCCTAAACGGATGTTATGATAAGTCTTGAGTTGGAAGATGAATATAAGCAGGTTAGGTTTCCAGGTTATACTCATTTAGAATTTCCCTGATTTCCCAAATAACGAAGGTAAATACTGAAATGCATGTGTAGTTGGTTGCATAATGCGGGTCAGGAAACATTCAGACCCTGTTGTATTAGTATTGTCTAAATGATCCGACACGAGATTGATACTCTATGTTCGACCTTCAACAGTATTATTCGGTGACTTGTCATAACTGAATTGACCCACTCAGTTGCAGTGGGTGAGCAGTTAAATATAACTGTGGTTTTATGCTTCACCGGATAATGTAGGATACGGATATTGGTCAACGCATTAACATTGATCCAATGTGAATATTAGAGAAACATGCAACTGCTATGTTGTTCGTGACATTGGAACACATCGCGGGCGGAAATTCTATTAGAGATTTAAGTATTAAGGGATTCTGATATATTCCAAACAAGAGAACACCTTCACAGAGAGAGTTACAGTGAACGTATTAAATGCTCAGTTATAAGTGTAGATTTATTATCAATTCCATTAGTTCTCGGTCGAGGAAATAGGATACATCACAATAGAAAATAACGAATACAGAATAAAATATTACAATTACTAACTTCAAAAATCAAACATTGTACTTTACAAAAAATTTTATAATATAATACAACGTTAAATATATTTAACGTTGCATTATATTATATAATTTTATATATCTGTTGTTTTAATATAACTCATTAAGTGTTATTTTATTCTTTTTTAGCAGCGACTGCTCTATTTATGTTTTCTTCTTCGAACGACACGCTAAAATTCCTTAAAGTTAAATTGGAAGTAGGAAGCGTCCATTTGAGAGTCCATAAGCAGGACTCTGGGTCCCTGGGGCGTGGCTATTAAAGCAGGAACGTTAATTGCGATGTTCGACCCCGGACCCGGCCATTTTGCACGCATAATCGAGCGAGAAACACGCCCTCGGACACGGATTCTACGCTTCAGAAACAGTCAGGGTTTCCGAACTACCGTAGTCCTCGGGCAACATAGGCTTTGCTGCTTGTGCTGGCGAAGTCGCATCTTCTAAGCTCAATTTACGCCTCCGAAATGCCTACAACGTTCCCGATTATGTACGTCGACGTCACGACTCGGATGGCACTCACTGTTATTTTTCTTTTTCGAATGGTGCGGATATGCGTGGGTGTACACCCTCGTGGACGCCTAACCAGGAGTTCAATATTTAAAATAAATACCATTGAAATTACATAGTACTATCATTAGGAATTCAACATGAGACCCCAAAAATAGTAAGGGGATAGCTATACAATTTATAGTACTGACATCTATATTATTTAGGTCGATTTAAAAAAGTTAAAATTAATTATTCGAAGAGTAAATCGATAGTTATTACTATGAAAATGAATATTTTACTGGTGTCATATATGATCTATAATTTAAATTTTAATGAGCGACTGGGAGTAAATGGTGGAGGGAGTCTCATTTGATAAATAAAATGCTTAAGAGGAATTGAAAGGAAACTAAGGCGATGCAATACAGGCTCCTGATTTGGTATGATTGATCTATTCCAAAGTACGGAGGAGTATTCTCAGACTCGAACATAAAGTATATGGCGCAGTAGATAGATAATTTAGTTAGATTTGTATGGACAATATGTTATTTCTTAAGGATTTTTAACAAAGCTTGGCAAGTATCCGCTTCTTTTCTGCGGTGCTAAAGATGTCGAGTTACTAATCTCTGGACATGGTCGAAAGACACGCACGCCAGGTAAAAATACAACCAGAAACTCAAGCGGTTGATGACCGGGTGTTTCCAGGGGAAAAAATTAAGTTTGGTAGAATTTTTTTAATGGAACGCAGATCACCTCATGTATTAAAAAAATGGTAATAATATGATTCCATGAACCAATGTATTAATTCTGGACCGGGAAATGATCCAACGAAGGAGTAAGGAACTCGCGAGGTACCTGTCAAGTAGGAAAATTATAACTTGAAATGTCGTCTGCGAAGAAGTAAGTTGCAAAGTAGGTGGTGAGTCGGAGGTACCTCACGGATTATCAGATTTATTGACACAAATGTAACAGCCATGTTTTCTCAATAGTCGCGGAGGGTTTTTCCATTTTCTCGTGCGAAATTTTCAATTTGGTAGCAAAAACACAAACGATGTATAGCGAAATTGGGTGAATTTCTGAAATAAAACATGGTCAGTTGAATTTTAAATGACTGTCTATGACGTGTCTTCGAATTCTTCAGCTGAAACTATTAAGAAGAACGGCTCACTCATAAATGAGAAACCCAGAATTGGTTCAAACATTAGTGCCACGTTACTGCTACTTTATAATATTATATCACATGTTATCTATAGTCCATAAAGGCTGTGTTTCTCAACCGCCGGTCGTCTGGATGTAGCTTCCTGTCTGTAGAAAATTATTTTCGAGGCAGAAGACGGTCGAAATATTTCTTTTTCTGTTTTAAAATTTTCACCAAATTCCAAACATCCTGATACCAAGAGAAATATTTTTTAAATAAATTAAATCGAATAATTACGAAAGGAGCAAAAAATATATTTCTGAAATTTTAGCCGTTTTCAGTCACAAAACACTTAAATCTACATCAAAAATAAATATTTATTATCCACCCTGATAATTAACATGTATGTTTTCTCTATTTACTGATTTTCTTTTATAACACTTGAAAATTGTCAGCATGAAAGTTGCGTATCAAATTACGTTACAAGTATATACAGCTACTGATGTCAGTATTTTGTACGTATTGTTCGGTTTTTAAGCCGACGTTTCGCTCGAGCATTTTCAAGACTCGGATCTATCGAGCGAAACGTCGGCAAGAACGCCAGAACAAAACGCGGCCTAAAAACCCAAAATACTGACATTATAAGTATATATTTATTCTTCTGGAGGATATATTATCCGTATTAAGTGCCTTTAATATTTTTAAAAGAATCGCACGCATTGTTTAATGTGCCCCAATGAGGAAATCAAATTATTTGACTTATGCCTCACCGAGAAATCTTAATTTTGAAAGCTGTTCAGACAGTCAGTGTTGAACTTAATGTTTTCGGAATTTCAGGCGCGTGAAGATTACGACGCCCTGCTGAGCAAACATTCAACTCGTTCGCATCGTGAATCATTTAGAATTTCGCCACGAATTTTATTGGCAATAAAAACAAGGACTTACGAAGCAACAGATGTTTCCTTATAAATAGAGCTGCTAAGTTTTTATTACGTGAATTCATCATCTTGCGACTTTCATTATTGATTAATCTTTATTCGTGTAATATTATTAGAAAATATATTGTAACTTCAGTAGAAAAATTAAAGGCACCATTCTGTAATATTTCAAGGTCCATTAACTTCAAGAAATTGTTCTCATGAATAGCATATTAAACAATATGTCGGTAATTCAATTCGTAGCGTAAAATCTGACGTTCTCTCCTTTACAAAAAAAAATTATTATGAAATAAATTTGAGAAACAGATCAAATCTACAACAAATCCTGTGAAAAGAAAATTATTATTCCCATGTTCAGCAATAAAATTAATAATAAACTTTGAAATGTTTATGACAATTAATTATGGTCATGTAAAAATTGTATATCTACGAAATTGAACACATGATTATAATGTGTTCTTGCTCTGCGGATCATTAAATATTTATATTTCTAAATCTTAAATATTCAAGTTTCTACGCATTCTTTGAGCGTTATATTATTTTTTAAAGTTAATCTAATGCTCTGCCAACTTATTGTATTCAGTTCCTGGATTAATTTTTCTATTACCTCGACATGTAGAGCAGTTACATCTGAAAATATTAGGTGCCTTATATTTTATACATAGCACATAGTTCTTCTCCCTAGTTGAATTTCCGGAACACTTCCTAGACTGTGACAGTGAACAATTTGATTATTTATTTATGCTTCTCGATGACGTTTCTTATAAATCTTCTGTTGATTTTAATTATTTTTGTAACATGTAATTGGTTGTTCTATTTTTTATTTACAGTTTGAGTACCAAAATATTTTATTATTCGATACTGAATTGTGTAAATAAATTCGGCACATAATTTCTCAGCAGAAAAATTACTTAGTACTGTTTATAAATTATGTTAACAATTCTTAATTTTTTTATGATTTAAGAAAATAATTTATTTATTTAATTGTGTCTTTAATGAAAAATTTATAGTATTAATAAAATATAACCATCTTTCAGATTGTCGATAATAAGTGTATTTCATATAGCGACAAGTACATATTTATTTTTGAATATCTGTGCCATTGATTGAAATAACTAATACCTTTAAGGAGCTAGTATGTTAATGCTCTTAGTGTTTTCAAGACACTTCTTACATTGTATTTACAGGTAAGGTTGCATACCCCTGATAAAATTTTATATCTTCAGACAACTCGTTCAGTGCTCCCAGTCAAAAAAAGAACATCGCTAAATTTCACATTTAGCGCGAAGACCTGAATCATTTGTGGAAATGTCCCAGGGCGCCGAAACTCGGTTATGGAAATCGTAACACGCTGGTAAGATCTGGCACCGCTTTATTGCCATCCATATTATTAGCAACGGCTCTCGCTGTAGCAATTTTTTTTTCTATTTTTGAACCTTATATAGTCGACTGCGAACACCTCTCAGAAGTGTCCGATTTGATGCCAAAACATTGTGTAACTTAAAAAAGTAGAGACCATGGTTGTAGCTCTGATACTCGTTGACAACTGATAATATATTTGTGAAATATCATATTTATCAATCATTTTTTACGTTGCTCTGTAAAATATAACATATAGTTAGACTGATCACCTTACTATTTCATTTAATATATATATTGTGGTGATCACAAATGAAAACAATTTAATCGCCACGTTGAGGGTCAATTTGTAATATTTTACGTCCAATAGGGAATGCAAAAACAATTAAAACAAACAATTAACATTTATTAGTCGCAAAAAAAATATAATTTACAAATGTTATTTAGGCAAATAAAATTCAATTTACAATAAAATGACTATATCTCAGGGTCGTTTACTGGGCATTTAATAATAATAAATACTTGTTAACAATGAAATTTTATCAAGCTATCATGGACTTAATTCATCAATAGATTAACACAATGCAAACACATAAATTCTGAACTTTAAATTCTGAACGAAATTCGAAATCTGACGACAATATATATACTGAATATAACTTATGAGTTTTATGAGTGTGGAATTTTACCTTACTGTCTCTGGTACTTAAGGAAATTGTCTCGTTCGTACACACACACTTATTGCACTTTATAGACAGGCCATTTTTATCCACTGACTCTAATCAACACTTTTAGTTTTGCAAAAGTTGGTTCACTGTTCGTTTAAGAAATATTACTAACTAGTTCCGAAGTTTGTCAACTGCTGGATGCTGTTACCTGGGCTCCCAAAACTGACGAACGTGGTCTAAATCGAGAATACAATAATTTAGACTCAGCTCTCAAAACATTCAGCGTTGAATACCACGCAGTTATCTCACAGACTGCAAGTTGTAAAAATGTTCTAACTGTTTTAACTGTTGTTACATGTATCCAGGCACTTTCTGGATTTTATACTTTTCGTCTGTCCTCTGCTATATTTCCAAGACGACTTTACTGGAGCTCGCCTCCCCACAGGCTCTTCTATGCGTGTCTAACGAACCAACCTCTGCAATACCCACAAACATTGTATTCTTGCCACATTTTTGTGTACTTGTTTGTTTTATGCCACTAACAATTCGAGTCCAAATTTTTTGTTTATTAATTAATTATTTCCTCTTAATTACCACTATATATATATATATATATATATGACAAGTCCAAAACTATAAGTGTATATGATTAACAATTAAGAAATCATTTCATAAAGAGAATATACAAATGAAACAGTATGTAGAAGGTGTAATAAAATAAAGGGGAAAAACGTAAATAAAATACTTCAATACGTAAATCATAAAATTTCTCTAACAGATCTAAACATTTCATTTTATTTTACATAAAACGACATATTGAGAAATGAACACAGTTTCTAATACTTTTCTCGTGCTGATTCTTTAGATGTTTGTTTTCTTGGAGAGCATATGAGTCCACATACGATTTTTAAATTCTTCCTTATGCGATATATATCTATATATAGGAATGAATTTTCTATTCACTTTTTTTTATTCGGGAATGTCTTCCTATCGATCGTAGTGTCAAAATAAAACAAACGTTTTAATTTTGTAATAATTCTTGTAGTTTTTAAACAAAAAATCGTCCTTGTAGGATAGGGAAACTTGTGTTCCCGATTTTTTGTTATGTACATGTTAATTTCTAATTGTTATTAATTATGGCTGCTAATAGTTATATTGCAATTTTAGGCATTAGCGTTTACTATTTCCTCTTTTGAGGACTAGTGGAATAAATAAATCAAATAAAAGAAGGATAAAAACTCTTAAAGTTCAATGCACAATGATTCGTAAATTCTACAGAAACCTTTGTATCAAGCGCAATGAGTGAATAAAATCTTCAAAATATAAATAATATTTACCAACTATATTTCATTCGCGAGAATGCGTATATATTATATGTTTCTCAGTTTCTGAATATAGAAATTGTCACGTCTAGATAGAAATTTGCTTTCCTGATTTTTATCACAAAATACCAATGGAGATGTGTAATAACACCAGCTACGACCCGAATGTATATAATGTGAAGATGTTTAAAAATTATTTGATTGGATTTTAATTAAATATTTATATACATTTAAAGTTATTTAATGTTTCTCCGTTTATGTTTCAAATTTTATCATTTATGGAGAAGACTGGAGCTAGTTTATGATTATTCTAATTTTTTTTTGTTAAGAATATAATAAGTTTCGAAAACGATTGTGTATAATACATACATAGGTCTCTAAATACATTGATAATTGTTCCAAAATATATTATTTTTTTTAAAAAAAAATTTTTTTACGTGTAATCAAACTATGCCAACATGCCCCTTGTTGAGGATAGTTGGCACTTTAGTTGACACTCGTGTAAAAAATAATTTTTTCCTCTCAGTATTCAATGTTATGAAGGGAAAAAAATATTAAACGCACAACCTGTATTAGAATATTGCATGAGGACTGCTTTAAAAATAGATAGGCTACAATAAAATGGCAAAACTCAAGTTACACAATTTAATGAACCAAAACGAATGGTGGAAATGAAGCAGTAAAATAATCAAACAATTTTCCTTCATGAATACACTAGACACACGGTCAGCACATAGACACATTGCAAAGAGACGGCTGTCGTGAAATCATGACTAGAGGCTCAAGCGTTCTTCTAACACATTTCTTGTAACACCAAATTTTGTCTGTTTGTGCCGGAAATCTCCGATGTTGTTGAATATTTTCCTTTGTTGTCACCATGAACTCATCCTTGTGAATGGCTGTGATCTTCCACATATTTGACAATAACGAAGTCTCCCACTCTGTACGCATCGTGATCTTCATCAAATCTCTGTGCCAACTAACCCCTTCTTCTTAATGCCAACTAACCTCTACAGGCTTTTGCCGAGAAACATGGCGGCCTGAAGTACGGGTGATGGGTTACAATTGAAAACAGCATATACGTTGTTAACTCAAAAACCAATAATTTTAAATCCATGCAGAACTTGACTTTATCATGCAGTCATGCGGTAGTAGCAGAAAAATAAACGAATTTCAAAATTTTACTTTCTTGTGTGACAATCAGTTTTCCTCCTCTCTTGAAAATCTTTTTGAAGATATGCCTTGCTGTAAACATCAACTGATGTCGACACAATCGACCAAGAGTGACCCATGGGCTTATTAAGAACCACAACACAAACATACCCCTTATGTCAACTAATCGCAATCTCCCCTACATTTTCTCCGCTGTCTATTAGCATTTCAATTAATCTTCTGAGAACATTTTTTTGTTTCTCATATTTTCGTTTTTAACGTTTCCTTTTTAATGTAATGAATTATATATTCATCTTTAAAACATGTATTGTAAATTTATTGTTATACCTTTGTTTTATATTTGTCAATACAGAGCTAATTGAATCAATAAATGTAAATTTAAAGCCTAACTGTTTTTAATTCTATATAAATCCAACATAGCTCAGTTTACTTCTCCAAAATACGTTTGACGAACTTGAAAACTGGATCAACTGACTGGTATCAGAGCAGTTTTCTCATCTCAGCTATTGGTGCGCGATCGTTTCAACAAGTCGTGCTTCACACGACTTGTCATAAGAAATGAAAAATATATATTGCCGACTGAATTATTGTGTATACTCAGACGTATCGTGCAGCTTTATGGCGTACATGTTTTATGGCTGCATGGTTGGTGTTGCGCGGAACATATGTCAACGTTGTGTGGTACATGAGCTGTTGTCCTTTGCTAACGAGAGGTCATTACGACACGCTCTGGGAGACTGCTGGTTAATCAACTAAACGGTCACGGTCATAATTTTATATTTAATACCTACCAATATTTAATATATGAATAGAACCCAACGTTGGCAGTCAGAATGTAAAAAATAGGAAGTGGGGGTTCAGTAATTTAAAAACATATAAGATGCTATAAGTCGAATCAAACAATTACAAAACAAGGAATTACTTTTAATTGAAACAAACATGAGACCCTCGCAAATTTGTAAAAAAAATGGACCGTGCAGAATAGGACACCTGAATGATTTTTCGTAAGATGAACGAAGTTGAAAATTTAAACAGATAATATTCGCATTTTCCCGTCGTTGTCATTATTTTCGGAAGGTATTCTCTACGGTTCGAGTAGGCGGCACCAACGGTTTCTGCTGCTGAAATATTCCTCCAGGGAATGGGGTTGTTCCATTATCAGGATGTCGTGCTATCGTGATATACCTGGCCGTCGGATTATCCAAGATACCCTTCAACACCTTCGTCTAATCGTTTTGATATTTTAACCTCTCCTCATCCTTTACTTCATGACTGGAACACTACATCCTCACTGGTCCTTCATCACTCGAAAATGTGTGTCCATTAGGTATAACTGTGCGAACTGCTAAATTATTTTTTATTTCCTCGAAACGTCATGTGAGGTCGGGGACGCGGCTGAAGCATGCCTTAAATTTCAGCAGCACAAGCAGCTGCCGCATCTATAAAGTGAGCTACATCCATTCTGCTAAAAAGTTGAACAACTACTGAGAACAAGTGGAGAACTCTATGCGTTCATATTGTGACAGTCGCTGGTTTGGGCGAAAGCAGTTCTCCACCCTGGTGGAAAAAGAGAATTTTTCTACACCTAGTAGCCTCAGTTAATTTTTGAGTTTTATTTTCCCAAATTACTTTTAAAATCATGAACTTTTGCACAGCCTCCGCCACATCCGTGACAGTCCGGGTACCTGACACACTGCTCCAGAGAATTTCACTGCAGTTCGCGTTTCAAACAACATAGGATAAGCTAACAGTATGCTTAAAAGTAAAACTGCCCCTTATACACTCAAACCATCTAAAAATCTCCCTAAAAAAAGCAATGGTTCCAATCACTCAAATATTCAATTCCATCATAAAAACCACACATATACCTCGGACCCTGAAGCATTCTACAATCATAAACCGAATTAAATCCATTCCTACAAGTTACAGATCCATAATTATATTACCACAATTTGCCAAATTATTTGAAAAACTACTAATCCAAAAAATTAAAGAACAGATAAATCACCTAATCCCCAGCAAACAATTTGGTTCCAGAAACAAGCAATCGTGCCCACAACTAATGTATCTGGTAATTGAATACATTAATAATTTTTTAGAAGAACAAAACAACAGCCTTTCGACATTTATAGATTCAGAACTGTAGTGGAATTCACAGAAGATTGAACGCCAGTTTGGATGGTCAATATTATTTTGAGCGAATATAAAATATTTCACACGGGCTCAAAATTTATAAATGACCATATATTTTGTAAGCGTGTGCACGCTAAAAATTTGGGAACTTCTCCAAACTCATAAAAAAAATTGCAATCAGCTAATGAGTTTTTTTCAGATCAGCCATAAATGTTGTAATTTATTTTAATTGAGGTATACGTTGTCTGCGTGCGGACTACATTGGGTGAACTAAGAACTGAGATATTAAATATCAAGCGCGGAGATCTTTCGGTAACCTGCGAAAAGGGAATTAAAGAAACATGACGCTCGTTAATTACGACAAATGACGACTTTTTGCTGCAGCCTGGATTAACTCTGCAGATACCATAAATTATCTGCAACATTTACGTGGCTGTCCACAGGAAATGCTTTCTCCACCCTAAAGCCAACCGAACGACATTCCGCCAGCATGAATCTTCGATCGTAGGATACTGATCCCTCGCTTGTTCAAGGACCTTCAAGGAAAACGGGATTTCCAGCTTCTTCGGAAGGTTGACCGCAAATTAATTTGAATGTTGTTAGAATATTTTTGTCTATTTGGAATTGTTGGAAAGTGAAAACGTAGTGGAATTCACAGATTAGGTAAGCAGTGAACAGAAAATAGAAGTTGGAGAAAAGTATCAACGATTTTCGGGCCATAAATAAGAAAACAGAAATAAAATGCGACACATTTTCTCTACAGGTGTAAGATGATTCTGATCATTCTTCAGAGAGTAACTTTCTGAGAAAAACATAGTTTACAAACATGTAATGCTGTACGATTCAGCGCACCACTTGATAAAAAATTATCTCATCTTTGGTAATCGAATTGTTTTCATACATACATAGCATTAGTAGTAATTTGAATAAGAAAGAATTTTTAAAAAATAATGGGAACATTAACATAAATGGATTATGAGTTCATCAAAACGCCATTAAAATCTTCGCATATAAAATATAGGATACAATTATTCAAGGATTATAAGGACCCCAAAGACGAGGTCATTCATATATTATATAATAAAATATGCATTTGTATGCTTTTCTTTGTTTGTAAAAAAGAAACAGACAGGAAGATCTCAAAAGTTCCTTGCTGGTACTAGACGACAACAGCGTCTCCAGTGTTTTATTGGCTTATTCGCTGCTCACTGTAAATGAGCAAATTTCAAAACTTTAATTCAGAAATTTAACAAATGTAGAAAATGTTCTCTCAAAAGTAATATATATGAGAAAATTTTATCAGTCTAAGCACTTGAGTTGATGATAGGATTAAATTCATTCAGAACTATTTTGAACTGTATTTGTATAGATGTATAATTAAATTATTAAGATTTTAAATGCATATTTATTCTATTGTCTAGTAAAAACATTTAATCATTTAATATTTATTATTGTTACATGTCTTACTTTATCATCCATTTGGTTAGTTCATTTTCTATGAATTATATTATACGGGAAATATCCATCTATAGAAAATGATTTTACGCATTATTCGCTGAGGACAGTCTTCACACTCACTGACCCTGAGTTTGTCTAATTAACGCTTAAGCGAAAGAGTAATCAGTCTTATCGTCAACATCTGGAAATTATGAAGCTGAGAATCGTGTCCGCTGTAATCTAAAATAATTGAGAAGTAGCAACGACCGATAGAAAATAGACATAAGACACATCTCTCCAACAGAGCTTCCAATACAGTTATTTTTTTAAAAAAGAATGTATTGATTAAGGTCAACATTACACGATCCAGAGTAACACGTCACTTCCCATGAAGTTCCACGTAATTCACAAGCTTGAAAAAGTAGTGTAATTAAAAGCTTATAAAATACGACGGAAAACAATCCGTAAACAAGAAACCCTTGATTCGGAAATATGATCTGGAATGAACGTAAATGGTGCTTTTCAGGGGTTTTCATCACCAATCTTTCGGTACTCTTGAGATGTGAAACTATCAGTGTTGTCAATATCCTCGGTTTCGTGTAGTTCACCATTGAACGTGAACAAAATTTTAGGCCAACAAAACATCTGAGTATTCAGGTGGAAACATTACCCCTTCAGTATCTGAATTCCACCTGTCGTGGTTCACCATATCACTGATAAATCAGGGGAAACTACGTGTTCTGAGATATCGATCAAGAAGCAAATAAATAGGTATTAGTGCTTAACGACATTAGGCGTGTTAACGAAACCAAATGTAAGGGAGAATTGTTTCATAGGAGATGGTTGCACACTTAAAACTGGAACAGCACTCTATTTTATTAATTACATTGAATGGAAAATATAAATCATAAGTACCAAAAAATTAAGCAGTTTCTTTTTTAGGATTTTTAAACCCACTGTTGCAGATTCTGAATTTTTGACGCCATAAATGGCTCATAAGTCAAAATCTTGTGGAGTGCAAAAAAGAAAAAGAAAATAGCTAACGCTTTCGACATCAAATTCTTTTCATTTTCTATCAACTGCCCTGATACATGTACTCGTGAAATGTTACGTCACTATATTTTCGATTCTATAAGTACTGACTACATAGATCGCAATTCTACACATTACTCGTGGTTAACTTTAGCACTTAGAATGCGTACAACTATGCCTGCTTGACAGTGTCGTGATCAACAAATAAAATTAGAACGGACCTATTCTCAACACGTAATCTTTCTTGTAGATCAGAATAATTTTAGGAGCGTCGAAGTCTCATTGCAGATGGAGAATTTATTCGCCGCTGAAACCCACGCTGTCTTATTCTCATTACAAACCACTTCGCCTTATGTGGACGAGATCCCCGGGCAGCTTATCCGTATTCAGCTTCTCCTACTATGAATGCGGGGGCGGGCAATTGCTTCATCTCCGCAACATCACGAGTTACGAACATTATTTGTAGACTGTTGAAATGCTGAAAATTGGAGATAATTCATTCTTATATATCGCTCTTCCCAGCTACCAGCTATGAGCCGGTAGTAAATCTCGAATGGTACATATTTGTACTCAGTTCGATAGTGTACAAATTTTAAGTAACACAATTTGTTTTTTGTGGAAGCGCAGAAATAATCAAGGACGATCGCACCAAAACTGTCATTCATTTTATACAGTCTGTCTTCTACCTAACCACTTTTCCTCATCTAAACGTCGTTCCTTTAGTAATTTCTCACGTAATACTTCTTCACGTTTTTGCCAAATCCTTTTCCCAATCATTCTTCTCCAAGCCAGATCATACAAAATTTGCATCTACTTCTCAGTTCTGTCATCTTAAATTATCGAACAGTATCTTCTTGATGTGCTTTGTACTCTTCAACAGGAAAAGGAATGCCCTGCAATCATTTTGCATCCCTGGCGATGCAAATTTTTGAGAGATGCTGTAGCCGAGAAGAGAAAATCCTCATTTATGAAACTAGATTTGCTGACGTGACTCGAAGGGTCCTAGCTGGTTTATTGCCACCTCAGAAAAGTAATTAGGTTGGTAATACGCAGTAGCAGAACTCGGAGGCTGCGCACAGCGGGCGACGGCCATGAAACTTGTGTCCGAGTGGATTTACCGTCATTTAACACGCAAAGCCGCCGCACATTGTCGCGCGGTCGTTACTATGCATCGTGCCCCAAAAAGAGCGAATGGAAGCTTCGTTTAATATGCGAAATATCCGCTTATCGGTAGGAAGCTGAGGGCGCACGTGACCGGAATGGACGCGATGGCGGAGGTCATTGAACCGAGCCGCTCCCGTCATGGCACGTCCTTCGTCGAACACATGTGCCTCAGAAACGAATGGACCCTCCTTTCCACTATCTCTCGTTTTACGTAAGCTGACATGTTTCTCTTTTTGTAAACTGAATCCTAACTCCTACAAGAATTTTTTATTCGTTTGAAAATAGTTCGCCTTTTTCCTTCATCTTTCAAGGCTCGAAGGTTGAGCAATCATACTGATTTCATAAAAGACCTATTTATATAATTTCCTCCAAGTTTACTTAATCGTCATCTTCATTTCACACTTCTTACTGCATACAATATTTTTACCTGTCTGCTCCACGTATTTAATGCTGTCTTACCCTCCGCAACACCGTTTATTAAGGCCGCCTTACATGGTCAATACATTGATTCAATATTTTATCTCACGCAATACATTGACGGTGTAAAAGCGACATTGGCGAAAATATACTCAGCATGATCAAAAATGTTTGAATTTTATTAATCAGGCCTTAACTTGGATTCATACATAAACGCGTGAGTTCTATATTGCGCAATATCGCGCCAGTCTTGACAAGTGTGTTTTTAGTGTGGTTTGTAGCCCCGCCTAATTTTATTTGTATTATATTTTTGATAATATTATAATTGTTTCAATTAGTATAAGAAAATTTAAACGGCCTTGTTTATTAAATAAAAGCCTTTAAGAATAAATTAAACACACATACACTAAATGCTTATATTCAAGTATTCAGACCTTCTATAGGTGTTTATAAAAAAAATATCTAAGACATTAACGTAAAAATTTACAGATTTTGAAAATATAATAAAGCTGAACGTTGTTGACAGAACAGGCAAATATTTTTTGTTATAATGAAATGTATATTGCACTTAAACAATATTTGCTGATAAATCAGCAATGTAGAAACAGATTACTATTTAAAATAATATTATTTTTACTTATATAGAAAGTCATCTGATTGTTTATGTATTTTATAAGATTTAAAGAAGCAGCCCTTATCCAGTCTCAAATTTTTCGACGATTTTATTTAAATTAGTCAGTCATTTTTTCAGAAGCATTTGGCCATGATCATCTGTTAATATATTATTCAAGCTTTAACATTTATGGCTTTAAATGTCAACTTGTTTTGATTTCACAGCTCCGTCAATTATTAAGAGAAGATACCTGTCACTTCACTCCTTTAAACAATAAAATTATTTAAATATCTGATAGATTCTATAGTTCAGCTGCAACCTATCGGTAACCGCTTAAACTATTTTAGAATTTTATTTATTATTTAACATTCTCTGATACATGTATAATAATTTATTCATGTAGTTATTTATTTTTATTTTAAATTTACATTTTTATTTTATATTTAAATTTTCTATAATTTTAATATATTTACTTAAAAAAATATCTAACAATCTTATAATTAATTTTTAGATCACATTAATTTTAATTTTCTATATTATAGATATCTGGATTTATTTTGTTTCTTTCATAATTCTTTTCTAACTCATTTTTTCTTTTCATTAATATCTCAAATAAAACACTAAGAGTTCCCACTTCATTTCTATAATTCATTGTCCTGTCCAAATTTTTATAGATTCAGATTCCTTCAAGAATTCTTCTTTTTAATGCATGATTTTCTTCATGGATAATTTGGATTTTAAACCATGCTACTTCATCCTTACGTTGTTTTATGTGCTTCGATAATGCTGTGCCAGTTTTTACAGTTTCTTTCAAATTGCTTTCCGCTCACGACAATGTTTCATCGAGGCATGAAAATCTCTTTCAACAGTTTTTTTTTAAAATAACACAATATTTTGGATTAAAAAGTAGTACAGAAAAAATACAGAAAGCCCCAACAAACACCCAAATTCTTGCATTATTTAGAAACATTTTTCGTGACTTGTAACGTAGACTCGTCGCATAAGACATTAATCTCGCTGGCTTATGCCATCGCTCCCAAGATTTGCAAAAATCCCGAGGCATGGGAGTCCACCGCTTAATGTCTGTGATTATAGACCGACATTAAACCATGACACATAAAAATGAGCACAGTTTCCTTCAGATGGCTTTAGAGTAACTGCCGCGGTTTCACACGCAAATTTGCGACAGGTATTTATTTTTATGTAGGCGGAAACTGATTTAAAATGTACGGAACCAAGCGTGAAATTTAGTGTCCACTGCGTTGTCCGTAGTTTCTGCCTTGGCTTCAGAGAGGTTTTATTATTCTCAAGCCCAGGAGCAAGACATTTACACCTTCTACTGAACAGAAAAATATTCATTTTAAACTGTAAAAGTTCGCCTTTAAGTTAAATAAGAAACATTTATTTCTAAACTCCACGCAATAATATAGAAGAATCCAGGCTAAAATTAAAAATCTGATTTATTCCATGTCTCGTCGTATAGCATCACTTATTTCAGCGTGTGGTGGCTTAACCAAATACTCCTTCCACTGCAAAATTCACTCTCCATAAACTAAAAACTTACTTCCACTTGCTCAGCAAGCTCCCTTCAGACCTCAGTTTTCCGAAATTCCCCTCACAAGATCTAGGATTCTGCCAATAGGAATTAGATTTGTGCCCCCCACAAATCTCAATATATTATTTAGCCACACCCCTTACGGGGTATAAATAGCCAAATTCAGGTCCGTTGGAATACACGTCCGCGATGGTGCCAATTATTAAACTTAAGGTCCTGTTTATCGATAACAGGACCTTAAGTTTTAATAATTGTCCTGATTTCACGATATAAGAAGCAAACCGTAAGGTAATAACAGTGCAAAACAAAGAAACGCACCGAAGATGAACCGAGTTTTGATACAATCCGTCGGCCACTGATTCCAGCCTCAAACACAACAAATTTAAACAATAAGAAACAAGGCTCAATATTACCCGCCGTATACAACTTTCAATTAACTACCATGTTCTAACATAATAAATCATAAAATGATGCATTCACTATTTTTTCAATCGTGTGTTATACTGAAAAGCTTTCATAGATTTATAGCGTTCTGATGAGTTGTAAGGTAAAAAATGAGAATATACGACGTTATGAACATGCAAGTACCTGTATCACATATTTTTTTATACCTGCACGCTAGAAAGTTCGTGTATATATATGCGTTTCCTAAAATTATACCATCATTTTAATTTTTATTATTTCACAAAATTCATTCTCTTTGTAATCTTGTAGTACACTCAGTTATCCTAGAATGGAATATAATCTAAATAAATAAATCCCAGTATTAAGGGTTTTATCTACAAAATTGGAAATCCTTATGATTCGATATATAGCCAATTTCTAGCAGACAACTTTAGTTCTGTCGACATAAAAATTATCATTACTAAGGGGACCTCATTTTCAGAGTATTATCGCATTTACAGTTCAACGCGATTTAAGTCCCCCATAAAAAAAATAGCTGAAGGCACATCCTCTCACGAAGGATTTTTTTTATTAATTCCCTGTATTTTATTGAATCACGTCGCCACAAAAAAACACGATTTCTCAGACACACTGTAACGGGCCTGTCTACAGAATGAAGCCCGTATTTATTTCTTCGCACGGATTAATGTGACATCTGCGTATATGTAAATTCGCGCTTTTAGCTCCGCATTCCTAACACTAATTCACAAGCAGTAAATTCTTACAACTTTAGACTGCTAATTAGCCGTTTTAACGTAATCGTTCACGTTTAGGTGTCTCAGATATATTCTGTGTTTGACATTCTGCGTTCTCATCTTGTACTTTGTTTACTTGGCAACTACTACGGGATCTCTGCAATTCATATAACTAATTTTTTTCAACTCTCCTACAATACTCAAATATTCTATTACGTTCAGTTCTAAAAACAGTGTTATAGTCTGTATATTGGATTAGACGTTTATAGGAAAAGTGCTGGGTCGTGAGGATTTCCATGAAAATGTGGAGGTTTAAGAAAACTTTAAAATCTATTCCAGACATTGAAAACCTCGTGTTCCATTAAATAGTTACGTTCAACTAAAATTATTGCTCCTTTACTAAAATGTTTGTTTGGTTACAGTTCTATGACGCTGCATTTAATAAAAAAAAAGATTAAATCTTCATAGATACGTGAACTGGAAACCTCTTTTAAAATATTGTTTAATAAGAAGAAATTACATTTGTAATTACGAAAAATAAAAATTTTAATTTCATGCATCTTGCATTTCTCAATTAAAATTTTCAGTACGAACAATCCAATCTTTAAGGGATGCAAAATTTCGAATATTAATTACTTTATAGTCACACTTTCATTCAATAAAAGAGAGGCGCTCTATTCGTTGATAGTAATGGTAACTCCCATGTCTTTTCGTAAAATCTTTCTTGGGTAACTATTTTATGTTACGTGCTTCTAAGAGAGCGACTTATCCGTCGTTTGTTTCTCCTCCTAGTGTTTTTGTGTTTATGTTTGTGTGATGTGTAATTCTATATTTTATGATTGTTAATTCTTTAATCATTATTTTTTTTACTAGTGCTTATTGAATTCTTTTGATTGTTGTAAATATTATATCATAGTTTTAGTATAGTTAAAGAATTATTATTTTTGTTATTAATACTATATAGTTCTTTTACTTATGTTGGACAGGGAAATTTGTGTTCCCGAATTTTAGTATTATGTTAACTTCTAATTATATATAATTGTAGCATCCAATAATTTTATTTTAATTTTATGTAATGGTGTATCCTATTCCCCCATACGAGAACTAATGGAATAAAATAAATCAAATAAAATTCTTAAAGAAAAATCTATCAAACATTATTACCATTATTAATTGAGCACATTGAATTTTTTCTGTACCATTTAGCAACTGTAACGACAAGAAGGACAATTACAAGCACTAATTGGGTATTTCTGTTTTAGATTAATTAATTAAATGTATGAAGTGTACAAACTTAAGAACATGACTCAGCTTTTCTAAAAAAAATATTTCTTCTCAAAAGGCACATTTGTAATTTAACTATAGTCTCAACCATTAATCAATAAAAATCCTGTTTCAGAGCAAAGGAAGACTAGATCCAGTTTGTTTTTTATCTTTCCGCGTAGACATCCCAATGGCTACTTCAGAGAAACCGTAACCAATTATACGTGCAAACGACTGGCTTTTATGGACTAACCATTACAATCCAAACACAGCCGCAGGTGAAGATTGTTTAACGCAGAGAGGATGAATATCTGAGCAAACGAAATGCCTCCCATAAACGTCATCATAACTAACACAGTAATGACTACTCGCAAAAACTGAACAAAATAAACAAAGTCCTCCCTCAAATTCTGATCAATAAATAAAAATTGAAACTCATATTATTTGCGAAACATTATAAAAAGTGTCTGGCCGAATATGAGGGAAAAGCATCAATGTTAATCAATGGTCTCTTGATATGTCCCTTATTCAACAATGACTGGTAAAATAAAGCGTCCATGTATATCAGCCGATTTATAAAACGCTATAACTGAAGACACAAAAATTTGCATATATATTTTAAACAGCCCTCATATCACTTTCTTAAGTTTGCAAATCATAATAGAGTTAACAGATTTTTTAATAACTAAAAACTAGTTAGTTCCAAATGTTATTTTAGTTCCGGCAAACTCCGTTAATGAGTCGTTATCGTAATAAGTATTAATCTAAATATAAATAAATCGTAGTCTAAAACCTTGCTTAATTGTTTTCCCTGATTTCCTTAAAAAGCTTACTTATTTCAAACCTTCTATATATACAATATGTATATATAATGATATAATCTGTATACAAATTTTAACGCGTGGACAGACTGCTTCCAAACTTGGTACACATATTCTTAAAAAAACACGAGGCACGGTACTGTGGAGGGTGAGTAACACCTAGCATAAAGGTGGAAAGAATTATAATTTAAAAATGTGATAATTTTGGGTTAATTTACTGCGCGAGAGGGGACCGTGACGTATCACACGTTCGCGCTCACGTTATTGCACAATTTAAAAATCGTTCTCTTTTCGTAATGAAGAAAACAAGTAATATTTTGATTCAATAAAAAGTATACTTATATCCAGCAATACTCCATCGAATGATAATTAAAAATAATACGAAATGTTATATTATCTAAGGAACTAATTTTCTTTTAACTAACGACTTTTAAATGGCTGACATGACACATTTTTAAGGTGAACACGTACCAAGATTTTGCCCAATTATATCTAGCAATACGCACTGAAGAAGACGTAGAATGATGGTAAAATCAATACTTAATTTTTGGCACTCATTATAATTTAATATATTTGACATTAAATGTACACTAACTGACGAATAATTTCAAGTGATTTTCTTGAAAAAATTTGGTTATGTGTGTATATTATTATAATTTCACATACTTGATTTTATAATTTCAAATGAGAACTGTTGAAAATTAAAGATATTGCACAAAATTTATATTTTTCCATTGAAGAGTTAGAGTATTTCGTTATTTTTTGCAATTTTGAACCATGTTTCATACGGCACCAAATATGGCGACTTTTTATTTACAATATGCTAGGCCTGACTCAAGTTAATTCATTTATTGATGTTCTTTTAGCAACATAAATTTCGTCCAATATGAGATGATCTGTCAACACGTAATTACACCTAAAAGTTATAAGCATTAAACTTCAAAGAATAGAGTCATTACGATCCTCAATCGGTGTGTAACAGTTACAAAAATATTTAGTGAAAATTTATAACTAAATTATTTAATTAATAAATCTATTCAAATGTATACCCATAAAAATACATATATATATATATACATATGTGTGTACTCTTTTTATTCGGTAGATTTATTGGGATAATGTTAACGAATTTCCTTATTATTATTTTTGGATTTTTCCATGAAGTCGTTTACCAACACCAGGCAAATATATATATACAATTATTTTAAGATATTATTCTTGACTCCCATAAGACAGCAGGTATATTATTCTTTAATCTCGTAATGTACCGGGGTTATTTACTATTCCCACAATGTACCCGGACTATTTTTTACTTTCATAAGGTTAAGATAAAGGAAATAATTTTCCTTTAAACGCACGTAGACAATTTTTTACACCATTACGGTACTGCGAGTATTTTTGACACACGTAAGGTATCTGGAGTATTCTTGGCTACTTATTGTATCGGGAATATTTTTTACAACCTCAATGCACCGGAATATTTTGCGGCACCTTAAATTACTGGGAGTATTTTTTTTTCACTGAAGATATCCAGACGTTTTTGACTCCCAGAAGTACTGTTACAATGTTTTTCTCATTTAACGTAACAAGATTATATTTGTCTCCCTTAAAAACCGTAAATATTTTTAACTCATTTAAGTTATTTGGAGCTTTAATTATAACCTTAAGGTACCGGGATATTTTTACGCTTAATGGATTTGGATTATTCATAAGTTCCTTATTTTACCGCGGCTATTCTCGGTTTCCTTAAAGAACCGGGGGCATTGTTTTCTCTCTTAACACTCAGGAATTTCTTGACTTCTGTTAAGATATGGAGAGTATTTTGACTCCTTTTTGGTGTGAGGTACATCACGTCTTTCTCGTGATAGGTTGAGCAATTTTTTATCCCATAAGAAACATATAAAATCGGCCGAAGAATTTTTTATCGGTGTCATTAAAATTGATAGTGCTTCTGCCGATATTGTTTGTATATAATTTCAAATACTTTTGGCATGGTGGGAGAGCACCCGTAGAGGTGATGGTGGAGGGGTGGTATAAACAAATAACGCGAAAAAAAAACGGGATTGGAGTCAAATTCGGGTTTATGGATGTCGCTTAATTTAATTATGATAACCCGGACAACGCCAGATAGTGATGTATATAACCCTGTAGTACTTTTAAAATATGAACTGCTATTAACGTTTTGACAAATATGATCCATTTTTCAATTTTCCCCCCACTTACACTCTACAGAAAATACTACCACGCGTACGGGCCAGTGCAGTATTGTGGTTAAGGCTTCGGTAAACCGGGTTCGAGTCCACCCGCGGCGAATTTTTAGTAAATATTTAGATCATCTTCGCTAGTGTTAAATAATTCACTAATGATTAAAATAAATGAATCATTATCCAAAAACATATATCTTCTTAAAAATACTTCATAACATGCGTTGCCTACTATAATAGAAAAAACATCAAGTTAAAAAATTATCTGACACAACTAAAAGAATCCATATGTTCAACAAGTACATTAGAATCCAAGTATAGTCCTCTTCATATAGAAATAATTAAGGAGAAAAGTTTATGATAATGTGAAATTCAACTTTTCAGAATGAAAGACTGTATCCTCTCAATTTCCAAGTGTTTAATATTGATTAAGTGAAACAGATAGGGTAGGAAAGGGGGGGAGGGCAAATGCTTTTGATTCTAGCAGATCAATGTTGTTAGTCAATCATTTTTTATTTCCGTTTGTTACGGTTAAGTTTTTTTTTAACTATTTCTTGGGAGGCTGTATATATTTTATGTATGAATATATATATATATATATATATATATATATATATATATATATATATATATATATTGTATTTTGAATTCTGTCCATCGTGGTGTCCGTCTTTGACCTGTGTCACACATTTATCGTCATACGAATCTTTGACAGAGACGTATATATTCGCCCTGCGGAGGTGAAGAAAATTGAAGGCTTGGACGTAGCAATTTTTGCACGGTAGGCGTCACCTAATCACTAATTCATGAATTACAGAAGTATTAGCATAAGGATGCTGTTTAAATAAATCCTTCGGAGGCAAATAACTACACGTCGTTTTGACGTAAAAATTGTATAAGTTGATGATTTTATTCGTTCCGTTCCTGTGACCCTACACGCGTCAAGGTCTCAGGTATTCCAGTTAAATTTTTAAAATAACATCCACTCGTAAACAAACTGTTATAAATATTTGTATGTATTATTTAAGTAGTATACAATATTTACATACGACACCATATTATGAAAAACAGGTACGTATAATATGTAAATTAAATGTAAATGTTTCATTCCCCATCTTTCAATTCTTTTTTTTTCGGTAGAGACCAATGAATAAGCGATGCGTGTTTTAAAATATGTAAGTAAAACCTTGTGTTAACACTTTTCTGGATTGTCATGTGGGGGAAAATCGGCATAAGCACCAGGACCCACTAAGTGGGAGTTTTTAAGCTATTAATATGTCAAATCCCGTATCTCGTCTTTGCAGAAACTATTCTCATCCATCGCGTCTCTATCGTCTTCCATCAATTAGATGTAATCCTTCGAGTGATGCTAACTGTATAAATTGGGCTCTTCTTTAACACGTTTGAGTCCTATACGGCTTTTCTTATCGTTCATTGTATCTTAATAGGTCCTCAATGTATTTTCCTGAACCGAATAAAATTACCTTCCAACCGTTGACTATAAAGCTTTCAATTTAACGGCTTAGAAGAAAACTGGAAGAGTTATAGTATTAGTTTCTTCAAGATAGGCACACTTAACAAGGAACTGAGCCCCTGAGGTCAACGGTACATAACACAAACCGCATAAAATATATTAGCCGGATTCGATCATTAAATTAATCAATATTCATTTTCTTCTATGCGCAGTCTTATTAAAACTTATTTAGTTTTGTGTTTTGCTATTTCAGATAGACATTTTGTCTCTTTATAACATAATTCCAATTTACGGATTCGTATAAATTTATTTGTTCCTAAGATCATTTATTTCCTCTGATTTTTAATAATTTAATTTTCTTTGAAAGTGGCCTTTATAATATACTGTAATAATCAAATTAATAACATTTAATTTAATTTAATTTATTCGTGCCACACGTTGTGGAAACTATTTTGTAATATACAAAAAATGGGTGCTTTAAAAATGAAAGAATTTATAACTTTAGCAAACAAAATTTATTTATCATCAACACTTGAACAATTTACAATTAATTAATATCTCAGGGTCATAACTGGGTTTGATAAAGGCTATATCATTTAAAATAATTAAAGTGACAAAATTATTTTAAAAAAAGAAAATATTTACTCGTCAATTAACAAAGACTAAATTTAATTGTCGACGAACTTATACTAAAAGATGGATTTTAATTTACAAATTTTTTTTATCAAAAGAAAAGAACGATATCTGACATCTATCTTTTAATTCGGTTTACATAATTTATTGTTTTCTATTGTTACTTACGGCTGCCCAGTATACTTCTGACTTACGAAGCACTATAACAGGGTTTTTGCACATCTTCTACTTAACTCACAGATTCTAATTAATATTTTGGATTTAAATCAGGAACCAGGAACCTCTTCTTCGTCTCCCGCTCCCTCGGTTGCCTCCTTCTCACGGCTGCCCAGCTTAGCAGGTTTTGTAGTTCTGCCTTCGATTCTCGCTCTCGCCTTTCGCTTTAGTCCTCGTCTCTCGGTACGTGTTTGATCTACAATTTTCGCAAAGTTCTTTTACGACCACTCGATCGCTTCCAGCCAACTCAAATGCTCTCGCCTCTGATTTCCAACTGCTCTAGTCTCGTAATTTTTGAGCGCGCATTCCTTCTTCCAACAAAGAAAACAATACTCTCCTTCATTGTTTCTCTGTTATGTGTTCGGTACCGTCGTCAAGAATATTTCTCTAACAATTCAGATTATCAATTACACAATTAATGTCCTAATTAATTGGCATTACAATACATAATATTCGCAGTTCATTGCTGACGTTTTTCATTGTTACAATAAATAAAATTTTATAACCTTTTTTAATCCTATCCACTTTAATTCTATCAGATTAATAAGTCAATGAATATTTATACTATATTAAAATGAAACTATACATAAATACGCTCACTTTAAGACCTGAATTCAACCATAATTTAGTATCACTAAGCAATACTATCGTACTCACAACGTTAGTCACTATTTATGAATAAAATTTGATTTGACGTATTTCATTTCGCACGAAAGTAGCATTCCTATAATGAATATATATTTTTTTAATCGTCCTTTCCATCATTATGGGTTCGTACCATTGTAATGAGCAAAGGATTAAATATTTTCCCTGTAATAACGAAATTGGTTCCGTGACATAAGTCAACAGTTTTTCTATTTGTATGTAATTTATGTTCGGAAATTTACAAAATTAGAAACTCAGATTATCTTACGCAAAGACATCGATTTAAATTCGTTTTCGGCAATTCTTAAAATTAATTTTTTCAGTTCTTTCTGCTCTTTCATTGTTCCTATTCCAACTTCAATTTGGACCTGTTTTGTTTTAGTCTTCTGCAAATAGACAGAGACAATTAAACCCCAAATTATTAACTGTTCTATCATGACATGCCTGCCATAACAATATAACGTTTTTATTTTATTTTTTTATTATTTGTTTTAGTGTAAAAGGCTACATGAGGGTAATCCACATGGTGGCAACTCCCCTTTAATGGCATAGTAAGGGATTTGGAAGGGGGGATGCGGAAGGGTAGAGGAAGAAGGTAGCCAAGGGTTTACTAGGGTCGCCATACTATATTTTAAGGATCCTACTCGGCATTCGCCTAAAAGTGATGCAGGAAAAACGCTAGAAATCCTGCATCAGATAGTTCGGGCATTGGGTACTTGTCCCACACCCTTCCGATTGGTTTGCTGTGGGCATTCCCTTCTCCAAGCCTCGACCGTTTCGGAGGCAGCTGGCCGACAGTTCCAATGAGAACATTAAACAACTCTGTGAAAGTCTGTGACCCCGGAACACACACCTCTCAAAGCAGGCCGAGGTGCCTCGGCTTAAATGTAGTTGAAATTTATTAGTTAATTATTAAAATAAATAACTAAGACTTTGGAATTGACATCAGTATTCCGCATAATTCACATATAATTAAATTCACTAAG
The DNA here is from genome assembly GCA_037074705.1 of Zhengitettix transpicula. Lineage (NCBI taxonomy): Eukaryota > Metazoa > Arthropoda > Insecta > Orthoptera > Tetrigidae > Zhengitettix > Zhengitettix transpicula. The sequence continues at coordinate 1,516,244 of CM073595.1, read as the reverse complement.
TCTTATTTAATATTAATTCATTGAAATATTTATGGCTGTAATATAATGGAAACTTTTGACACTAAAACCTACTCTAGTTCCAACAATTATATAGACAACTCTGGCGTTTAATAAACGTGTTGCGTTAGTAATTAACATTACAACAAATCGTATTCATTTTGTGTGTGTAACTGATAAATCTAGTTGAATGAAGCATATTCTAGACATATGACATTGTATTTTACTGATATTCGCAGTGGCTCAAAAGCTATCTTCTATTTTCCTCACAGTCCCATACGTTAATCGTTTATCGATTGATCTATCAAGGACTTGGATTTTATTCCTGTGTAATCTATTGCTTTGTCCATTGAGTATCGATTTCTCTTCACGTTCTTCGGCATTCTTGATGGCACGAAGCGTCGGGTGGATTTCTCCAACATGTGCTACAGGTCCTGAGCCACAAGGTGTCGGATGCTGCGGTTTACTCACAGAGATCTGCAGGCCTACGTGATAGTAGCAAAAATGATCATATTATCGTGCATTTGTTACATAACGACAAATTTATGGAGTAAAGCGTGTACATTTAGGCGACTTTCCTGAAATTTTGCATTTATTCGACGGACTTGTCGGTAACTTTCCGCTTGTGACAGCTTGAGATCACTACTATTTCATAATCCTTAAAAAATATAGGTTTACATAAATTTTGTGTTATAGGACAACACCTTGGAATATTGAGAGAATGATCAATTAATTTCTATATCAAACGATTTGCTGAAAAATTCTGGAGGTTGTTTCTCCAGCAATAATAATTGAATGATATATTTTGCATTTTCCATTGTAAATTAAACATGTGCCATAGATAATTGGGTGAAGTATTGAAATACTGAAGTTACAAAAACAATTTTAATTACGTAACAAATTAACCTTATTAATTCTATAGTATTATATAAATGATTGATAATGGTAGTTCAGAATTAATGTCTATACTGGTATGCCTTAATATTGAAATAAATGGAAGACTTTCTCTTAAACCGTTCGTGCTTACTACGATCTGGTTAATTTAAAATATATAAAAAAATCTGATTTTAAGCTTAAATAGATGGATCATGCATTGATATGATATATGTGGTCTACATCTAAAGTTCTTTATTTATTCACTAGCTGGGTGCCCGCCGTTGCCCGGTATTTCATTTATCCAAAACCCCCGATTTGACTCCAATCTTTTGCGTTATTTATACGTAACGCACCTTCACTCCCACCCTTAAGCGTGCTCCCCTTCCATGCCGAAAAGGGTTAAAATTATACACCAACAACATCGGTAGAAATACTATGAAGGTCATTGACCCCGAAAAATATTTATTCGACGCAAATATCGTTTAATTTAACAGTTATTCCATAACATATTTGATTATTTATACACCCGTCCACGGCCACCCAGACCTACCCACCCCCGCCTACATCCGCGCGTTACCCAGGTGGTCATAAATAATTTCAGCGACATCCATAACACCAATTTGTTTCTAATCACGGTTGTTTTCGCGTTATTTTCTTGTAACTCCCCTCCACCCCCACCCTACGAATGCTCCCCTCCCATACCGAAAGGGGTTGAAATTATACACAAACAAATTCGTAGAAATACTATCAATCTAATTAATTCTAAAAATAATTAATAAAAGCAAATATCGACCTCGATTGCAGGTTAAAAATTTCCACCCTCTACCACACCCACCTCTGGGGGTTAAATGGCCAATTGAATATCATAATTAACCTCAGTGCCACCCATAACCCTGGATTTTACTCCAATGTCGATTGTTTAGCGTTGTTTTTATGTAATGCCACTCCACCCCCACACTTAAGGTTGCTTCCCTCCCAAGCCCGAAATGATTTGAAATTATACACGCAACACATTTAGAGAAATTTTATGAATCTTATTCATCCCAAAATATATTTATTTGACGCAAAAACCGGCCGGTTAACATGTTTGAAAACTTCTACCCCAGGCCACACCCGCACGTTTGTCACAAATAAACTCAGCGACATCCATAAACAGCATTTGACTCGAGTCTCAGTGTTAATTTTTTTTCGGAATTGTTCGGCTTACTTTTTATTTTTGTTCGAAGGATTTATTCAGACTGCGTAATTCAAGACACAGCTGCTCCTCCAAGATTATAACTACTCTCTCCACTGGTTCAGAGTCCAATAAAAAAACATCAGTTTGTTTTAAGTGGACGAAAGCATCCGTTACTATATACTCAGTTGTATTTTTTAACAATCTTTAACGCACTGAAGGATTAATTATTAGACACCAAATATTTCCGGACCGAGAAAGAATAATTCCACGAATTTAACAAATGTTGGTATTCTAATATGCGCAGATACATCCATAAACTACGTCAAACCGAAACCCAACGAGGTAACCGTCTTAGTCTTACCTGAATATCTTCCAGGCCGTTTGCTTGCTGAACGTAGGATGTGAACTGAAGATCAACCCAGACCTGCAGAGGTATCCAGAATACAAATCTTAGAACTGAAGGACACACGAGGTTATCGGTATTCTTGTATGAGGTTGCAGGAATGCCGCATTCCAATTCATCGCCAATTCGCCAATTTTTAAAATCCATTAACGACGTAATGTGGGGGCTGATTTAGATGTATTATTAATTTTATTAGCCCTCGGTCGCGGAAATAGTTTACGACATAATATAAGATTACATGAAAATAATATTTATTACAAATACAAAGTTTAAAAAAGAAACATTGTGCTTTACAAAAAAATATATGATTTAAAACTACGTTAAAGATATGAATGTAACAGTAATTAGTAATTAAATAAATGACAAGTGTTTTAATTCGCCTTCAATTTTCATTCGACGGAGTTTCCAGTAGAAAATCCAACATCGATTCCCGTGTAACATGAGAAAGAAAATCAGTCAGCTGTTAAATTCTAGAATATTATCATCGTAAAATAATAGCGTAACTTGATAGGATACCAGAAAACTATTTCATTAAAGAGGATCTAATCTGTCCTTCCTTTCTACGAACTCTTTCTCCGAGTAATATGCTCCATTAATTAACAGAGATTTACAACTCTTTAATTTTGTATACATAAAGTTTTTATTTCTTCCGGAAGACTATTGAATAGATTTATCCCGGAATAACGAATGCTTGATTCAAAAAGGCTTAGGCGATGTTTTTCTCTGCGGAGTTGAGAGCGATTTCTAGTGTTGTATAATGATTTGCTCCATATAGGGCATAAAAATTGATGTTCCTCCAGACAAACATTAAAATTTCTAGAAAATACGTACAAGGCAATGTTAAAATCCCAAAATTCCGAAACGAAGGCTTGCAAGTGTCATTACAATCTGCACCCGATATAATTCCCACGGCCCTCTTTGGAAGTTTAAAAATTTGCAACGCGTGATGTGAACGACCCAAGATTGCTATGGCGTAAGACATCTCAGAATGAAAATATGTATGATATACCATTTTACATGTAGATATATCACTTTCCAAAGCTAACGCTCTTAATGTGAAGCAAATTTTGCTAAGTTTTCCCGAGAGTTTATATATGTAGTGATTCCATTTCAATTTATTGTCAATCAACAGACCAAGGTGCGTGCTCCGAAATGTTCTTCGAATTAGAAATTAAACTGTTTGTGTTTGAAGTGAAGGTAACGATTTTAGTTTTCTCTAGATTAAGAGAAAATTGTTTTCAGTGAAGCACAGATTGAAACGGCTCATCGCAGCCTCTATTTTCTCACGCAACGTTTCCGAGTCGCTGTCCGTGATTACCAAATTTGTGTCGTCTGCGTAAAGGACTGATTTTAAGGGGGTCTAAATAATTCGGTAGATCGTTAATGTAAATGATGAAAAGTAAGGGTCCCAAAATTGATTCCCTGAGGGACACCGCGGGTAATTCTTTCCCATCCTGACGGATGCTCATTTCCATCCGAGTTTACAATCGCAACTTTTTGACGCCTTTTTTGCAAGTAAGATCGCAATAAAGAAAGGGGGACTCCTCTGATTTCATAGAAATCTAATTTTCGGAGTAAAATGTCATGATCTATTAAATCTAATGCTTTGGAAAGGTCAGCAAAAATTCCAGCCACTTTCGTCGAGTGCGTCACGAATACTTTGAACGAAGTCGTATGCAACCGTGTCGGTTCTAATAAACCCGTAATGTGATGTGGAAATAATTTTAAATTTTGTGAGAAAAGTTGATAACTTTCTTATAAATGTGTTTATACTTAATAAAAAAAAATTTAAAATTCAGCGCTTGTATTTATTTATTTTAATTAATAGTTTTTCACGAGATATTCTAATACCACGTATTTCGTTTAGTTCGTTTTTGTGAACTTAGTTTTATTGGTGCAATGTCGTCAACGACCGATAAGAATTAATTAATAAAGTTTTGAAACTTGTCATTTGGGTCCGCATCAGTGTCTGTGATGTCTTGTAAAAGCGGATGTAAGAACAATGTCGACAGTCATATCTATTACTATTATCATAATTGATTCGATGTGAGAGGAAACATATTTAATTTCTACATGTCCTCAGACCTTACTCAGCCTCATCTGAGAGGAGACTTTTTTTCCACACCAGAAACCTTTCTGTACGTGCTCACTCGATACTGATAAGAAGTTAATATTCTTGTTGCGGTATTATATTTCTGTCTGCTCCCACAGTGCGCGCGAGGTCTGGAGTGGACAATGGGAGCTGATTACGTGTTACGTCATTCGTCTGGAGCTTTGTATTTCATTTTGGAATTGTATCGGTATCGCTCCTTCCTCCGAGTCTAGATAAATGTCCTGTCAGCGTCTATTCCCTGCGTAGACGAAATCATGGAATCAAAACTTTCCAGAACAACTATCCTGTTGTTGAAAGTACGTAAATAAGTGTAAACATTAAACTAACCCATAAATAAATATCTACTTGGTTGTCTCATTATATTTTAACCTCAAAGGTTTTCGTAAAAGAGCTGAAGGCATTTTTAAAATACTACGTAGGTCAGGATATTCGCCTCCACGAAGTAATGATCAGAATATCGACACAGAAGACACTAAATTCGTAACGTCCAGGACATTAACATTGGGAGCAGCACTATAATATTTTACCCACTAGTATTACAGGTATGGAGCGGATTGGCACGTTGCTTATATAGAAAATGTCTTATGATGATAGTCATGTTGGAGGTAACAAGTGAAGTTATTTTGTATCCGAATCGCCTAAAGACAAGGAGGAGCTACAGAATTTCCGGTTCAACAATTCGCAATCGAAGTGGATATTAATCACCAGACAAAGAAGCACCATATCATTTGACGTTCTGCACGGTGTATTTTAGTTTTGGGAGGCTCGAACTTTAGATAGGAAAAACAGCTATCAGCAGCGAACAATTTTACATAACAAATCAGGTTGCTGACCAATAATTGATGCTTGTCATGGTCGAGGAGTAATCTTCCTGTGATTGTTCGGGCACTGCTCAGTTAACACAAAGCTATGGGGCAATTAAGCTGCACACCATTATAGTCAGATGCTAGGTTGTCATACGTAAACATTCTGTGACTTATCGACTACAATTTGAACCTCCAATAACTATGATCGAATTAGATCTCTAACAAATTCCTCGCTCAGACGTATTCAACTCTAATTTATTAAATATCGGTTTGTTTTTCGTGACCGTCGAGTTATTATTAATCAGTTGTTTTGTTTTCAAGCGTCTTTATTAGTTAACGTTTCACCCGTAATCATCGGGCATTCTGTAACGCTGAGCTGAGGCAGAAGTATTCGTAAGGGAGAATTTTTATATGATTGACATGACGGTGAAGGTTTCGCTATTCATTGTGAGATACGTAATTAATCCTCAAGATTGGGAAGCATTTTTCTATTTCCGTTGTTGCATTAAACCAGAAAAGACTCCCTTGGCCGTAAATAACGTCAGTTTAAAAACACTTATCGCATAGATTTACAATCAACATACGAAAATTAATGAATGTTGTAACATTTTGACGTGCTAAACCATATGATATCGGTTATCTATTAATATCTGAGGGATTTCTACAGTTACAATGCGACTTTCACTTATAACACCACAATGCAGTAAATTTAACTATCACACGGAGAAGCCTGTGGGAGCGGTTCATAGCTCTCGCAGGCAGAACCTTGCTGAAGAGGCGGAGACGGGCTACCTTTGGGGATTCCTTTTTATCCCTCTGTTTTCAACTAAGGTTCCCACAAGCCGAGGCACCTCGGTCTGTTTCGAGAGGTGAATGTTCCGGGGTCGCAGACCTTGGGAAAACCCCTCTCCCGCACACGACCTACCTCATGTTTCGCTACCGTATGTCATACAAGAAAATAATCGTAAAAATATTGTTAACCAATTATTGGTATCCTCCTCCGTCATAATATACGTTTTTTCAAGTGCCATTAATCAAAGCTCAATGCAGTTATCCCTAGCCTATACACACCTTTTGCAAACTATACTGAATCCAGATAATGTAGAAATACTATTAGCAATATTAACTGAAATTCGTACCATTCTGAACTGGCCGACAAACACACACGTTAGCTATTCATTTATGGATTTCACGCACTTAACCAAACCATAATTTCTGCCCTCTGTCTGAAACGCAAATTAAAGTATAAAGGTTTTACTATACGAAAATTAATAATATGACTGTAGATTGAGCTATAATATTGCTGCTTGTGTTTTGCATTAAGAATAAATAAAAATGTCATGAAGAAATGAGGTTTGTAGTTTGCAAATTTTTAATCACTCCTGATTCTATTAATCATAGGATTTTCAATTTGTACCTCTTAGACAATGTAAAACCCGAACGTCAATATCCTTGATCATTATACAAACAAACTAAAGCAGCTGATGCTTTGTAAGCTGACAGTGACTTTTATACGTATGCAAATACTCAGAATAATTTTTTTTTCTTAGCTACAGAAAAATTATTAATTTTTTTAACATCTTTATGCACGCTGGAAACTTTGAGGTTGAGGTGAATGTGTTATGAAATTTTTGTGACGCAGCGATATAAAGCGAAAGAGAAGAAGGGGGGTATACGAAGAGAGATTAATCGTGCTTGAGCCGTTGAATAGTAAACAGGCTCCACGCGCGCTGGTGAATACGTTTCCGTTGCTATGATGCTGCGAGGCAAACGGAAATAGAGATACACGAAGGACAGAGCGTGCCGGTTGAGTAGTACACCAGCGAGTCAGATTAATAGGGTGAGATAAATTAATTTAAATTGTATTAATTATATACTGATAATTTATTCCTTAAATAACATTTTATTAAAGAATTTTTACTTGTGGTGTGTGGTCTACCAATCACACTCATTTCTTCTTTATTCATGGTCGTCGAACACATAAAGATTACATAAGTCAATGATTTCGTGAATCACGTCTCCGATGTCTTCATTTTTTTTCAAAAATTTTTGACGGTTCTAATGATTCCCTCCAATTTAATTTACTTTTAAATTTCATAACATACGTCTTCGAGACGGATGTTTCTTAGAAATATCCAACTATTTAAAATTTTATTATACGTATTGACCGTCATTTTTCAACGTTCATAATTGTACGTTATATATTGGTATGAAAGTATTTTCCCTTTTGAGAAGTAATGAGAAATAGATAAATGAAAGAAAATATCCCCATTTTCATTCACTAAGCCTATCGTAGCGAGATTGACGGGTTTCTGCGAGACTGCGTCGCCTCAAGCTGACAAATGAGGCATTTACAGCTGTCAAACAACCCACCATTACGACGCTCTACCGCCATGTCAGTCCGGATCAGATTAACTGAGGGTAATTACTGGACCTAATAGCATGCTGATTATAAATGAAACAAGACAGACCTTCACGTATTAATTTCCTAGTTTCGGAATCGTTTCCGACGCGAACCGCGGCCCTCGGGTTACGAATTGTCCGATTCCATATTCAAAATCTTATCTTGACTTCTTTCAAGTGTTTTTGTTGAATGACTTGACTGGATCGCCAGTTTCGGTTAACGTTTTTTAATTCAATGTCATATTTCAAGTTATTTTCACCTTATCAGTTTCATATTTATTTCTACGTATAAGGAAACTTGAATAATGCGATCATTATTGATAGAGCTTTACAGGGTAAGCAAACATGTAAGATATTTACAACTTGATATATAAAACGCAACTCAAGTTTGTTGATCTTCATATATTAAAAGATGTTATAATTTTGAAGAGAATAATATATTTCTAATTTTCCAAAACCTATGAGCCAAGGGAAGAATTGAGGTAGATTGGTTAATCAATTGTTTTAATCGAAATGCAGAATCACAGATGTTTTAAATACCCGTGAGTTCTGAGAAGCCGAAACAGTTAAATATGTCGGATTGATGGCGGTAGTACACACGTTCATGATATTGAACATAGCCTTTTCGAACGTGAAAACAGAAGGACATTGAACCGACTCAATGACGTGCATCAACGTCAAATTTCAGTAGGACCGTTGAAACTTGTGCCGAAGAATGATTGATGGAACTGAACAAGTGGTTGTCTTAGAAGGGATAAATATTGGTCCACAACTTTATTAAGGGAAATAGGCCAAAATATGAATTGTGGCGGGAGTATTCTCACGGATTAAAATTGATTTGGAATGATGAGAAGATCAGTGAGGAGATAGTATTCAGGAAATGTAATGGATAAAGTAGCTGAGTTTTGAGAGTCGCTACTGGATGGGGTAACCGACAAACCTAGCATTGGTTGAGCTGGAGACCTTTTTTAAAAAAGAAATTAAATAACATGTCCAGGTTCGTGACAGTGGCATTGCTGCCTGGAATCAGACCCCCCACAACCACGCAGCCGTGCACGACAATGCTGGCCCCTCAACGCACAGATCTAGTTTTGTAAGACAAATTAAATATATATACTTGTTTTCAAAATGTCCTTCTCTTACTCATTAGACGCTCTTAGGAAAATATAAAAAACTAGTTCAAAATTTCTAAAAGCACGAAGTTACTTTGAACACATAATTAATTTAAATACAGTAATTAATGAACAAGAAAGATAACCAATTCAGACAAAAAGTGATAATATAAATACCACACAAAGTTTCTGGTTTCCTTGTCCCTTTCCTCAGGTACGATGAACAGCCTAGAGCGATACAACTGCACTTGTCAGTTTGAGTTTTGTCAAATAAACGTGTGCAGTTGTGTTCACATGCCGTAAGGGGTTGAAATTATACTCAGATTACATCGGTAGATTTCAACCTCTTTCGGCATAAGAGCACGTTAGGGGTGGGTGTGGAAATATTCAAACATGCCAAAAATGCCGATACTGGAGTCGGATAAATATTATTAGGGCTCAAAGGAATTGATAGTGTTTCTACCGATGTTATCTGTGTAAAATTCAACCATTTACGGCATGGGAAAGTAGCAACCTTGAGGGAGGGGGTGGACGGAAGTTACAAGAAAATAACACGAATACAACCGATATTGGAGTCAAATCCATGATTATGAGAGGCGCTGAGTGTAATTATGACATTCAACTGGTCATTTAACGGTCGAAGGAGGAAATTTTTTAACATGCAATTGAGGCCGATATTTGCTTTAATAATTATATTTTTTGAAGTAATTACATTGATAGTTTTTTTCCGACTTTGTTTGTGTATAATTTCAACCCCTTTCGTTATTGGAGGGGATCACGGGTAAGGGTGGGGCGGCGGAGAGTTACAAGAAAATAAAACGGAAACAACAGAGATTCGAAACAAATCGTGGTTATGGATGTCACTGAATTTATTTATGACAACCTGGACAGCGCGCGGAGGTGGGTGGGGGTGGGAGGGCTGGTCAGACGTGGGCAGGTGGTAGAAATGTTCAAAAATGTTAACCTGTCGATATTTGCGTCGAATAAACATTTTGAGGGGTCAATGAGACTCATAATATTTTTAAATATATTCCATGTATAATTACAACCCCTATCGGTTTGGGAGGAGAGAACCATGAAGGGTAGGGTGGAGTTGCATTATATAAAAATAACGAAAAAATCTAATATTGGAGTCGAATCTGTGGTTACGGATGTATCTGAGACTAATTATTACATTCAATTTGCAGTTTATACCCCACTGGTGGGGCTGTATGGAGGGGAAATTTTCAGATATGTTAATCGTCGTCCAATAAATATTTTTCGGTATCATTTAAATTCATATTTTGGTAGATATTCTCTGTATATAATTTCAACCCCTATCGGTATGGGAGGGGAATACGCTTAGGGGTGGGGTTTGGTGAGCGTTACATGAAAATTACGCGAATAAACTGAGATTCATGTCAATTCTGTGGTTATGGATGTCGCTGAGTTTCATTGTGACAAACTGGGTAATGCTCTGGGTGGGCAGGGGTATCAATTTTCAAACAATGTAACCGGCCGATAACACATTTAGGGATAGGGGTCGAGTTGCGTACAATAAAATCGGGGGTTATGAATAAATGACATCTCGGGCAACGGCGGATACCCAGCTGATATTTGAATAAAGTGATTCGGCAAGTGATGACGGCGATTTTATCGTAACAGAAACGTTATTTTTGTAAAAACATCTGACGACGTTGATAAACAAAGAATCATTTATTAAATAAGTAAACCGGGAAAGGGTACGTAATATATATATATATATATATATATATATATATAAGAACGATAATTTGAGAGTTGCAATAATATGTTACTGTCGTGTCGATTTAGCTGCTAGGTGTGGAGGAAATTGGTTGAACCAGACAGGGAACACGGATCGGATCGCAAAGGATCATTTATTCCGAAGCGTAGCTACTAAAATATGTTAATCCGGTCAATGTCTACTTTTTGTGGCGTTTGATACATGTAGATTCAGATAGGTCTGCGTCATTGGCTTCAGTGTCTGGCAGCAATTTAGTGGACTTATTTGAAGAGATTAGAACAATCCGATTAGGATTCCGGTCCGCGGTCAGGACACAGACCTTTGTGCAGTTCAGTTTATGCGAACTGGAAATTCCTTCAGATGCACGAATAAACTTTATCTAAGTGCATCGTATAGAAGCACTTTTCTGCTTATAAATAATGTCTCACAAAGTTTGTTGTCTGCCAGGGAAATAAAAAATCTTGGGAGCTAATTAAGGCTAATTGTGTGTACTTCAAGGAAGTGGAAAATCTAAACTCATAATCGTTTAAGTTACAAGTCACCACTAATATTGGGAATAAGTTCACATTTAGCTGATTTGACATAAAGTATTTCGTCTACAGTCTCGACAAATTTTTCCTGTTCGATATCATCCAAGGAAATTCTCGAATGTAATATGACATAATACTTTGAGGTTTCCCATCGCGGAAGGAAAAAGATTTTATAGTTCCAAAAGAAGTTATCACAAGCATGTAGCGGGTCATTTCAAGTACGCCCTAAATTTTCCAATTTGAAAGGCCGCGGGAAACGTTTCTGTCGCCTAAAACCACGAAATTTTCATTTTTTCGCTAGTAGCAAAAGCATGAAGTATTCTGTTGAAAATAATTTTCAGTAATAAATTGTAGACCATAACAATCTGCATCGAATGGTGTATTCGAGTACAATATTCGGTCAGACGAAGTGGTAGAAATCGTTCGTCAAATTTACGGCATTTTACGTCATTTTCGAAAAGAATGTAGATTGATATATTTCTAGTGCTGATACTTCCAAAATGGTCGGCAGTAAACTACAAAACCTGCCAAGATGGTATATTAATAATTCCACTCGAATAGCAAATGCTGATAATAAAATAAAATCAACTTGAAATGTTATCAAAGAAAATCAAACAAAGGTGTCGGCAATCACAAAGAAATTACACTTATAGACCATAGTGAAACCTTCTCCGATAGAGACGCAGCTTGCAAATTCAGTTCGTATTTCGTAAATGTTGCTAACCTTCATATAAAAGACACCTCAGCGTATATTGAGGAGGATTTCTACAAATTCTTGCAGAATTCTGTTCCGGTTCTGCAAAATAGTATATTGTTTCATCCTATATGTATAGATGAAATCATTTCAGTGATAAGAAATTTGAAGTGTTCCCAAGCAGCAGATGTATATGGCGTAACCAGCAAGATGGTAAAAGAGTGTGCCGAAGCCATCGCATCTCCACTTCAATTCATATTTAACAAATGTATTGAAACTGGAATATTTCCCGATGCTCTCAAAATTGCGAAAGTAATCCCCTTTTTCAAGAAAGGTTCACCATCGGACGTATCAAATTATAGACCCATTTCTCTGCTTTCTATTTCTTCCAAAATTTTTGAAAAAATAATTCACGTCAAATTACATAATTTCTTGAGCAACTATAATATTTTAAGTTTCCCCCCCCCCCCCAGCATGGCTTCCTTAAAGGAAAATCCTCAAATAGAGCAATGTACGACTTAACTAAAATTATTCCAAATTCATTGGATGAGGGATTTAAGGCAGCTGATATGTCTAAGGCATTCGACACGGTTGATCATGAAATTTTACTAAGAGAGTTAGAATATTATGGCGTACGGGGAAACGCCTTACTTCTCCTAAAATCATATCTAAAAATTCGTAAACAAAAGGTAGCGATCGAAACTAAAGCAGGGCATATTCATTAATCAGATTGGGAATTAATACTTGCGGTGTTCCTCAAGGCTCGATTCTTGGGTCTTTACTTTTCATTCTTTATATTAATGATCTTCCATGATTCGTCCATCCTCTTACTTCAATTCTCTACGCGGATGAGACGAATGTAGTGATTGCAGACAAGATGTTGATAATATTGTTAGAAACGTGAACATCACTCTGGGGAGACTAAATGTGTTGTTTAAAGTCAATATATTATCACTAAATGCAGATAAAAGCAAGTTCGTCCAGTTCTGAGCGGATGGTAGTAACAACCTTCTAGAGAAGTTCTCGGCAGAGGTATTCAGATTGATAGTAATTGAAAGTGGACTCACCACATAGATCTGCTTGCTGGGAAACTCAGTTCGGCTTGTTATTGTCTCAGAACCTTAATGCAACATCTTGACATCAACACAACGAAAATGGTGTCCTTTACGTATTTTCATTCCCTCGTGTGTTATGGCATTGCAAATTGAGGCAATTGCTCAAGGAGCATTGAAATATTCAAGTTGCAAAAGCGTGCCATCAGAATACTTTCTAATACGGATAATAAATCCAGTTGTAAACAGTTTTTCAAAAGTCTGCGATTGTTAACTCTTCCCAGCGTGTTAATTTACGACATTTTAAAGTTTGTTAAACGGACCATGAATCTTTTTCAATGGAATGGCGAGTCTCACGATTATGAGACTAGAAATCGCTCAGATGTTTGCTTTCTACCAGAGAAGTATTCACCATTCAGGGATAGTTTTATAAAATAGTCTTCCTCCAGATGTTATGAACTATAATAACTACAAGAGTTTTGGGATTCAATGTAAAAATATTCTACTGAAAGGCGCCTGTGTTTTACTCAGTTCAGGAGTTTCTTGACCGTTCCCCTAATAATTATTTTTTTTTTAAAAAAAACCTGCATAATTGTTTATTAATAACTACTGATTTCATAACTTGCTGAGTCTCTGTTGGTCTTTTCTGCTCTTTTGTTTGTTTGTTGCATGTACGAGGGCCTGGAGTTTGCAGATTCCTCGTCGCTCTGTTTCGTGACGTGACTTGTCCGTCGTTTGTGTTTCCTCCTAGTGTGCGCGTGTCAAGTTTTGTGTTTATTTTTGTGTGATGTGTAAATTCTATATTTTATTATAGTTAATTCTCGAATCATTAATTATTTACTAGTACATATTGAGTATTTTTATTCGGACTGTAAATATTTTTTTATACCCTTAGTCTAGTTAAAGAATTATTATTTTTGTTATTATTGCTATATATATTATTTACTTATGTTGGACAGGGAAATTTGCGTTCCCGAATTTTAGTATTTTTATGTTAACTTCTAATTATTTATAATTGTAGTATCCAATTATTATATTGTAATTTTATGTATTGATGTATCCTATTTCCTCATACGAGGACGAATGGAATCAAATAAATCAAATCGTATCACGCATATTTTCACTCCATCATGAGTTACTGTATTGCAGTATGGCGTAATTCTTCACATAGCTTGGAAATTTTCAAGAGACAAAAACTGGCCATTAGAATACTGTCCGGAATGAATTATCGTGCAACTTATAAACCGCTCTTTTAAAGGACTGGGACTATTAACTTTACCCAGTGCATATATTTCATAAATCTTAAAATTTGTTAAACGTAACGAAAATCTGTTTTTGACTAACGGAGAGAGCCAGGAATATGAAACGAGAAATCGCTTGTGTCTGACAATTGACAAATATCGGCTTAAACTTTACCAATCCAGCATTCATTATTCCGGGATTAAGTTATTTAACAGTCTGCCTACGGATATAAAACGAACAAATGGTCTTAGAATTATATATAGTCTGGTTCGTACTACTCAGTAAATGAATTCGTTAATCGGAGTGTAAACAGGTGATTTGGACTAGGAAAATTACTAGCATTATCAGAGTTACTTAGAAACTTAAAGCTGACTAAATATTATTTACTTAATAATTTTCTCTCCCTCTCTTCTGCTTCCTAGATGAACTGATGTGACTATGACTAGAGCGAGGTTTCCTGCCATATCCGTGTGAAATAAGTGTTTGTGATTTATGATCGCGTTTTTGTAAAAACGCAAACAATAAGAGTAGTAAAATCTTAAACTAAATCAATTAAATATTATTATTAAAAGTTTATATATATATACAATTTATGTAACGATTTTTCCCTCCTCGTTTATGTATGAATATTAATCCTTTTCGGTCATGTATTTAACTACTAATTCTGTTTAGTCATTTTAAAATTTAAAACTATATATATATATATTGTAGTAAAGAAAATAGTTAACATAAAATTTACTAGTGGCAATTTATGTAAGAAACAAAAAATTAATTGAATGAATAAAGGAAGGAATTTTAATAGACAAAAGTTTTAAAGAGATAACAAATTTATTTATTTAAAAAAATTTAGTCTTCGTTGAATTTTCATTTTTAATATTATTCCTCGGCTTTTGTGAAAAGTCAATTTCAGGGCCACCTATTGGGCCTCTAAAAAAGATAGTACAAAAAAATAAATTTTAATTTACTAATAAAACAACTATTCCTAATCTGAAAGTTATATAATTTTCTATTAAAGTTATCGAAATCTGACGTCAAGTGATATTTGTATATAAAGTTTACAGATTAAAATTTGTTTGAATTAAATACCATTCTGTCGATCTTCTGTGGCTTATGCTCACGTAATTTGCTTTTTAATTAATTTTTTTATTATTAACAACACTGACTCTACTTTCTTATTGTTTGCAAACACTTTGGAACACTGTCAATGTCTTTCTGTTTCTGAATACATAATTTTTTGTAGATCAACCACCGCTCGCGCGCTAATTCGCCTTTTATTGATCACATTCTGTTTTCTGTGAATATCTGATTAACTGTATATCTGCGTAAAACATCGCTCGCTACATACTTGACAATCTTTCTCTGACTAAAACACTCTACTTCATTCTGCTCCGGCAACTCCTAACACACACACTCATCAGCCTCCCAAAATACACACACACTATTTATGCATTTTCGACTATGTTCTTTGTAGCAAGCATTATCGGCTCTGCCAACAATAGTCATTCACAATGCCATGGCCTCACATTTACGCCGCCAACAATGAAAGAATAAGTTTATTTATTAATTACATATTTTTAATTCTTACAATATATATATATATATATATATATATATATATATATATATATTCATTTGCTTATGTTATTTTTTATTTTCTTTTATATCTATTATTCTTATGTATGTATGTGTGACGTCTTTGTTTATTGTAACATTTATGTACTTTCAAGTTGCGTGCTTAATTATTGTATAGGTTGTCTATGTAAATTTATTTGCCTTGTCATATTTCCTCAGTAGAGGACAAATGGAACCAATAAATAAATCTAAATATATTCTATAGCGTTGATTTTATTATTTTAGTGTTGTTTCACTTGGAATAACTATCCAATAAGTAGAAAAATATTTGCTGATAAATTATCGAGGCAGGAAGCGTAGAATAGGAAGGTATCGGAAGACTATATTCGTCTCATAAAGAGCCTTTAATTTTTTTTATATTATTTGTTTTCTAAGTAAAGTATAAATAGTAGTTTACAGTTTAATAATTCCCTTTATGTAGCAGTTTTGTAGGAAAATGTTCGAAACTAATGCTGGATTTCGCCAGCGTACTGTCACTGAGACTTCTCGTAAAATAAGTGCTGGTCATCACAAACTACTCGCAGCCAGCAAATAATGTAATTCAGATTGCAAAAATGAATATGGAATGTGAGCACCATAGTGGTCTCCCTCGGAATCAGCCAACGATAAATGAGTGGATGAAATCGTTCAGGTAGACAAAAAATGTCTTTTATAATGGTCGTTAATTTATTTAATTCATTTCATTAATATAAATTAAGATAAGATGATAGAATGTGGAGTTGTTTTTGATTTTCAGTAGTAATAAAATTTCAGTTGTTAAAGGAATATTGAGCTAGAGCCCTGTGAGTAATGGTGTACACGACAGACCACGTATAATTGCAAAGATAGGACGACGGTCGCAAAGACAGGTTTTCCCATTACGCCACGTCCAAAGATGTCATCGCGGACAAGTTTGCAGATGCATTTACTGGAAATGCGCCAACAGCAACCGATGATCTGATGAAATTTTAAAAAAGCAAATAGGGTGTAATGAATTCAACCCCCGCTGCGAGATGACGATCACTGGGTATTTTTCAGTTCCATCTTCCTCACTACTGAGTTGTTTGTGTTTTACAGTTTGTTTCACAGAGTAACATATGAAGCACGTTGACATCTGTGATGACCTTAAGATACTCCAAAAGTTACTGGCGTAAGTCTGGAGTACAGAGTTGGATGCAAGATCCATCGTAAGATTGTTCTTAGGTTTACGCTCTTCCCTAGCAACTACTTTAAACATTTTTACATTATTTAAAATGTAATACAATATTAAAGAAAATAATATATATAGAATATATATTCCATATATATAGAATATATATTCCATATATATATATATGTATTGTAATATAGAATATATATAGAATATATATTGTAATATAGAATATAGAATTCTATATATATGATATATATATATATATTGTAATATAGAATTTGTATATTGTTAAAATTATTTTCTTTAATTCTATATTACAATATGTATATATATATTTGTTTATTTAATTAAAGATAATATATATATATTGTAATATAGAATTTGTTAAAATTATTTTCTTTAATTTAATTCGATGACCAACTTAATGCAATATTGAATTTTGAAATATTTAATAATTTTAAATGATTTACTTTACAGTTTATGATTATTTAATGACATATTTACTTTAAACAATTTAAAACAAATTAATGAAATTTAGAAGTTATTATAATTTGAAAACAATTCTTAATATTTAGTAAAAGGTTTGAAATGATGAAACAGAAATTTGATTAGTATAATATTTAAAGAATTTATTTAAAACATGAAATGAATTTTGTATATAAAGTTTACATACGTTTCCACGGCTTATAACATGAATTTTAACTCTTTTCTCAAAGCCTCATGAAAACTATAAATTTTCAATTTAGAAAATGAAACACAGAATTAATAGAAAATGTTCACTGGAAATTACGGAAATATTAAACTTTAACTGCGACTTTCTCATTCGACGACCACAGGCAGACTACATTTTTGGCTGAGCAAAATTCATCCCCATCCCCTAGGTTGCCGGTATGATATTTTTTAACTATGACTTTCTCGTGCAGCAGCGCCGCACTGACCGTCAAAACAAATTCATGTTCACAAACTCCGTCTGGGAATGATCTCTATTGAATTTTCTTATGCCACACTGTCTGTTATAATATTCCTTCAATTAGATGGCCAATATCTTACGCAAAAAACTGTATACTTGAACAAATTTAAAAATTATATTATTACCAACATATCGGCCGGGTTGGGATGAGTTACCGGCTGTTTTTTGCGTCGATTAAATATATTTCGGGATGAATTAGATTAATAAAATTTCCCTACATGTTCTCTGTGTATAATTTCAACCCCTTTCGGACTCATAAGGGTGCACCCTTAAGGGTGGGCGTGTAGTAGCATTACATAAAAAGAAACCAGAAACTATCGGGATTGTCACTGAGTTTAATTAATTTCCTTGAAAATAACGGGAAAACAACCGAGATTCGAGTCAAATCGAAGGTAATGGATGTCGCTGAATTTATTTATGACAATCTGGACAACGCGCGGGTATCGGCTGGGTTGGGATGAGTTGACCGGCTGTTTTTTCGTCAATTAAATATATTTCGGGATGAATTAGATTAATAAAATTTCCCTACATGTTCTCTGTGTATAATTTCAACCCCTTTCGGACTCGGAAGGGTGCACCCTTAGGGGTTGGCGTGGAAGTAGCATTAGATAAAAATAAACCAGAAACTATCAGGATTGTCACTGAGTTTAATTATGACATTAAACTTGACCGTTTAAGTCCCCGAAGCGGGAGTGGTCGGGGGTGTAAAATTTCAAACATGTTAAACGGTCGATATTTGCGATAATTATTTCCTGGGGTTAATTACTTTGAAAGTATTTATACCGATGTTGTTTGTGTATAATTTAACCCCTGTGAGGGGAGCAAGCTTAGGGGTGGCGTGGAGGTACGTTAAATAAAATCCCGCAAAAACAACCGAGATTCGAATCAATTCCGAGACTATGAATGTCGCTGAATCTAATTGTGACAACCCTGGGGGGGGGGGGTAACGCGACGGGTTTGGGAGGTGTTGGGCGGGGGAATAAATTTTCAGACAATGTAATCGGCCGATTTTTGCGTGGAATACATTCTTTTTCATTATCGCATATTTGTGGGGGTGGTCATCCTCTAACATGTAAAAACGGCCGATATATTTAGTCAATGACTTCATCCGCCTTCGGCATGGGAGGTGAGCACATTTAGGGATAGGGTTCGAGGAGCTTTACATAAAAATAGCGCAAAAGTAACCAAAATTGGAGTCTTATGGATGGTTATAGATAAATGACATCTCGGGCAACGCCGGGCACCCAGCTAGTATCTAATAAATAAAACAGAGTGTTTATATATATATATATATATATGTATATATATATATATATATATACACCGGTGGAACAAATTTCATACATGTGTTCTTTGCGACCAGGAAACAAACACTGTCGGGGTGAGAAACATTTACCAACCCCAGGAGTGGGGATTGACGAGGGCTGAAATATTCAAACATGTTAAAACAGCCGATATTTGTGTCTGATAAATAATTTTAGGGGTGAAAGAGATTGATAGTGTTTATACCGATGTTCTATGAGTATAATTTCAAACCCTCATATCATGGGAAAGGAGCGCCGTTAGGAGTGGGGCTGGACAGGTATTACAAGAAAATAACGGGAATACAACCGATATTGGAGTCAAATACAGGGTAACGGATGTCGGTGAGTTTAATTATGACATTCAAGTGGCCATTTAAAACCCAGGGGAAAGGGTTTGAACGGGAATGGAAGATTTCAAACAAGTTAAATGGTCGATATTTGAGTGGAATAAATAATTATCAGGGTCAATTACGTTGATAGTATTTCCACCTATGTTTTTTTTGTAAAATTACAACCCTTTTCGGTATGAGAGGATAGCACGCATAGGGTCGGGGGTTGAAACATTCAAACAATCTAAAACAGTCGATATTTTAGGCGGATAAAAATTTTTAGGGGTTAAAGAGATTGATAGTGTTTCTACCGATGTTATATGAGTATAATTACTATTATTACTATCGTTTTCTATATCCAGATTGACTTATTATAACTACTTGACAAAATTCAGATCTAAATTTAGGCGTCATATTTATTGGAACAAATTAGGCTGTTTGTAAGCGAAGATAGGAAACCAGGAAATAAATTCATAAATTTAAAAACTTTTTCGACAATGACAATGAAATTATTATCAATCCAAAAACGCTTTTTCTAACCCCAGACATCATTAGGCGTTCTGTAACAAATAATTAATCAGTTTATATTTCAAAAACACTAAACTTTCAGTCGTATTTTGTTAAATTTAAAATGGCGCGATTATTAAATTACTTAACAAAACGTCGCTATTTTCCGTGTATATCGCGTCACACAGTGCAAATAAAATTAAGGAGATTATTTTCAAATTAATTTCTATTATTATGCAACAACAATAATAGAAAACATAATGAACATTATCATACAAAATACGTCTTGGTTTTACAAGGCTCACCATGGCATCAGGCTCAATGCGGGCACAGTGTGTTATTTTTATTGGTTTTTAAATTGAAAATACGTAGTTAAAACCTGTGTTTTAATAGTAAAATAATTACATAACTAACGTAACAAATAATAGACCAATTATTACTTATCACACAATATTTGTTTATCATTTACTTGCTTTTAATTAACATGATTTATTATTCATTATAAAAAGCCAATTAATTGTGTTTATGGGTATTAATTATGGCCTTTAATTGAAAAGTTATGGAACAAATAATAATGATTGACTATAATTTTACATTTGTAAATATAGTAATTATTGATTTAAAAAATTAATTATGGAATATGAAAAAGATGAATATGGGAACGCAAAAATCATTCCGCATAAAAAAATTGATAAAAATAAATTAATTATTTAATTTCGAAAATTTCTAATTTAAGTTCCACATTATTAATTTAATTTAGTGACTATCTAAATTTTGTCGATTATTTATATATTCAAAATCATTTCTTCATTCCTCTCGGCTAGAGAGAAATAGAGAGACCAAGTAAGCAACGGCAGGCAGAGTTGTGCCGATGCATGTAAAATGGAGGAGCTGCTGCTTTAGGGGCGGTGCTTAGACTCGTGGACTGAGACACCTGCTCGTGGAATAAGACACCTTCTTTACTTCTACTAGCAACCCGCACGACAAAATCACGAAATCCCATACTAAAATTGAAACGCTTCAAAAAGGAGGCGCTCATGACATCTGTTGGGACTTGGTTCGTACTAACGACTTAACATGGGGTTTGATTTTCACGGAGCTCGATACATCAGGGGAGCAGACGGCCTTAGTAGTTGGCGAACTTCTTGTCTACGTCACACCTGCCCCTTCTTCCTGCCTCGCCTTGGTCAGAGGCGTTTACCCAGAACTAAGCAAAATGGAGTCGTTGTTCTCTGTATTCCGCAGTGCATTTTTCTTTGAATATTATTTATATTTAATTAAGAGGAACATTATTTAGTACAATAAATGCCACACACTATAATTATCTCCTAATTTTTAATGGTTTAAAAGTTCAAGAGAATTAATTTTTTTTATCTTGCAGTCAATCAATTCTTATGTACTGAAATATCTTATTACATAATTTTGCTGTTTTTGGGTATATAAATACTTAACTGTAATAAAATAATTTAATAAACACACTGCAGTTTCATTTAAATAGAAATAAATAACTTCGGCAACTTGCATATTTATTATTATTAATTATTATTATACATTTTATACATCCATATTGACTTATTATAACTACTTGACAAAATTCAGTTCTAAATTAAGGCGTCATAGTGGAACAAATTAGGCCGTTTGTAAGCGAAGATAGGAAACCAGAAAATAAACTCATAAATTTAAAAACTTTGTCGACATCGATACACGATCCAACGTGTAGGGGTGGAGGGCAGTTACAAGAAAAAAACGTGAGAACAACATAGATTCGAGACAAATCGAGGTTATAGATGTCACTGAATTTATATATGGCAACCTGGGTAGCGCGCGGAGTTGGTTGTGGGTGGGAGGGCTGGTCGGACGTGGGCGGGCGTAGAAATGTTCAAAAATGTTAACCTGTCGATATTTGCGCCAAATAAATATTTTTCGGGGTCAATGAGACTCATAATAATACTAAATAAATTCTGTGTATAATTTCAACACCTATGGGCATGGTATGGGAGCACGCTTAGAGGTGGGGTTTTGAGAAGCGTTACATGAAAATAACGCGAATAGACCAAGATTCGAGTCAATTATGGGGTTATGGATGTCGCTCAATTTCATTGTGAAAAAATTAAGTTTTGCTCGGGGTTGGACGGGGGTAGAAATTTTTAAACAATGGAACCGGCCGATAACACATTTAGTTGCGTTACATAAAAATAACGAAAAATTCGGGGGTTATGGATAAATGTCATCTCGGGCAACGCCGGGCACCCAGCTAGTAAATAAATAAAAATCAAGTTTCTGCAAAAGTAGAAAAAAATTTTCTTACATTAAAATTGAAAAAAAATGTTCTACATTCATTTTTCCCATTTTTCTCTAGTAGTTTTATGTATATTAGCATTCCGAATTTATTCGTTAAAATCATAATTATTTAATTTTTCTGTACGTAGAAATATTTTTCAAGACAATGGTGTTTAATGCCCCCTGATCCCTGACCAATGGTATTATTATTATTTAGTTAATTAAACGTCTTCTGAGAAACATCGCTATATAACTGACTAAGAAATGAATAAATTATTAAACGCAAATGTACATTATTAAATACATACATTTCATATTCTATACATATATATGGAACTAGAAAAGAAAAAAGGGAAAAAATAATTTAAATAATGACATTATATTGAAAAGTCAATACATATATTTATTGATTTGTTGATGAGTGTGTGAAACAAATAAATATGGGAAAATTAAATATAAATTATTACTATCTGTTCTCTACACAGTTTATTGAGCATTATCATCCATCACACATTTTGGGTTTGAAGGGGCACGTGGCCAGACTGCCGATTCTTCTCGTCTTTCATAAAACATTTAATGGGGGACCGAAATGCTGGCCGTTTCACAGCAACAGGTCGGAATATATTTAAGAAATAAATTAAAGAAAAAGTATAAGTATCAAACTAAAATGTAACACAATGAATAATTTTAGTTAAAATAAAACAAAAGTATGTCTGATACAGGGATGAGAAAATGTAATACATTAAGGTAATCCACAACTTAAGTAACGCTAATTCCGTTGACCTACAATCAGAGAGCATGAACAAAATTATACTTTATAGCGTCGCAGAGAGCGATGACCCGCCAGTCCATTTTCATCAGCACTTTACTGGGAAAGGACATGGCGAAGAGCCAGAACTTGACTCCGTTATACCCAACACCTCTCACAGTAGCCAGCCCTAAGGGCAAGTACAAAATTTCCCACAAAAATATTTGGGGCAAATACAGTCTTTGATATCGTGACCGAGATTTTTTTTTCACTCCTGTCACGGATTTAATGTGGACCTGTATGTAACTTTTTCATCTCTGTCCAACCTCGTTATCTAAATATAAAAAAGGAATTGTATGGCACCACCGCGACGCACCAAAATCGTTCACAATTCTCACACTCCACTCAAGATCTGCACAGATTCTTACTCCTTTGCTTTATATCACTTAAATGAACTAAATAAACGTATTCCATGATTAAATTCAAAATTTGTATTAAATAGAAGTCAATTTAATGTAATATTATATTTAAGGCCCATTTATGAACATTTTAGTTGGAGTTTGGAGACATTACAGATATGTCTGTCGATCAGAACAGATTTTTAATTATTTGTGGAAAAAACCTGTTTTATTCCAGTCCCGTGGAACGAATTCTCAATTTTTAACAATTGGAAAGAAAGTGGTTATTAATAACAGACGCACGGATAAATTTAAATAGCTAAAAATTCAATATATTAATTTCTTTATAAACAAGACGACCCATGTGAACAGGAGGTTAGAATAAAATAAATCATAAAATAATTGAAAAACATAATGCAGCTCAGTACAAAATCCGATACAACAAGGTGACTTCGGTGGCTACAATATAAAAGTATAATCGTACGACTGGAAAATTGTCTAATAAATAAATTCTGCATTAAAATACCAAGTGAATGCAAGATTTTTTAAACTTTGTTTGGGGAATGAAAATAAATATTTGTAATTGCGTAATTATTACTGGAACCCAAAGTACAGTTTTCCATCACACATTCATTTGGGTCACATTGGTGTTTTCTCGACCGCTAAATTACCGTACAAAGTAAAAATAACAGGAATGGACTGTATTATGATTGCGTTACCAGAGGTAAATTAATTGTTTTTTGCTTTAATTCCTTCTATAATTGTGAAACTAATCGTGTGTACTACAATATTCATTTAGCTAGAATTATATTTAATCCCATCTAAACAGTAAATTATTTCTAAACAACTGTCGCACCAGGAGTCAATTTCGTTGAGTCATATATTTTCTGGCATCTCACTTGTAATTGTATTTCCAATAAATACAACCAATGTAACTACATACTAATTTTACTTGATATTCATTTTTCTTCTTGGCTTAAATTTTTATATATCTTCTTTGCTGAATTTGATTCCCAAATAGCAGGAATCATTCCCATTTTCACTCAGACTGAAAAACTTTTCTTTTCAAAAACAATAGGTTTTCTTCTAAAATTGTTTTTGAATTGCCCTTCTCTAGATACCTCACATAGCAGGGTACAAAAATTTAGGAAATAAAATTTAGTAGTTGAGTGTTTTCATTTTTGCAGTAACATATAATGAATCGAAATAACTCTCAAGCTAATCTCCAACGACTGTACGATTTCCTGGAGCATTAGAAACAAAAAGAAACCTCACCTATTCCTATACTAATTTCATTCTTCTTGAGTTTTTTTTCGTTACTCCCTCTTCAATCAGATCGTGAGTCTAGAGACAGTACAGATATTTTTTTAGGGTAACAGGCTCCCCTTTAATTGCATAGGAAGGAATTTGAAAGGGGGGTGCGGAAGGGTAGAGGAAGGTAGCCAAGGGTTAACTAGGGCCCCCGGGCTATAGCTTAAGGATCCTACCCGGCATTCGCCTAAAGAAATGCAGGGAAAACCTGCATCAGGTAGGTCGGGCATTGGGAACTTGCCCAACGCCCTTCCGATAGCGGGAGAGGAGTTTGCTGTGGGGACGCAGCATTCTCTTCTCCGTGCCTCGACCAGTTTAGGAGGCAGCTGGCCGACTATTCCAATGGGAACAGCGAACAACTCTTACCGTATGCCCAAGGTCTGTGACCCCGGAACATACACCTCTCAAAACAGGCCGAGGTGCCTCGGCTTGTGGGAACCTTAGTTCAAAAACGGAGATAAGAAAAGGCATCCCCAAAGGTAGCCCCTTACGTCTCTCCTACGAGAGACCATCACTCGCATGTTCTGCCTGCGAGAGAATAGCCCTCGCAGACACCTTTTTTTTTACTCGAGACAGTACAGAATCCCTTCTGTCTGCTTTTTTTATTTTTGGGGCAACAGGCTACATGAGGGTAATCCACGTTGGGCAACTCCCCTTTAATAGCATAGGGAGGTATTTGAAAGGGGGGATGCGGAAGGGTAGAGGAAGGTAGCCAAGGGTTAACTAGGGCCCCCGGGCTATATTTTATGGATCCTACCCGGCATTCGCCTAAAGAAATTTAGGGAAAACCCTAGAAAAACCTGCATCAGGTATGTCGGGCATTGGGTACTTGTCCCACGCCCTTCCGATAGCGGGAGAGGAGTTTGCTGTGGGGACACAGCATTCTCTTCTCCGTGCCTCGACCAGTTTAGGAGGCAGCTGGCCGACTATTCCAATGGGAATAGCGGAACATACACCTCTCAGAACAGGCCGAGGTGCCTCGGCTTGTGGGATCCTTAGTTCAAAAACGGAGAGGAAAAGGTATCCCCAAAGGTAGCCCCTTCGTATCTCTCCTAAAAGGTTCTGCCTGCGAGAGAACATCCCTCGCAGGTTACCTGCGGGAGGATCCTCTCGCAGGCTTGTTGACCGTTCTGTCCCTTCTGTCTGCAGTATTTATAATGTAATGTCCTCGACACAGCGACGAGAAAGTTCAGTACGGATATATCCAAGAAATCCATTTCAAAATTCACGAGTTTCATGCATGGATACCTCAAAAAATAAATGCCCAGCCACTTATACTACATATGAATACATTTTAGCTAATTATAATCCTGATTCTGAATAGCCGACGAGAGATTATTGATGAAATTAGAAACTGCATATGAAATTAACCACAAAACGCTTAAATGTATGATCATCCGAAGAAAGTGGTGCGTACGTGGCTAGTATTTATTTCTTGTGTATCCATTATAGATTGGAAAAACTTAATAGCTGTTGAAAAATTATGTCATTGTAATTTTTCTATTGCAAAAAATTAAAAGAAATTGAGTGAATTTACATTATTACTTGTGTAACTAACGCAGTGTTGGAAATTTTCGTCGTAAACCAATAGAAATAGTTTTCCTCCAGAGAATTTTTAAACAGTCGCTATATAATTTTAAAATTTCTAAAAAGCAAATTAAGGGTTAGTGATAAAATTTTGTGATAAAAATACTATTATTTAAAATAATCTAACTATTTTAAAAAATTTAAATAATCTGATTTTCTTTGCGGAAATTTTATAGTAATTGCCCCCGCCCCCAAAAAAGTACTCATTTTATATAACCGTACATTTAAACCCTCTTAAATCCCGCCTTCAGTCTCCTGAAAGATTCTCAAGCTTACGCCGATTTCCACTTGAGAAACAGGTTCGCTGAAGCCAACGTGTGTGGCTAATTAGGTTGTTTGCTGGCGCCAGAGTTTATTTCGCGGAAATTTACGCGTTCAGGTTCTTAGCCTTCCAAGAAATCGAAGAAAATCCCACTGCGGCTGTTTTTCCCGATGACGCCCGAATACCGTACGATAAGTGGTCCAAGGAAATAAGGTTTTGATAGTAGCATCCCCTGTAAAACGATTCTAGGTTTCACACTGTTATGAATAATTCATTAAACCCGTTCATAGAAATATTCCTTAATTTTTTCATAATTTTCTACAGCCTTAAGTAATTTTTACAAAAAAATGAATCCATTTTAATACGAAGTAGGCACTAATTCAACAGGCTGTATTCAGCGATTCAGATAAGCATTTCAATAAAAGTCATATAAATTTGATTAATTACTTAGATTAATTCTCATTGATGACCTAGTGCTCGATTTTACTTCTTGACTAGTTGTTTCATGTTCTACTTTGCAGCTGTGTAAATTGTTTGATAATTTATGTAACAATATATATAATTTCGCACGAGATTCCGTCTATCTGACAAAGATTAAAAGAATAAATTCTCGAATTACGTGTATGATTTGTTCGGCCAGGAAACAAACTTGGATTATGACAACAAATATTTTATTAAATAAATTATATTGTAATGCCAATTAATTAGGCCATTAATTGGTTTTAATAAAATTTAATTGTAGCGGCAGGAGCTTCCAAAGTGGAACCAAGCTCTGTTGCTTTGTCGGAAAGTCAAAAATGGCGTATACGCGCTAAAACTGGAGAGCACTAAGAGTTAGTTGTTGGCAGGACATTACAGTGGACGGAAAGAATAATACTAGAGCAGAGACTAGCCATCGTTAATGTATTATAAAACAAGGTTGTGAATTTAAGACAAAGTAATAACATTCACCGAAGTTTTACCCCGTAAATATCGCTAAGTTGGCAGTTTTTACGTCTATCAGCAGCCAGGAAAGGAGTGCAGCTTTACGTCTGTAGCAGCCAGGAAAGGAAGCCAGTTTAAGTCCAAAGCGGTAAAAGACTAACAAATCTACGAATCATAGGATTTGTATAAGGCAAGCAGATTTCAGATAGCTGACAAAAAGAGGATCATCCGAGTTCCTGGGAGCCTATCAATTTTGACTTCAATACTGTAAAATCTGCGAATCTTAGAATCAGTGTAAAATAGTGTACTTCCGAAACCAAAAGGAATGTTGGTACCAGCTGGGCAGATGTAAGTAACAAAACCAAACTAATGATAAATTGTAAACGTAATTAAAGGATAGAGTCAGATTTCGTTCTCTTTTAATTGTCAATCAAAGTTAATTTCTTAACTTTTTAATTTATTTCTATCGACGTATTGTTTAGGTAATTGTGATTTGCTTGTTATTAAGATTTTAAAATCAATTTGTTGTGTCCATTATCAAACCCAGTCAAGGCCCTAAGAGAATGAGATCTCAAATTTTGTGTTTGTAATCATTTTTTTGTTGCCACAAAATAAATAAATATTTTGTTTGTTAGTTTCGATCTTTTCATTTAATAAAAGCCTTCCGTTGAATTATTACATAAATGGCTTCAACGAGAGACAAATTCATTAAATTCAAATTAAATTAAATGCCTCAATTGTTTATTACATTTTGGCTTCCACTACGTGGGGCAAATTAAAGGCCTTTCTTTTGATTATTACAATATATTAAATTATCGTGGAAAGTAGCACTTTGCATATTCGAACCAAATTTTTGTCTATGGCTTTCGAATGACATCTGGACGAATAATGCTAAAACATGGAATATTTATTGATTTGCAAATAATGAAACTGATGCACGATTCAACATTTGCAACCAGAATAAAGAAACTGAACAGAAATTTTATCGGAACTGTTTCATGAAACTTTTTCCAATAAATCGTAAGGCACATAACTGCAAAGAACTGCTTGAAACCTTAAGGAAACTGATATGAATTTTTTTTATCCCTTAGTGATGGGGAAATTCGCATTGTGGTAATTGAATCTGAAATATGTTGTCACTAGAAATGAAATTGTGTATCCAGGTAATGCTCGAGGTTGACCATATGGGAAATACGTAATACATCCTTCAAATTTTGAACTTAATTTACTTTATAAATGAAAATATCATAAATGTATGTCGGATAGTCTTCAAATTAACACAAAAATTAAAAAAATAAGGATCTTTTACTATCTATTTCAAACAGAAAACTTTGTTTTGTTAGCGAGTAATTGATTATAAAACGTGAAGAGAATCTTTCATTTTCCGCCACACAGGATAACGTAAAACGTTTCAGAGGTTTATTTAATAGTCTGAGCCGAGTTGCGTGTTTTGCAGGACAAGCCCTAACTATACGATTTATTTCTGTTACGCACAGGAGGCAATACAAAATCGTACTAGTCTTTTTTTTTTCAACTGTCATCACGACACACGCATACGAGTCTTTCCTCAAGGGGTATTTATGGAAGAAACAGGTTTGGACCATCGAGAATTTATAACACGCTATATGACATCACCGCTGTCGGAAAACTATTCAGCACAACTTAATTCACCGTCAAAATTCTACGTCTCACTCAAAATAAAACCTATTTTCCAAGCAAAGTCTGGAAAATATTCGCTAATGTTAGGTCACGAATTATGTCGATCAAATTTCTAATCCATATTCGTATGAAGCAGATTGACGTTGCAACAAAGATTCATAACAATAAATGTTACAATGTCACTCTCAAACAAAGGTGCTTTTGAAAGATAAGAATAAATATTTAGTTATGTGGTAAAAAATATGTGAAAGCGAAGTGAAGTCGCTAGTCACCAAAAAGTTAATTTATAGCACTTTTTTAAAAAATGACCTATACCAATACTTTTGTCCTTTTACATTTACATGAGAACTATTTACATATTCTCATTAAATGTACTCCTAACGAAAGAATCTCTATACAAGTATATCTTGCGGTTGACGTACGTAAATTAAAAAAAAAATGTTAAAGTATTTACATTATTCCCATTTACAAAGAATTTATAAATGTTATAAAACCATAAGTAGGCCTATAAAGATGGGGAACTAGAAGAAATCAAACTAAAGTGATCTGTAATTATTATCCCTTAAGACTTCAGAAAAGAAAAAAATCGATTCCATAAGAGAATTTCGTTTATATGCAACACTCTGGTAAAGCTGTTTAGAAATGCGTTGTAGAAAACTTGTCTTCTCCATGAGGCATGTTCCTTGATCCGATGCTTATTTAGTAATAACACTTATCTTTTTCTCCCTACAAAAAGGGAAATGTTCCTCATATAATTTGACTGATTTATGGGCCATAAACTACCTATAAGAGTAATTCGTGGTTGCACTCCATAAATTGTTTGTTCCTTTTTTTTATTAATTTTAACAGTCACATAAACTGAAAAATAAATTATGCATCGTCTATAAATAGCAATATTCAATTATTTGTTTTGTTTGTTTGTTCCATTTTTTTATTAACTTTACCAGTCACATGAACTGAAAAATTTATTATGCATTGTCTACAAATAATAAAATTGAATTATAAATGGAATAAACATCCATTTAATTAATTAATATTAATAAATAAATAATATTAATAAATAATATATAAATTCCCGCAGGGAAGTCCGTAAATAACTGCCAAATCATTTTCAAGCATTATTTCAAATGGAAATATTATATAAGCAAACAGAATTTTTAAACGACGAATTTAAATTCACGAAAGTATATTAGACATTAATCAATCGGAATGAGAGGCAAGGATTGAATGGCAGTAAAAAAGTTGAAAAATTAAATCAATTTTGCAAATGATCATTTTTATGAAAAGAAGACCCACAGAAAAAGTTTGAATATGAATATAAGGAAATTAAATCATTCATGTAACAAAGCAACTTTTTTCTTTGCATAAAAGTTCTGTAATTCTCTATATTAACGAAAGGACTACTTACGTTATTTTAAAACAATTTTTTTAAAATTATTTTAATTTAGATCTGCATTGCTTTTTATATGAAGTAGACTCCTGTCTCCCATTGAATTTAACTATATTTTAATGAAAGAATTTATATATCTTTATTTTATTTGAGAATCCATCAAATACACCCTGTTATTAAAATTACTTTTATTATTATTAACTTTTCTTTTCGAGGATAATTTTGGATTCATTTGCTAAGTTTTATGTATGTACACTGAAATTATTTTCAACTGTGGTTAGAAAATGTGAATTTGTGCATTAGTCTACTGTTAACATTTAATATTGAGTAGGAAATAAGTTAAAATATCGAAGTATAAAATTATTTAAAATATAAATGTAATATATATCATTTGTACGATGTTTGTTTGGGGAACATGAAAATTATATAGAGTAATATTCTACTAAACCAAACTATAATTTTATAAATTTGTTAAAATTTCAAATGCGTGATAGTATTAACAGTCTTCACACAATTCACTAATAACTCTTTACAAAGTTTAACAAACGTGCCGATACATATCGTAAGTTTCAATCAAAATTTCACACGACACTGTTCGCCTTTATACCGGTTCTAACAGTTTAAGCGACTTAATCTGTAATTAAGAAACCTGTTAAGGCTGTAAATTTGTAACATACTGCTTTCGTGTGGAGCAGGTGAATAACTAATTAATTTTTTTTCTTTTATATAACGCTAAATCAGTGGTCAGACCGAAGATGCATTGCATTATTCGAAAATAATGGAGAGAGCAGGGCTCTGTGACTTGTATTGAATTTATGTTTCCGTTTTCTTTAGTAGATGTGGAAAATGTAACCATACATTCGAACATCTACGAGTCGTTGAAACTCGTGGTACATATAGAATAACTAGGAACAAGCCACTGAACCAAATAATGCAGCTTCTCTTTTAACAGCTGAATTATACGCCATTTATATGGCCACAGAGATCTGCGCCAACATGGAAAATGGCAAATTTACTATACTTACAAGGCAGGAGGCTTTGGATTTTTTATCCAATCTCCACACTCAAGACGGCTTTATCAACAATATCTCCATAAAAATCTCGGAGGCCAATATCAGAAACTCAACCAATCGTCTTATATGGCCCATAAGACAGGGGGAACGAATTTTTTTTAAAGAAACAAATCCTCGCAAGGCGTGGGTTTACTCTAGTTCGGGTCCGTCCACCCCGTCATGGAACAGCCTACTAAATTCAGCAATTCCAACATGAACGACTGGTACTTAAACCCACCGACAATGAAATATCCACAAACAATTCAACTACTTGCGGACGACTCAAAACTATATCAAATATTGGGTAGCGGGAATTGTCTCAACCTTGCACGAAACTGGATAACCAAAAACTGGAAGCCGAGAAGCAATACACTATCACCACAATCGATGCACCGTGCTAGAAACACGTGAACAGTCAATGTTCAAATGTTGTCGGTGATAACAAAACCAATCGAGAAAACAACTGGGGTGAGAACCACCCTCCAAACCGCACACCAGTGCCATCAGTGGCCGGACCAAGTAGCTTCACGGTCGTGAACACACTTTCCTCGTATTTATTAATAAATAGATAATTATAAAAAATTAAATA
Source organism: Zhengitettix transpicula (assembly GCA_037074705.1). Taxonomy (NCBI): domain Eukaryota; kingdom Metazoa; phylum Arthropoda; class Insecta; order Orthoptera; family Tetrigidae; genus Zhengitettix; species Zhengitettix transpicula. The sequence goes on along the minus strand of CM073595.1, from coordinate 1,484,021 downwards.
TACGACTATAGGTACTATATTTTTATAATTGAGGGATTTAAAGAAAAGAAAAGTATTCGTCCATGGTGCATGGCTGTCCGAGTATTTATACTTTATTATATATATATATATATATATAGTGGTAATTACGAATATGTAATTATTTAATCAACAAAATGTTACGATTTTCATTATTGGCGGCGTGAATATGATGCCATTTCATTGTAGTTTAAGGATTGTCTACAAGAATATGGAGCCTATAATGCTTGCTTGCTAGAGTTGCATTGTTGCCTCAGGCAGCACTGGGACGTACAGAACTTGAGATATTCAGAGTTGCTTGGACCAGGAAGACGAAAGGTGTGTTTGGTGGAGTCCCTGATACAAAGTTCCTGGTACCATGTTTGAGCAAGTGTGATTAGGCAGCAGAGACATATTATATTAAAGTCCTGGGATTTCGAATTACGGGTCTACAGTCTGAAGTATTTCGTCTATTGGCATATTAATGCAATTATAAAAGTTTTAAGAAACAACGTTATCAACAGTTAAGAACAGGAAGTGCTTTGTGTTTGAAAACTACAACATACTTAAATTGAGTGAAATATGGCCTTTCTGTGATGTGTTTAATAAAAATCGAGTGAGATCGAGCCCAGACGAACAGCTAAGGGTAAAGTAAACTAAAAAGAAATTTTATTAATTGTAAACCTAATGTGTAAATATTAATTATCGTCAGATTTCGTATTTCAATAAATATTTAAGTCAGGAATTTTTTGCATTGTAAGTTTTTAATTGTCATTTTGTAACAATCTTTATTAGAGGCCCGATATGCGGCCCTGAGAATTAATCCATGGCACATTACCAACTTGTAAAATTTTAATTGAGATAAGAAATTGTTTTTATTAAATTCATTTTGTTATATTTGGAATTCTTTTTTTTTATTTAAAATCCTTTCATTTTAACTTTTAATTTGATATAAGGTTTATCTTCAATTTAAAATCTAATTAAATAATTTTGATTATTAAATTTTGTGCCCCAACGTGGGGTTTATCTTCATTTAGAATTAATCATTTAATAGTGAGTATTACAATATATATATATTTTTTATATATATACATATATATATGTAATACAGGCAATATTCATACATACGCATATATTGTAATTGTTATGTCACTGAATAAAAATTATTATATTAATTTTAATAAAAGCAGATAATAGTGTTTCTCTAAGGAGAAAAATAAGTGAAGTGATCTTGAGAGGTTGAAGTGAAAAGTATATAATAACTTTTAACAAGAACACCTGGATAACGTTTACGAGACCGAATAGTTTTCGGAGGATTACAGAAGGGAATTCGACGACTATATCAGATAAGACAAAATTATCTTTCTGCTACAAGATTTTGTTTGTATACCACTAAATTTAATTTTGCCATAATAATCTCCCCGCCGTAATTTTTTAATTGTTTGTAGCAAAATTTATATTTTTTGTACTTACGTGTTTTAAATGCTAATAATTAAATATTTGATAAATTAATTATAGATAAAGACTTTTAGACTCAACTGATTCAGTTCGGATCAGTGGAGTGTGGGAGTGACACGAGTGTGAACGAGAGCTACGTCTCAGTTCACCGCACACGCTCTTGGCCTTTATACCCAGCTCATTCAATTCGGATGGGTGGAGTGAGGGGATTTAGAAGAACTAGCTCCCTTTTCAGAGATCACTCACTCCGCAGAGCGAGCTAGCTCTTTGAATCATTTCTTGAGTGGATCGTCCATCTCTATTACTTATGTCTACCAATGGAAGAGGCTGCATTGAAGTCCTTCAGGAGCAGTTTTCCTGTAAATTCGACGTTTGTTGTATAGTGAAACCGGGAGATCAATGGCGGAGGTAGTCAAAGATTCTCCCGCCTTGACTAAGTACTCTGATACGGTCATTACAGTTGGGGTAACTAATGACATCAGTCAGACTAAGTGTATTTGGAAACAACTCCACAAAATTCAGCAGGAAAACTAAATAATACTAGTGATCTAGTCAAATTTGACGAATTGGACGCAAGAAGATGGGCAGACATCAAGAACAGTCGTCTGATGAATAAGGACGTTAGGAAACATAAAACTGTGAGATTTATATATCTATTTGTCTTTGAAAACTTTTGCAGTAAAATAAAATTTGAGCTTAAGTTTGTTGAAACCAATCACATTAACCGGATTTTTCCAAAATATTCTAAATCTACTGGAACACACTGTAGTTCTATTCAGCCTTTGAAATATTTAATGTCCTTCAGGAGTTAAAATTCTCAATCATAGTGTAGCGCGATAGTTTTATTATTGATATATATATATATTCATTTTTTATATAATTAGATTTTAGCAAGGGTTGAGAGCTTGGAAAGTTGGAATTTAAGCAGGCGCCGCCGAGGCGGGGAGATAATCCCTTCAGTCTGGAATTGGACACGTATGATGTGGACCCTCGGAAGTTACCTGGACTGTCACACCGTGGGAAACGTCTCTCTGAAAATCCCAGAAATTTGAGTTAACACGTGACTGCCTGAACCAATGACATTTCTGGGCTCAGGAAAGATCGATCCAAAGATGATCGAGACGATCAATTTTTGACATCCAGAGAGGGGGTTGAAAAAGAAAGTATTGACACAGAGGGACAAACCGTCGCCAGCGACGGACGTGCAGCCCCAACTTGCAGTTTCGAGAGGACCCGGAGAGATCGAGGGCGCCACACGATAACGGCCAGACATCAACGAAGGTAACTGCCAAGTATCTCAATCCTTGACGCACCTGGGGGAATTACCGTAGAGCATGTTTAACTGAGATTAAGGGTTCAGATTGTTTTGTCAGGCTAACTGAACACTGTATTTTTTTATTTTTCCATGTTCAGATAACTAATTAATAAATTCTGTAAAATATCCTTTACTTCATCATTTAAAAACTTACCAATACAATAGTAAACACTGTTATTATTATGTTAAGCAGTCAAAACGCCATGTTTGTTCGTTCGTATGAATTGTCACTCACTATACACATCATATTTAAAATCAGGCGACGTACAATTTCATTCCGCTATTCACAGCTTAAAAAAATACGTCCCTCAGAATTTTAGAACTTAAAAACCGTATTGAATAGTTATTGAATGAAGTTTGTTTCGCTTGAGGATATTCTCGAATGAAGGACAAGGTGGTGAGTGAGGACGTGACCTGTTTAGTCCACATTTTATTTAATGGCCTTTAGTATTACAAATCGTGGGGATAGTCTGAGCCTGCAAGATGGCGCTGAATCCAGGCATCAAAACGCTTCTGCATGTCCAGTGACATGGCCGTCTTTGCCTGGCCGACCTCTCCACTGCGTATGAACTCTTGACCGGAAGAAGGCAGGTTGAACAAACGTCTGGCTTCCTCCACGTTCTCCATCAGGTTGACTTTGGGGTTCTTCTTCATGCTTCGGAAGCCAAGGTGGTCCACAAGCTGCTGCGTCTCGCTCTCAGAGATACTTTTACCCAGGAAAGACGCCGTTCGAGTTACCACGGTCGACAGGTCCTAAGAAAATTAACCGCTGTAGAAAGCTAGCCAAACATTCTACGTTGTCCAAAGTAATACATTATGACTATAGCAAAAAATAGTTACATACATTATTAAATTAAATTGGTCACTAGTAATAATAACCTACTAATTCTAGATAATTAATAAGATTCTTTATTCTGTTTAATTTCATGTTTTCATCAGAATAACCCCTGGTCAGGGACTACCAAAACAGACTATGTAAACGACCAAACCTCACTCCGACGGCACCTCGTCCTGATCAGGCGCGATGCCGTTAATCACCGGAATTTTCTGCCAAGGATCTGGATCCAATCCCTTACACCACGCACTCACACGCACACATACAACTATGACTAATTCCACTTTTATGTTTCAGGAATGTAAATCAAAGTGTCTTTGATTTTAAACTTCATTAATTCATCTACAATTTTTCTGTTTCAGGTACCGAGAACGTACGGGTCTTGCTATATTTACATACTGTTTCTTTTTCAGGTCTAATCTGTATAAATCGACATGTATCCAATCATATCACATCCAACCATTCTACTTGATACAGGTTTTTCTTGGGTTTTCCTGTATTTTAGGTAAATGCCGAATAGGTCACCAAAATGTAGTCTAGGGGCCCTAGTAACCCAAAGCTACTGCCCCTTCCCCCCCGTCACACATCCATCTTTCGAACCCTTCACAGTTTCACACAAAGCAATATATTTTTACAGAGCAACCACTACATTTATTCACATCCAAAAATCCAAAGAAAATTGTACAATCATCAAATAATTCTTTTACTTATCCCTTGGGGTCTCAGCCCTATAACGGCTCCGAGTATTCCACTCGGATTAAATACATTGCAACCAACTCCGACGGCACTTCTCCTGAATAAGATGCCGGTGACAGCTATCGAAACGTTGTGGCAAAATAATGGCGACACCCGGTTGGAATCCCGAGAACACTTCATACACGTTACACCGGGAAAACCTACGTTCAATATATAAATGGATTGAAGAAATATAACTTTATATTTCTCACGACAGATTTAAAAAATAATAGGGCAATATCTATATAATAAAAAAGGATGTATATTTGTATGTATGTATTTACGTTGTTCTTTATACAAATTTTATCGCGTGGACAGAATGCAACAAAAATTGGTATACATATTCTTCAAAACACGAGAAACGGTACTGTGAGGGTGAGAAACCCCTAGCATATATGTGGAAAGAATTATAATTAAAAACCATTATCATTAAATGTTAAATTACTGCGAGCCAAGAGACAATGACGTCACGCGAGAGAAAGACGTTACTACGCAACGAACAAAGGAAATTCTCCTTTATCAGAAATGAAATAAAGCAGAAATATTTTATTTAAATAAAAAATATAATTTTATACAGCAATACTCCATCGAATGATAATAAAGAAGAATACGAATTACTTTACCATCCTTGCGGAAAATGTAAGTTAATTTTCGCGCTATATTAGTTGTGAGTCTAGCTAACAATTTCATCAATATAATATTTCGTAATGTATGAAGACTGAGTGACAATTATATCCTGAAATACTCAAGGAATATATTTAAGTATTCAATTAAATACTTTTTCGAGTTTATATAAATAAGTACACGAGCAACGCCGGGCAACCAGCTATATTTAATAATATGATTATAATAATTAATCTTAATAAATTGACTGTGTGTTGATATTAGAAAATTTGTTCTTTGGAAGAAGCTGCAAGGTGTGGAAACAAATAACAATCGACAGAAATATTGACGCTGAGGGCGTTGGCATCGACAGAACCCAACGATTTTCCCTTCATATAACTTATATAAATTGGAATACAATTAACGTGTTTTGTAGTTTTTATTTCCGCGAATACCCGAAGGTACACGTTTTTGTAATTAATCGTGTATTTAATACTATTTAAAATATTTCTTTATTTTATTATGAGCACGCCACAAGATATGTTTCTATAATTATTAACAGACAATTTGGCCAAATAAAACGAGATAACGGGTATAAGAAAACCAACAGAATGTACGATTATTCCTTAACGCCGGATTACTCCCAGTCTTACCAGTAAGTGTCTAAAACTGTTTCAATACGTATCCTAGAAGATATCGAACGTAGAAAGTAAGTAATTGTAACAGAAAAGCCTCAATTTGTCGTGTGAATATCAAATGGGAGATAATTAAATATAGTGATACAGAACTTTGTTACGATCGGTTTGCCTCTCTAGGAGAGATTGCATTATATCAGATATTAGCTGTTCCTGGCTTTCTTAAACGATTTGACAATTGATGTAAATTCAATCCATAAATTGCATTTCGTTCTGTCTGTATAAAATCATGATGTTTAGAAGTTATTCATTTGATAAGGGAAAAAAAGGCACAACGCATATCTATTCCATAATTAAATATTCTTACCATCAAACAGTGTGCGAATACTCACCGTTTTCATTTCTTCAAAAGTGTTAAATAAAATGTTTGGATCATTTCTCATCTTCCAAAATTTCAGAATGTGGTCCCAAAACGGTGTGTAGATGGCTGTAATGTTTGTCCTTTCATTACTGACAGTTAATGCATTCGTTATACCTCTAGTTTGTTTATATGTTTTAGCTGCTATAAAAAAATTAACGGTTTTGAAAACTGGCTCGAAACTTACGTATATCTTCCAAGAAAGCTTCCAAGAATTCATCCAAAGTTAACAAGCAGTCGTTCCATAGTTTGTGGTGATGATAGTAGGAAATTGCAACATCTTTTGCGTTTCTAGAAACGTATATAATCTGTAACAGTCAATCTTGGAATGAACAGAAAATAGGTCTATGAATTCCCTGCTACAAATAACATTTAATACATATTGTATAAAAGGTAAAACAAAAGAGTCTTTCCAGGTGAAATAAAATGTAAATTAAATTTATATTTAATAAACGTTTTCTATGGGAAAATAGTTTGAAAAAGAGTGTTGTGTGTTGCATTCAGGAGACGCTCATTTTTATGACTGGTACAATGTTAATCCAACGAATGTTATGTCTAAAACTTCATTTTCAAGTAATATTCGAGAAATGTTGGTATCTATTATTTATTTTCCGAAGCGTCCACTTGATGACTGTGTTCCAATAATATAACACGAGTTTTATGGATCAATTGAAACGAGAAACTCACGATTTATAAATATCTTACCTTAGGCTTGACAGTCCACAGTTTCGTCGGCAGCAGCTCCGGGGGAAGGTGGCTTTTAATAATTCTCGGCGAAGGTACATTTTCCGCTTTGACAATAGTGTGATCCGCGAAATTTCCCCTAATTGCTCGGGGGAAAATTGATGTTTGCCTGTAAGGGAACGTTTTGTGTTAAGATTGAAGTCGCAAAGCAGCAACATTACTAAATTAAATTGTCATTATTTACTCGAGGAATGGCGATCGTTCTGTCAGAGGCTTACTCTTCGCACTGTCGTAGTTGAGATCATTCATGAGCAACCAAACCATCTCCTGGGTCCAAGTTGTACCTGAAAATATCAACCCTCAATGTAATCTCGTTAATTTCTAGTTTTAAAATAGCCAATTTTAAGAAGAGAGTCGGAAACTTTGTTCATTAAATATCTTATAAACAGTTTGCCTTCTTGTAATTTATAACTTCTAGAGATAAAATGTTGATATTACTGTATAATAGTGACATTTATTTAATACTTAATCTGTTAATTAATAACCTTATAATTTTCTATTTAACCGGTTTTCAATAAATATATTGATCCCATTTATTGGCATTAATATTAATAATATAAACTGGTAGAAGCATGATAATGTAGAATAAAATTTATTTTTATTTTGCAGTAATTAAATTGTCTATAATTTCTGTAATTAATTTGATATTAAAAAATAAACTGTAATACCGTTTAAAAGTAAATAATATTCGGGGGGGGGGTAGTCCCAGAAATACCCGACCTGATGTATTGATGGCAAGTTGACTAAATTCCGCTCTCAATTAATTTGTAAGCAGAGAAAAAATGGTCGTCGTTATGTTATACAACACATCGATTTGAATATATATAATAATCTTTAATAAAAGTCGAGCTAGATTCTACTCTGGGGAATAAAATATTGGGTGTCAGAGTTTAAACGAGGCCGTACGAGCTGCCAAGACGAACAACGCAGTGGTCGACCAAATGAAGTGACCACGCCAGAAATGGTGACGAAAAATTTGATGACCGTCGACTGAAAGTGCGCGAGATAGCACACAAGGTAGGCATTTTAAAAAGTGCTCTACGACAAATGTTGCCTCAAAATTTGGACTTTAGAAAACTGTTATCAATACGATTGCTTACAATGGAACAAAAAAGCGTCGTGAGGATGTTTCAATCGAATGTTTGGCGACGTTTCACAGCAAATAAAGCCTAGTTTTTTAGTCGATTCATAACCATTGATGAAACATGGGTACATCACTTCACACCTGAGACGAAGGAACAGGTCAAACCAATGGACGGAAAGGGGAGAATCGTCAGGTTTTTGGGATGCGCGTGAAATAATTTTCATTTCTTTTCTTCAAAAACGAAAAACAAACCACGGCGAGTATTATGCGAACTTATTACAACGTTGGAATCAAGAATCTGGCGAAAAAAAAGTGTTGTCTTCCCACGCCAAATTACCAGTTCACTCGTCCATTCTCACGATGGTCAAAATCAATGAATTAAAGTTACTCACGCAACCTACTCGCCATATTCAACTCCCTCGGATATATTTATCTTACCGAACTTGGCAATGTGGCAAAATATTTGCCAGCAATGATGGAGTGAAGTCTGCGGTTGATGGCTACTTTCAGGATCTCGATGGTTCTCACTTTAAACAGGGTATCGAAGCTATTGAACAACGCTGGGAAACGTGTATCGAGCTAAAAGGAGACTACGTTGAGAAATAAAGATATTTTTCACCAAATTTTTTCTTTGTCATATCGGGTTATTCTGGGACAGCCCTCGTACTTTATCAATCCCGATCTCACACACAATTATTAAAAACTGCAGCTTTATATTTAGTCATCCGTAATGATGCATATGTACAAAATGAAGAACCTTTTGTACGCTGTATATAATTAAATTTAACATTTATTTGGTTATATATAAGCTTTTGTGCACAGTACACATTTAAAATTAGCATTTATATAGTTAGCCTATCTCTCTACCAGAAGGCTGGTTCTTTACCACATTTCGGAAAAGTGATGATCCAGACATCGTCTTCTTTCACGTCAAAGTCTAAGATCCTTTGAGCGTCGTCCATGAACTCGTTGTTTACACGACATCCTGAAGATTCTATGACGACGAAGCCTTCCTTGTATAGACCACGAAGACCAGAATAGTACTTTTGAACTAGAGGATGTTGTAAACGTTTCGCCGACAGCATCGCTTCCCTACAAACACGTGTCTTATTACTTATCTCCAAATAAAGGAATTTTTTAATTTACTTGTTCAATACAGCTATTTAATTTAATAAATGCTGCATAATCTAGTTTAGATTACTATTATTCGAGAGTAGGCCTATACTTACAGGATTGAATGTTTCAGATGTTTTATACAGCTAAAGTTAAGGACGTGAAAACAGTTTCGATTAAAACATCTCCCTTTCTTAAAACCCTCATGTTTAGTCAAAAAAAACTGTTTACGTGTCCTACCGTCTTACACAATTATAGTTACATTTAATCTAGGTTTAACTTTTATTATAATAGATCATCACTAATTTCAGAAGAGGCTAGCGAAAATATATTTTTATAGGATTTGTTTATGTAACGGAGAAATCTGGACTGTTGGAAGATTTTTAAATGTGTTGCTGTAAAAGAATGTAGAAGATTGTCTTAGCCGAAACAAGAGATGATAACGTTTTAGATATTTTGCAGTGACGACAACGAATGTAGGAAACACTGTAATTGGTTTATCAGGAAACAAAGAGTATCTCAGCACACAAACCATAAAATTAAGGATGTGTTATAATGCATTGGTAGAATCACGAGGAAACAATATAAAAGCAAACATAAAACCGCTAATATGGCTGATAAATAACGTTACTATATATATAAAAAAGCAATAATAGTTCATGAAACTAAGGCATTACGAAAAGGCACACGAAAAGAAGGCAACTATCAAGAAGGGAGCAAACCAGGGTTGCAGTCTGTCGTCTATGCTATTCAATGAGTACATAGAAATAGCAATTAAAGAATTTGAAGAGAAATTTGGAAAAGAAGTCATAATTCAAAGAGAAAAAATTAAGGAACTAAGGTTTTCTGACGATGTCATTTTATCAGAATCATCAGACGATTTGGAAGACTTGGTAAATGGCATGAACACCTTCTAGAAAACCGAGTGCACTATGAGCGTTAATAGAAACAAACTGAAAGAAACTAAAGGAGAGTGGTAATTCAAATGCTATCTGATTAGGAAATTATGCTCTGTTGGTAGTAAATGAATTTTGCTATTTGTGCAGTAGAATAACCATTGATGGTAGAAGCAAAGTAGATATAAAAAGTCTGGTAGCACAAGCAAGGAAAACTTTCGTAAAAAATCTTGGAATTTCCTTATATATAATATAAGTTTGGATACTACGAAATCATTTCTAAAAGCGTTTCTCTGGAGCGTGACTTTGTATGGCAGCGAAACTGGGACAATCGAAAGTGCGGAACAGAATAGAAGCATTTAAATGCTGAAAGTCAGATGGGTAGATAGAGTCACATATCAGGAAGTCTTGAATAAAAGTGGTGAGGAGAGAACACTATGGAAGACACTAACTAAAACAAGGGAGAGACTAATCGACTGCATTCTGAGGCACTAAGGGAAGTGTGGAGGGCAAGAATAGAAGAGGAAGACCAAGGCAAAGCAGGGTGGATGTGGGCTGCAATAGTTATTCAGAGATGGAAAGATCAGTGCAGGATAGATTATCATTGAGAACTACATCACACAAGTCCGTGGTCTGACTACCACAATAACAGCATTGCTCGTCATTATGCAAAAAATTATTCTCAAATAACCTGAAACCAGATCGAAGCCATGTTTTAATGAATCATAATTATAGCTTTAATTTTAGCAAATTTAATTTATGTCAAATGTAAAACGAAATAAAATCCATGAGCAGTGGCGGTTGGTGCATATGTGCTCATGTGTTACAGCACTAGAATTAATTTAGGAAGAATTAATTTATTTAACTGCCCGCCTTGCGGTGCACTCGCTCCCGCTACTGCAGCCAGAAGCTATCGACGCGACAGCACACGATTTCTGTTTTGAATGAGAAATTCGCATGTGCAGCATACCATTCCACCCCCCCCCCCCTGTCTCACTCGTAAAGTTCGACAAACTGCCTCTTTTTTATGCTACAAATCGGACAGCACAGGGCCGTGCCGTACAGCGATTCAAGAACGAAATCAAAATAAATTTGAAACAATCAGTATTTAAAAATCTTATTTTTAAGCAGTTTATAGTTTCAAAACAAAAATAATATTCGTTCATTTTGGGTCACATTTATTTTTAAAAAATCAAAATAATTAAAGCAAACAACATTGATGAGGCATCAAAGTGCGAAAATCTACTGCAATACGGCCATCTTGCGAGGCTTGTACTTAACATGTTAGTAATGCTTGTCAATTTAAAGTCAATTCTTTCGCTTTGAAAAATTGGACATTATTGGAAACTATGTAGACGGAATTATAAGTGCAGCATATTACGTGCCGGTAATATGTGGAACCAGCCTCCACCGAGCTTCACGCGATCGTCTGCAAGCCTCAGCGATCCACCTACTAGCAATCGCTGACTCCTCATACCCCAGCTGTAGCGGAGAGGAAAAACGACAGATTTGATCCAAGAGAGCAAAGTAAAAGAATAAAAGAAAACCTTTATAAACTTGTACTGTTGTTTTACGAGAGCACATTGTATCTCGAACATTCAACCACTTCATCTCAAACATTCAAACAGTTACATCTTGAGCATTCCACCAGTTCGCACGTAACAGACCGTAGTTCCTGTTAGTAAAACATTGATTGCAAGAAGTAAAAATAAAATATTATTTCACTTCACAAGTCTCGTTATTGATCGCATCCAGTTATATCACGCTTATTTAATTTTCTTCCCGTGTGGCGCCACAACACGCGGAATCTCCACCAAGCAAAATCCGCCACAAACACTGTCGCTGTTGTAGTTTTTAAAATTTTACATAGTTATCCTCGTAAAAATTGTTGCTGGTGGTAATGTATCACTTACCTGATAACGACTCACTCACTGATAACGACTACGACAAGCGCCGTCATAATCTGCTCCCGACAGAGGAGTGTTCGTCTCTCCGATTACAAACGGGTATCACTCGGTAATAATTTCAATCATATTCCCAAAACGTTTTTAAAAATGAGGAGAGGAAATACTGATTATAAAATAGAAGGCGCCTATCACTCCGTCGTTAAGTAATTCATAAAAAGGTATGAATACATCAGACGGTTCTTCTCAACTTAATGTGGGCTGCATTTTTTTTAGCATTTAGCATTAATAAACTACTAACTTGTTTTTAACGATTTTGCTCTGGTCAAAATTCAATAACAACACCTATATTGTTTTCGATACCTCGTAAATGCTATTTCTAGATGTTACAATAAATCAAATCCGCATCCTTAAAAAATAATTAACTGAAAACAAACCGCAGCTTCCCTAATGGGCGGAAAATCAGTTTTTTGAGTGTTGGAGTATTGGAAATATTAAACACGTACCTTCCTGTTCTCACGACGATGACAATTCTGATTCGACTGTGGTATTATCGTGAGCATACATGTTGTTTGACTTCTACGTGTGTTACGTCATAGTCTAACAAGCGTATTATTTGATTAAGATAACGAATTCTCTCGCAATTTTATTTATACCACTATTTAAAATTATATTACGAGTAAATGTAAATAATTAAAGGATTACATAATATATATCATTATTATCCATTGAACAGAATAAAAAATAGAACAGGCACTGACAATCGAGTGGTATTTTACATTAATGAATTCAGATTGTTACAAATTTTATAAAACTTGATCCGTAACATCGGAATTTCTGTTATTGGTGCTCCATGGTACTCAAGTTGGATTACGTAATTCAAGGAAAGTAGCAAACCAAAATGGTGATTTCTTCTCAAAACAAACAGTATTAATAACAAGCGAATGCATTCAACAGATCTGTTGAGATACTTTGAGTAGTGAGACTGATTCACGATCCAGCTAATTTTTGGGTCTGGGTCTAAGCAGATAAACATTACAAAAGTGGTTCAGGACAGCGGATACACACATTGAATAATCCAGAGTATATCTCAGAATTAAAGAATCCCAACGCCGAAAAAGTACTTCCAATGAGCAGTGCTTACAAATCGAAATAAAAAAACGAGATAATAAAATAATGTGATATAATGAGAATCAGCCCCCCTAACCCCGTTTAAATTAGTTGATATAAGACGCTCAGAAATTAACAAGGGCACAGTCTATCATAGGTGAACAGTTGAAACTCAATTTATCAATAAATTTTCTCTACGATACTTTAACTTTGACGCGTTAATTAACATTTATACACTTGCATTCTAATATGCTGTGAAATAAACCGATGTTACTGATTGATGTCGAACCTAGGGTAGTCCGAATATTTAACAGTTATGCTACACTCGCATATTCTATTTAGAGTTATTACTTTTATTAAAATACAAATAGAAGGGGAAGCATAAAATCTTGAAATGTTTGGTCAAAACAATAAAATCAACACCATTTTGGAAAGAGTTACAGAGATTTATCGTAAATTAAAACATTTAGCATTTTCTTCAGTCCCTTTCACTTATAGTAAGTCAAAACTTTCGTATTACATACATGAAAATGGGGTAATCTTACAAAAAATTGAATACATCCCCTTGGAATTGTTTGATTGAACTCAAATCTGGAAATATTTAATCATTTCAGCTCGAACATGCTGTTGATGTCAATTTAGGGTTTTTTTCGAAATTTTGTGGCCCCAGATTTGTGCTCAATTATCGAAATTTTCCTCTTTATTTTTACAAGCGCGACCAAATAAATCTCCATTCCAAATGTCATACAATTCCGTTCGGCGCTATTTTTAAAAGAAGAATTTTGTCCAAACAAGAGAATTTGAGGCAATTGTACAATCGTGAATTTTCATCGCACAAACGTCATTCACATTAAGGCGCATAAATATTTATGAAGATTACGTCTCTGGAATTTTCTTGATATATAACACACATTTTAAGAAATGTGCAAACGGAAATACAAAGCAGAGTTACGCACGGAATATTAAGCATAGTTCGCGCCTCCTGTCGCATTCCGTCTGTGTTGAAGAAAGGGCGGTGTCGTTAAGGTGCGTTTACACGTGAGAGCAACTCGCAGCCGGAACTCTCGAGAGTTACTCTCAGAGCCCTTTACACAGGAGAGTGAAGTTCGGCCGAGTTCACTCTCCGAGAGCAACTCGCAGTGGCAACTCTCGAGAGTCCGCTTAGACCGTTTACACGCACGCTCGCAGTCAGTTCTGCGAGTGATTCTAAGCCCGGGGGCCCTTGGCTACATTCTTTCTCTACCTTTCCGTATCCCCCCTTTCAAATCCCTTCCTAAGCTATTAAAGGGAGTTGCCACCATGTGGATTATCCTCATGTTGCTTGTTACTCTAAAAAAAACACGAAATAGGGAAGTAACAGCAGCTTTTTTTAGTTTTTTTATATATTCAGTTCCATTTCCGCACTTTTTATTTTTAATTTTTTAAGCTCCTGAAAACCCTGTAATTAAAATGAAAACATGATTATTACAAAGGATGGATAATGTATGTAGGTATTGATTGAACCGAAAAATATTTTCTTCGTCACCAAAATCCAGTGTTTCTGTGAGCAGCGACTGCGAGGTGCGATGACGTTGGACAGCAGGTACAATGTTATCTGTGAACGATATTTAATAAAGATTGTATTTTTACGTCTGTTAATATTAAATAAATAATGCAGTTTTTTGACCAATACCAGAAAATTTTATTTATTTATTTACGACAACGTTTCGGTACGTGTTTGTACCTTCATCGGGTCTTCCTGCGGAGAAATTGTACAAAATAAATTTTTATTATGAAGAAGCCAATGAATTTATCAAAGTGGTTGAACAAAAATTATTATACAATTAACAACAAACTAAGAAACACTCACCTAAATATTCTAAAAGTTAACAACAATTTTCACATCCTCCTATTTTCCAAAATTTAGAAATTTTTTCGAAAAAACTTCTAAAGTTTCTGATTTTTCAATAGGATGTGAAAATAGATTTAACATTTAGCCTATTTATGTGAGTGTTTCTTAGTTTAATTGTGTTAATAGTCTAATAATTTTTGTTTAACCACTTTGATAAATTCATTGAATTCTTGATAATGCAGGAAGACCTGAGGAAGGTACAAACACGTACCGAAACATTGTCGTAAAAAATAAATAAAAATATTTTCAGGTATTATTAAAAAAGCTGCATTAGATATTTAATAAAATTGTATATTATATTTTATTTATTACGTTTCTTCTGAGAATATTTTTGTTTTACCGTTCAAGGAAAATGTGTTTTGTAAAGAAGTTGTTTGAACCAACAGAAATGCTGCATGTCTACACAAATTCTTGTTCACCTTAGTAATTACCCTCGCTCAAAGAGAGACATTATTTGAAATTGAATTAGTTCTTGATAATGTTGTAAATGTTTGTAAAAAAAAAATGTTAACTTGTTTGTTAAATAAAGCTTGCAAACATCCTCGTGGGTCCATTTTATACTGTTTTTGGCCATATTACTCTCAGCTAATTCAAGTTGTGTTGAATGCCTGAGAGAACTCTCCGAGAGCGCTGAGAAAACGTTTACACTGGCGAGAATGAAGCAACAATGCAGCTCCCCCTCCACTTTTGGCGAGAACTCTCAAGAGGCCTTTACACTTCGGAGTTTTTCTCTCGAGAGGATATCTGACACTCTCGAGAGTCAAAAACTCGCACGTGTGCACGATAGAAGTATTAAGGATTAAAAATACGAAAAGTACAACATTCAAGTTGTAGTAAGTAGCTAATATGGTAATACTGAGCTACACAAAATTGAAAATGCTACCGATATTGTAGAAGGTGAAAGAGCTCTGTTATCTACGGAATAGTCTTAGGGTAAAACAAGTTAAAACGTTATTCTTAGTAGACATATCTTTAAGATATAGAAGACGTTTGTGAAAACGGAATAAATGGAAACCCTAAAAGAGAATAGTGTGGTGTTTTAGAAGAATAAGTAAAATAAGGAGAAAGTTTAATACTGAAATAGAAAACAAGGTTCAACTGAGCAGTGCCTGAGATCCGCATCAAACGGCCATCTTTACTAAATTTAACTTCAGGACACACGTTAACGTAGGGTTACGACTTAAAAATTTGAATCCTTACGAGTTGGACGGCGAACTTGAATTTCGCTTCCTCTTTGTTAATTTTTCCCGGTTCTCTATAAGTAACGAAGTTGAGTCTTTTGCTGGCTATTCAACTTCATCTTCACGCGCAAGTTGAATGTACCGCAATATAATCTGTCCGGTTCTGTTCAAAGGGAATAATTATGAAGAAAAACCTAGATCTTGAAGAATTTTCAGGTTATTTTATAGTCTTCAACTAAATCCTTAACAATTAACGACCGTTCAACTTCTACCAACAGAGCATGAAGACTGAAGACGCCGGCTGTTTGGACGGCTTTGCTAACTTGCCGATCAACTTCTGGGAAAATCGATTATAAGCGATAATTAGCTGTGCTGTCCGAGCATTTAATTCTACGGAAGATGAGGTCAAATTCCACTTCACTTCGCCTGCGATCCCGAAAATGAACGCGGTCGGTTAGAAGCTAGAAAATCCTATGTATCCATCAACAGAAAATCGCGCTAAAAATCTGACGCAAAAATTAATGGACATGGGAGTAAGTTTTGTTTTTGGAATTATACAAACAGTTTGCAGCGAAACAATAATGCTCGCTCTAAAATAATAGAACAAGACCACGATGATATCGAACCTTAAATACGGTTAAGTAATAGTTGCTTATTAATTATTATTACCGTAAACCCAGAACAGACGAGCTCATGATTATATTGAAGTGAAACATAATTAGTTGGAAGCCCAAGAGTTAAAACATAGAAGCTTTCAATACATAATGGACAGATAAACGGAGAATGAAACAAAAGGAAAGTTAAGGATTAATTGAGGCTATGAGAGCAACAGTGGCCTAACCCACCAGCGAGATAAATGGAATTTTGTTTTCCATAATATTTTATACAATTTTTTCTCAGTAATAAGACTTGATAATCAAAAAAATAAAATTTCTGACATAAATAAGTGCTAATGTTGTACTTTTAGGCTATTTAAACCTGCAAATTTTGTATAAAATAAGAGAATAAATGTGGGTTAGGCCACTGTTGCATTTTTGTTTTTCAAAAAACTTCATCTATGATTGTTTGGTTAGGCCATAATATTATTACGAGTCTAATATGCCAAATACTACCAATTACATAGTAATTTAAGGAACATAGGTCTTTAATGATAAAAATATAAATAGGCAAAGGTATTTGATTACTTTTATTTAAAACAACACATATTATCGAAAATTAAAAAAAGTAAATAGAAGTAGGTAACACAAAAACTGTAAAAACATGCAGTTCCAAATAAATTTAAAAGAGAAATACAATTTTTTAAAAAAATAAAAACTTTATAACCTAACTTTTACGTTTTTGAAAATAAATAAGAAAAAATGCAAAAAAGAGAAAAATAATAGTTTAAAATAACTAGATTTTAAATCAAACCATCACAACTCGTCACACTCGCTGTCTTCCATACTCATGTGAATATCGTTGGCAGCACCAGGGATGGTTTGGAGGTTTTTAAAAAAGTCGTGATGCATAGGTGGGACATATGCCATGAGGTCGAGCAGATCTTTTTTCTTTTCTGAGCTAATAACATTTCCTCTTGAATATAAAATTTCTAAATTGGTCAATACTTGGGAAGTTCTTTTTTCTAAGTCAAGCACTAGAAATGGAACTGCTTGTTGGTTACTATATTTATATTTTATGCTAAAGGGCTGAGTCTTTTCAAACCTTAGCCACTGGATTTTGAGCCATTCCACCTTTTCTTCCGTTGTCGATACTTTTCTTCTCGTTATGTTCTTCTCTAAACTTTTTGATGAAAAGAAGTCTTCCTTCTTCATTGCAAATAACTTGGAAAGGTTTATTCCTTCTCGCACTTCTTATAACTACTTCCCAGTCATTTGGAACATAAATATTGGGGTGATATTTTTTTGCTCTTTCTATTAATCCAAAATCTTGATCGCATGGTAGGTAGGAATGCCCACTACATAAAAATTTGTGATCTATTTGGGACACTGTACAGTCGGGACTTGTAGTTATATAACTGCTTATCAAAGAGAGCTTTATATTTCTATTTTGCCCTCCACATTGGTCAGAATACATGATAAGATTTTTTGTTTGAACAAAATTTTTAATATAATGAATGAGGCAAGAGCCAATTTCTTGAGGGCCTCGGGAGGCAATTGACTCGTTTCATACATACAAAATCACCAATGTCAAAAGCAAAATTAGTAAAACTAAAATAAATCTAATGATAAACAAGATAAAAATGTTAGTATGGGGAGGCGGGAAAACTGCGCGCGAGCGGGAACAATCAGCTGTGGATTAGGCCACTGTTGCCTTTTTGCAAAATGAAATTAGCGGCAATGTCAAATAGGCCAATGTGCTGCCAGCTATCCGCAGTAATTAAAACTATATCTTATATTAATCTAATGGAAACAGAATGCGCTATAGAAACCAGAAATATCGTTTTTTCAGTTTTCATGATTTTGTGGGTTAGGCCACTGTTGCTCTCATAGCCTCAATTGAACGATATATTTCAGATGAAAAAAGTATGATAGAAAGAATTTTATTTAAAATCTGATACTTAACAACTTTTAATTAATGATTACATTGAAAAAGTAAATAATTTGTAGAATTCTCTCGTGCAGATTGGATTTGTTTTTTATTTAATTAATCATCTGCTCACAATCATTTTGCTCTTGCAAAATTTTGTACTTTATCACAAGGCAAACTTACTTTACAATGCATTGCCAAAAAAAAACACGTCCACAGAGAAGGTCACATCAAAATTCAGCAGTTCATCGTTCAATTTTTTATTTACATTAGTATGTCCACAGCGTTGTTATGCAGGAACTTTCGGCTGCATCTGTTGCACTACTAAAGCCAAATAATATGATATGTATATATAGAACTATATATGGATACAGGCACACTATAACTTTTGTTATACCAATAATTTAAACCCCACATTAAACACCTCCTCTCTAAAATTAACCTTAAATTCAGAACTTTATATCCTCTCCTAAACAGAAAATCCCCACTCGCCCTCAGCTCAAAACGCCTAGTATATCTCTCCATAATTCAACCCACCTGGTCCTACGCCTCATCCATATGGGGAGCAACAGCCAAAACACATTCAGCCAAAATCCAAACCAAACAAAACATAATCCTTCGCACCATCACTAACTCTCCCTGGTACCTCAGAAATTCCATCATCCACCACAACATTAAACTTCCCCAAGTCAACTCAATAATCACCAAATCCGTAACCTCATTAATCAAAAGCGCCTTCAATCATCCAAACACCACGATCCAGCAATTCCATTGCAACCCACCCCCACGCGCACGTCGCCTCAAGAGAAAACGCCCTATCGACCTCATCCTTCCCCCAGAACACTCTGGCACCTCCTAACCCACCCCATCCTAATACCCGCAGACCCCACCCACCCATTCCATCCATCCCAACATATTGAACAACACCAGCGATCCCTCATAACTCAACAAAGTATGCCCCTCAGACACCCAAAGCAAAATACAAGAAAAATTTGCAAAATTATGTTAATTGCTGGAATAACTTAAGTGCCAAGTTTCCATGTTAATTATGTACATAATTTTAATTGTATATACTATAATATTTTATGTAACAACAAATAATCGTAAGATAAAAGTTTTGTCTAATAAATCAAAAAAAAAAATACCAATAATTTACTGAATTAACATAACCATCTCGGTAAATCTTCAGATACCACAAAAGTTTTGTGCATTTTGAAGGCGATACATCTTTAAATGAATACTATACCATATACTTGTGAAATTTTTGAAAGTTTTATACTCCTAGTTAACCTTAACTCGACAATTGTGCTGAAACGCTTATGGAAAACGACGAGTGCTTGTGGGAACGAGGTCATCGACCGTAGTTAGGAGATTCACGGAAAGCCGGTATGTCAATATCTTTATTGCCGAAATTGCATTTAATTTCCCTGTAAGTAAGCAGTCCGGTGGCTAGTGATCGCAACCTGAGGTTTAATAGCTGCAATTATGCTCGTAAAGGACGTTCCGCAGATCATCCAAACTGGAAATTCAGGATTCCAATCACTATACCTCCTAGTTCACTTAAAGCGCCTTTGAAGCGCGACATTGCTATTACTTAGTTTTAATATCTGTTTTATCCAAAGGAATGAATCAATCAAGGAAATATTCGATGCCTCCTCATAAAATCGTTTAGTGAAAGATTCTTACCTTATAAAATATCGCAGATTCCCTTCTCTAGGCGTGTATTGTAGAATCGATTCCTCAATCTGTTTCAAATACATCTGGCACCATTAAATTTTTTTGACTCTGAAAAAATGTGTTCGTGTTTATTTGGAATGTGCGTTACGTTGTAAATAATACAAATGTCTGTGTCACGTAGTCTTAACTCCGACACTGTTATTACTTATGTCAAATATAATATGCAAGTCCATGAAGTTCAATTTGTATCCTAAATGACGGTAATGGCATCGTGTTGACAGGCATTTTAATGTGAGAGCTTAAGTAATTTCAGCATGTGTTAACGACTAATTAATGCGCATTATCCGGATTTAACACGATAGAAACGGCGAGCGATGAGCGTTGACAGGCATTTTAATGTGAGAGCTTAAGTAATTTCAGCATGTGTTAACGACTAATTAATGCGCCTTATCCGGAATCAACGCGATAGAAACGGCGAGCGATGAGCGTTTGAGTGTTGAGGGAGAGCGATGAGCGGGACCGGGAATGATGGCGCTGCTTAGAGGGAACTTACAACAGTAGTCGTCATGGTGTCGTGGCGTAAAGTACCTAAGCTTCTCTTGTTGAGTGAAAACCAAAACTATTTATGGAAACGCTGTAATGTTTTATATGGATAGGGAGTTCAATATTGAATATTTTTAATATATTTTAAATTTTTAAATATTGTTTACCTTTGAAAATATTTAATTATACTTATCTAATAAACCGATAAAATTATGTAAATACATTATGTCACAGAGATTTAATTACATTTTGCATACCTGATAATTTAATTAAAACATTTACTTAAGCCAACTTATTTCCAGATATGGTTCAATGTGACAATCCTATTGCTTACAATAGGATTTGTGTTTTCAATGGCCTAGTTCTCACTGACTGGTCATGTATGTCCTATGTAAATTGATTTGCATCCATTACAATATATTAGAAATGGAGTGAGACTTGAGAAATATCTTGTAATGAAGAATGTACAAACTTAAGTGAATGTCTCACTAAAATTTAAATATATTTATATTACTATTTTAATTAGAAAACAGCTGTGGAAAATTTCGAAAGCATTATGGAATTTTTCTACAAATTTTTTTCCACTACTTTGCTAAAAAATAAAAGTACTAAAATATAAATGTAAAAAGTAATTATGTTAAAAATAGATATTATAAATATTTTAAAAGTTACAAATGTGACTTCGATGTATATGCCTGTCATGTTAATGGTGAAATTTTTAAGTCTGCATTTTGTCAAATATATTATTCCAGACCACAATTACATGGAATCCTGTAAACACTTCATTTTAAAGCCCAGCAGTTGCTTCACTTTGACCGAAAAGCTGTATTTATATCATATTTCACAACCAAGAAGACCCAACATATTGAACTTTGCAATAACATATTTATTATAAAATATCAACTGTGTCTTTATTTTGTAAAGCTTTAATTGTGTAACCCCTTCACCTTATTTTTCTGATCACTTTTATATGATAAAAAACTGGATTTATTAGCATAAAGTGATACTGGGACAAGTGTAAATTTTGACACACAAGCCCCAAACAAAAGAACCTTCATACTCTTGCTAAATTTAGGTACTTTCTCTGTCACTGGCCATTGGTAAAACTTGGTGCATGACTACTGTCCATAAAAATTAATTTTTTATATTATACTGTTATTGCCAAATTGAGCCAAAAGAGAGCATATATAGAAAAACCAATAAAACTTGCTAAAAACCTTAGATCACATATAAGATTTTTTTCTGGTTTCTTCCCTTTAATATTATAAACATTAAAATTTCTGGTCTGATTAAATTACACACCAGTAGTCAACATAGAAACTAAGTACCCTGCAAAGTAATAAACCATAGTTTATATTGGACCCATATACACAAAGTATTAAACACATCAAAATTTAGTTCGTTTATGATGAAAGAATCTTTGTAATGCAATATTTACGCAGGTAACAATAATTGTAAAACACAAGGATGAAACATTATAGTACCTCACTGCTCAACACTATCCACGGCACTATCCTTATTCCATGTGAAAGAGGATTTCTGTTCTAAATGGGAGTACACACTTCTTCGTTCCTGTCTCAAGGAAAAATGTGGCTTTATGACACCAAAAACACCAAATTTTCAATTCAATAGAAATAATACCCGATAATAATCTAGTGAAAAATGCTATTGTCAATTTTTAAATAGTTCTAGAAAAAAATATTTAATAATATATGGTCTTGGATATAACTAAAACAACTGAAATAAGATTAAATAAATGCATCTTTATTACTCATGAAATAATGACAGTTTTACATATCTTCAGATTTAAAATTCACAACACAGCTGCCTGGCCAGAAATACAAGAAAGATCAATGTTTATAATTTGCAAAATGTGCAAACCAAGAATTCAAACTGAAAGAACATTATATCAAATTGTGAACAGGGTGGAGCACTTTACACATGACATTCCTACTGAGGTACACAATTCTGATCTTAAAATTAATTGCCTTCAATAATGTTTCAATGAGTGCCAAAAAATAATTTTATAGTTTAAATGGTTTATTTTAAAAGTAAGAGTACATTTCTCAATAGTCATGCTGAGTTAAGGAAAAAATTACTTAAAATGTGAGGAAAATATAGCTGCCAGTGATAACACATTTAATTTAGAATACAAGAGTAAGAAGTACTTCACATTAATAAAGTAATGTGTTGTTCCTCCACTCTAAAACAACTCTTTCATAAACAAAATATGGCATATAAAATAATGATTACATAATGACAACAAAGCAGATTATGAAATGTATAAAATATGAAAAATCAATTCATGCTTACTTAATAACTGTTAGTGCAAAACATCATATTGACATTCTATTGAAAGAATATAATTATGAATTTAATAAGTAAACATTTCACAAACTATATTTACAGAAAATTATTTCTGCAAGCCTCCACTTATGTACTGAAAATTATCCATAAAATGAATCCTCACAATAATTTATATAATAAAGCTCTGTGATTAAACTGGAAGCATATTCTCAATAATTATTTGTCACTATGTAGGTTTTACCTTAACTAAAACTTGCAGCAGCTAGGAAGGATTATATAACAAAATTAATTTAATAGATTTACAGAAAAAAAACAGCATAACCTTCACAAGCAGCAGTTGCAAATACTCTGATACTATAGCAACTTTCAATATAATAATTCTGCATTTTCAACTAAAATATATATAATAAATATAAACATACATATTCAAAGCTTTGAGAATAAAATATATTCTGCATTTAATTCTGGAATAATGTACGTGTGAATTCTATATAATCCAGGGCACCTTGTATGGGCCTCTCTGTTTTTGGATCAACATAAGGCTTCATTCTGGCGACACAATAATCTGCCATCTCTTTGGTAAGATTCTGAAACCAAACAATTGACTAAGTGGTCTACAAATCAACACAATAAAATGAAGTACAAAATATTGAAACGACCTTCTTACTTAAAACAGAAAAATTTAGAAAGTAACAAGAAAAAAGTGATTCATTTTATCATTTAGAACTTTATACAATTTTTCAATATTTTAATGGTTAAAATACGATAATCAGCAGTTTGATTACTAACAAGGTGATATTAAAATTAAAATACAGTAAATGTTAACTAATATAACAAAATTGGTAACATGAGACCAATTAAATTGTGAAAGACCACTACTCGCTCAAATGTAACTCAAAATGGAATAATGAAGACGTTGAAGTAGCAATAACATCAGCTGGTTATTTGAATGTATCAAAATTTAAGGAATGGGTAACAGAGAAAACACAAACTACTATAGGTCATTTCAGCGCAACTTTTCAACATGTAAATTTGAAATATGAATGCATACAATGTTATTGTGTGGTAGTGTGAGTAATATGAATGCATACAATGTTATTGTGTGGTAGTGTGAGTAATATGAATGCATACAATGTTATTGTGTGGTAGTGTGAGTAATATGAATGCATACAATGTTATTGTGTGGTAGTGTGAGTAATATTCTAGCTATTACAAACAAAAGTGTCATTTTATATATAAAAAAAAAGGACTTTAATAATATATTCACAATACAAACGTGAATAAGACAGGATCCGTCAATATCCACTTAATGGAAACTTCTCATACTCCAGAAAGTACAAACTTGCTGAACTTTATGAAAAATTTAAAATACACAAAAAATTGGATGGTGAAAAATATTTTTAAAAGTTTTGAGAAACAGCTTAAATAGTTTGATGTAACCAGATTCAAATATTGCACATGCCAACATGCCTGAACATAATAAGGATTGGTAAGTTCTGAAACTGAATATTATTTTTCAAACTATCTAGTATCTTGGAACATTCGAAGACCTTTAACAATGCAGTTCATGAAAGGAAAATTATGGCTGGACGATATTAGCCAATTTTTTGTGTAATTAGCCATTCACAACCAACCAACATAATAAACCTTCATTCATTCATTCATTCATTCATTTGGCCACAAAGTTTGCTAATTCCTTTCAAGTAAGTATATCATACAACAGCTCTCCGAGGACCAAAAATTATATTCATGATTATGAATATTGCATAGCCAAAAAAAACTGGTGTGTTTAATGTAAACTAAATATCCCAATTCAAAATCTGTAATTTAGTGAGACTTACGGCATATAATTCTTCCTTTGTGACATATGGTCTATCTCCTGCTGTAATAGCTCTAAATGCATTTTCAATTTCTTCGGAGCTTTGAACATTTTCGGTTTCTTTACTTATCATAAAAGCCATGTATTCTTGCAAAGATACATATCCGTCTCTATTTGGATCGACAACATCTGAAAAAAATAAGAAAAACATTTCAAAGTTTGCAATTATGATTCTACAGAAATATAACATGAAAAATACTTTAGTATACTCTGTTTAGAGAGTTTAAACCCTACATTCACCACAACAAAATATTTTTCAATATTGAGATGCAGTATAAAATTACTAAGTTATAATGAAATAACTAATACAGACACACACATGTACCTAACAAAAGGTAGCACAACAAAGTTATGATAATCTTAAATATATCATGTGTTTCATAAAGTGTAAAACTACAAACAATAAAGTAGCAAATCCCTGTATACAAATACCAGAAAATTCCATATTTACCAAGGATATCTTCAAAGTAATGATCCGGTTGTCCTTCTTCAACCATGGGCAAATCATAACCCAAAGCACGTAAACATGACTTGAACTCTTGTTGGTTGAGGCGGCCACTTTTGTCCTTGTCAAAGTGTTTGAACATCATTGAGAACTCTTTCAGTGCATCTTCACTGACACCAGATTGGTTACGGGCTTGTATCTGCTGTTCCAAATTATGCTGCATACGCATGCCAAGTTGATCAAGTTGATCCCATTGCTGTGCAAGCCCAACAGTACTGTGCTCTGTATACCTATTGTCAAGAATTAAGTGCTCTTCCAGAATAGCACCCAAATCTTCTATTCTCTTCAAATCAGAGCGACGGGCCCGCACCTCACCTGCCTTTCGCTGCAATTAAATAGTTTTGATAAATAATTTGCAAATCGTGAGACTAATATGTTAAAAACTTTTCTACATTACAGTGTAAAATACAGTTGTTTATTATTTAATTTCAAATATTGCAATTAATGTCTCTTTCTCATTTCATATTCATTTCTCATTCATAATAAATTAAATAAATAAATTTTACACTAGTTCTTTAAAGTTTAAAAGAGAATTAACTGAACCAACCTTTGTTGCTTCAAGTTGTTGTTCCAAAGAACCAGATCCTTCCATCATTAATGTTCTGTAGATGAAGAGAAGAAATTATTTGTGTGTATTTGAAACACAAAAATGTCATGCAAGTAGAATAATGTAAAGCACAAAATGATTGAAACACAAATCACTCACAATAAATCTATACATTCCACAACAAAAAAATCAGTGTAGTTAAGGTAATTCGTAGTACTCTACTTTGTAAGATGAGTTCAAAATTATTGTTATATAATAAATTTGAATACTGCATTCCAGCTATATTATGAAGTAGCAGACTTCACAAACATTGTAAGGAAAAGTAAATTAGGAGAAGGCATGTAAGTAGTACATATTCATTATAAAAAACAATATGAACTATAAATTTGTTTTTCACAGACAATTTGTTGAAAAGTTGTAAGTATTACTGATAAAACAACAGTAACATTATTAGCTATCTCATCTCTAAGAAACAAAATGTGAATTTCAATCATAATAAATTACTGTTACAGCAAAATATTCAAAGCAAAATTATTTATCAGAACTTCATTCGATGCAAACTGCATTTTCAGGAGCAATATTTCACATATACTTAGTTTCATTTTGAAATAATTGTTCAGAAATAATATCTTTTCACATGCTGTTATGGAGGCAGCATTAGTAGGAGTTGAGATTTTATTCTTAAATATATTCACCCATCCCATCCCAGGAGTCGATATCTGGCCATTCACCGTAGAATTCGCAACACCAATTTTTTGAGAATTGAAAGACAAAATAATTAATTAATATATACACATAAGAACTGTACTTAATGAAAATACTGATCTAATAGTTTTATATTTTAAAATAAAGAAACAAATCAAAATATTTATAGATTAACTCAGAAAAGCAACATTTGACCGTAGAAATATACTCATCAGAAACACTGCAATTTTAAAGGAGGTAAAAACATTACTCCAACTTAATATTACCTGGTTTCTGTTAACCACTGATGGAAAGCGTTGGCATGCTTAGCAAACTCCTTCCGTAATTTATCATTTTCTTCCTGGCGCTGTGCTTCTTTTGACAACTCAATGTCACGCTCCTAAAAATAAAGTAAAACAAAAACATGTGCTACAGTAGAAATATGTGAATTTATTTGATTCACAAAAATACATAACAAGGTTATCTGTAGTATTACCTACACACAAATGAAATGTATAAGGTTAAAAGGGCTAATAAAATTGTTGAACAATTTCATATAATTAACAAATATTATACCTTGATAATTTTTTGTAAATTTCTCCAAGTGTCTTCAAGAGCCTCCATTGTAAACCAAGTGTAAGGGTTTGGACCAACATTAAAGCTCTTTATTTGATGATCCAGACCAATTAATGCATCGAAATCTGCTTGAGCAGATGACAGGGAAGCCTGAAATATAAGACTTCATAATTAGAAAAAATATTTGATAAATTCGAATGCTAAAATAATTGTATGAATGGAAACTTTTGAAATTTAAATGTAAAATATTTTAAACATATTTATCTAACTCACCTGGAAGTGTTGATGAGCTTCTCTCAATGCTCTAATTTCTTCTATGGAATTACAGCGTACGGGGTCAGTTAAATCCTCTTCTGCGTTTTCAAACCAAGAGTTGAATGCAGAAGCTTTCTTTGCAAATGTTAAGTATAATTCTTCAATTTGTCTGAACTGCTCTTGCATACGAAGTAACTTCTGTTTGCGAGCATCTGAATCAGCCAACAACTTTTGCCACCTAATGAATAAAAATAAAATCCCTTGTGATAAATGAAGGGCCCAAATACAGGAATATTTAAGTAAGTCCTGAACTTCCTCCTATCCTGAGTGATGATGCCAAGCTTCCATTTCAGGAAAGCAGCACCTTTCTATTATTTCCATACAATTTGTTTTCATTATTTTGACAATATGACATCCTTACTCAAATATATACATATTTGCATACATACATACATACATACATACATACATACATGCATACATGCATATATATATATATATATATATATATATATATATATATATATATATATATATTCAAACTTGGATAGTGAGGAAGGATAGAAATAAATAGGAGAAATAGGAGGATTGCGCTTTATGTGAATTCATATGCTCGGGCGAAGAATTACGCACATAGAAAAGCATATGTTCAAAGCAGAGAGAAGGATGGAAGAAGAAGGAAAGCCTGAAAATATTTGACCCAGGCGGGACTTGAACCCACGTATTCTGCTTATTACACAGACGCCTTAACCATCTCGGCCACCGGGTCAAGTTCCTGACCAGGCAAATATAGACAGTCTTATTGTGGACAATTAATAGTTTTTAGTGGAGGAATGGATAGAGTAGAGGGAATGAAGTATTAGGAGCTTCCATTAAGGAATAATATTGTATTTATGGATAGAGTAGAGGGAATGAAGTATTAGGAGCTTCCATTAAGGAATAATATTGTATTTATTCCTTAATGGAAGCTCCTAATACTTCATTCCCTCTACTCTATCCATTCCTCCACTAAAAACTATTAATTGTCCACAATAAGACTGTCTATATTTGCCTGGTCAGGAACTTGACCCGGTGGCCGAGATGGTTAAGGCGTCTGTGTACTAAGCAGAATACGTGGGTTCAAGTCCCGCCTGGGTCAAATATTTTCAGTCTTTCCTTCTTCTTCCATCCTTCTCTCTGCTTTGAACATATGCTTTTCTATGTGCGTAATTCTTCGCCCGAGCATATGAATTCACATAAAGCGCAATCCTCCTATTTCTCCTATTTATTTCTATCCTTCCTCACTATCGAAGTTTGAATGTGAATTAGTTCCTTAATGGATTCTCCTAATATTATATATATATATATATATATATATATATATATATATATATATATATATATATACCACTGAAGGAAAAAGGGGCAAGGTCAAATTAAATAACATATTTAGATAGGAAAGAGAGATAGCAAAGGCAACTTAGCCTGAAATCAACAGTTGTTCCTGTCAGCCTGAGGAGTGAAAATATTTCAAACTTCCTGAAGAAGGAAACTGAGACCTCCGCAAAAATTTGAAAAACTATATTCGGTTCCCTATGGCTACACTGCACCTCACTGTCAGATAAGCCATAACCTATCTCTCTTTCCTTTCCATAACAATATTGCAATTATTTTTGACAATGTCATATCGTTACTAATTTCATTAACATAATATATATATTGTGGTAATTAAAAGGAAATCATTAATTAAAATTTGGACTCGAATTGTTAGCGGCAGAAAACACACAAGTTTTGGATGGGCAATAATGCCACAGGTTTAAGGTATTGTAGGCTGTTGGTTTGCTGGATGCAAGGTGTATCCAGTCTTCATCGAAATATAGCAGAGAGCAGTTGTTATAGAAAGTTTGCTGTGGACGGATACAATGTAACATATTCAGCAAGAGTCCAGATACCAGTATTAGAACAGTTTTGTTATAAGTTGCAGTGTGTGATAGAAATAGCCAAATATTCAGGGGTAAAAATTTTGTATGCTGAAGTCTAATCTATTCTATTCTCAGATTAGACCATTGTTTCAATGTTGGGAGACCAAATAATTGCATCTGACGTCTAATAGTCTTCAGAACGATCTAAAAATATTTCCTGAACGAACAAAGGACCAACGTTTGTGAAATAAAAAGGTGTTATTTAGAGTCAGTGTTAAGAATGGCCTGTTATAAAGTGTAATGAGCGTGTAAGTGTACTAAACAAGCCAAATTGCCCCGATTACCAGAAACTGTTACAATATCACTAAATTCATATTTGTAAACCATTAAGTAAAGGTAATTATCGTCAGATTTCGGTTTTCGAATATTGTTTATAATTTAAAGTTAACATTTAATGTCTCTGAGAGAGAGTAAATTTTGATTGTAAAACACTAATAAATAATATAAATTGAAAGTTAATTACGTGATAACTGTTGCAAAATTCATTCGATAACATTTGTAATTTAAATATTTATGCATTAATAAATCAAATTGTTTGTTTATTTAAAAATCTTAATTATTTTTAAAGCATCCTTTCATTTAAAATTTAAATTAATATTTAAATATTGTTTGTTTATTTAAAAATCTTAATTATTGGCACCTCAACATGAGGCATTGTGTTTATTTAACTTTCATTAATTTGTATTTATTACAATATATATATATATATATATATATATATATATATATATATATATATATATACAGAGAGAGAGAGAGAGAGAGAGAGAGATTAAATTTAATCCTCACCTTGCAATAACATCAGCATGTCGTTTAAGAATGGCTGGGGTCTGATCATGGGAAGCAGCAACCAATTGATCCTTCAGGATTGTGATATTTTGAATACCTTCATGTTCAAAAGCATGAAGACCTGAAAATTTAATTAACAATTACAGTCTTGTTAACTTAAGTGTCTCTCTATCATTTCATTTCAATTGATTACAAAGCTTTGAAATCTAAGCATGATACAAGAAAATATGCAAAGGACCTTCATCATCAAAATCCTCAACAACACCCAACTTTCCACAGGACCAGTCTTAAGCCATAAAAATATATAATCAATATAAAGGAACCATAACCTATTTCTATTGTAGTCTCACCACAATATGGAATAGTTTCCACAATATCACTTACACTTTAATCATTTAACTGGGACTTCATGCATAATTAATTAACATCTAACCTAAAGCTATTTCCATCTCATATGTATTACATTTTTAATATTCTATATTGCTTGTCATGAAATGAAATAATAGAGCAATGTGAAACTAACTAGTAGTTCTGAATATCACATCAGCTAAGAACATTCTAAATACTAAATTTTATTCACAACAAAAATCCAAATAAATTTTAATTTCCAAAGTCATTTGGCAGTGTCTATAGTGATTGTTGATGTTCAGGTAAATTGTGTAAGAAGCAATTCACATAGTCTAAAAATAGCAGAGTGCATAATATAACTGAAAAGCAACAAGAAAATGTTTTAGGTGGTCATTCATTGAATGAAATGTCATTTTGTTTAGGTACATAAACAATTTAAATGATCCATATTCCTTCCCAAATTGTAATTCTATGTGCAACTTACCAGCATCAAAGGTCTCTTGTTTGGTGAGAAGTGTTTGTACAGTTGAAAGATCACGGCCAAACTCTTCAGATCTAACATGGGTCTCTTTGTCAGCAATCCATGATTCTACAACATCTGCTTTCCACATAAATTGTAGATAATCTGAATTTTCCTTAAGTTTCAATTTTCGGCGGTTAGCTAGACTATTCAGGTTATCTAGTTTAACCTGCAATAACAAAAACTATTGTAGCTAATATATGAAAATATTTCTAAACATAAACCATCTAAATAAACAAATTTTACTAATAAATATAAATATTTTGTTAATAACAGAATCAGAAAATAAACAAATATTCAAAACTACTCATACAAATATTCAAAACTACTCATACAAATATTCAAAACTACTCATACAAATATTCAAAACTACTCATTTAAATACCACAATTAAAATTAATTCATACAATAAACTGAAAATTTCAATCAAATCTATTTAATACCTGAAGTTGCTGGCATCTCTGAGCAATGCTTTCAAAATGATGATTGTTGTCTGCCATAAGCTGTTTACCTGCAGCACAAATGTCAGCACAGCGGTTGCTGTGAGCATCAAAATCAGTTTCAAATGCATCATGCTTCTTCAACAATCCTTGTACTGCTGCCATTGTATCACCATAATCTTCTACACTCAAAAGTTGTTGTTTTTCACTAAAAAAAATTATTTTATTTATTCAGCATTTAAGAAAACAAAACAAAAATTTATTTAGTTAGGAAAGATTTAACTTCTTAAGAAATTTGGCCCTTTCAACATAATATTCTTTTGTTAGACATTCAACTATAATTACAAAATTTCATTATAGTGGGATAACTAAAAATGAATTGAAATAGTAACAACAAACACAAATTCTATTTAATAAATTACAATGAGTATGAAGATTGATAATGTCAAATATATATATATATGAAAACAAGCCTGCACAATCATTAGTATGTACTTGATATACCTTTCCCCAAAATTAATTTTTATTTTTCACATAATACTTGCTATTACCTGATCCAAGCTTCCTCCTCTTCAACTTTAGCCAGGAACTGTTGATATGTTAGGGACTCATCAAGTTTCTGCCCACGAGTAGCTGCCATTTGTTTCAATTCAGTCCAAGCTTGATTTAAGAGCTTCAAACGCTGAAATAATTGCAGAATTTAGTGTATTATTCATGCTGACAAAAATTATGAACATATTGGTGACCAAAAATATACAAATTAATATTCAAAAATTTGCTATTTTAAACCAATAAACATAGTAGACAAAAATAAAACAAAAGATTTTCATATTTCAGTGTCCAATACCTGCTCTATTTCTGGGACACCAAGATTGGAAACATCCATCAATTTCTCTCCTGCTTCTTGAACAGCCTGAATAGCTGGTTCATGAGATGCCAACTCAGTTTCCAGTCGCTTATGCTTCTTCTTTAAGTTCTGCACACCTGTCAAATCCCTGCCATAATCATCAGATCCAACCAAAAGTTTCTTTTCTCTGAAAGAGTATTAGATAATTACACAAGCGTTAAAAAAATAAAAAAATTTAGAACATTATTTGGAGAGTCAATAACATATACACAGGATTGTTACTTGAAAAGAATGCAATTAACAAATGTGACAAGTACTTTACAATTTTGCATTTTTAAATTTATAATTTCATCAGACATATCTAAAACGGTTACACATACTAATAATATTTTAATGTCAAAGAGTTCTAAAGCTTACTTTATCCATGATTCTTCATCAGCAATATCCCTGAAGAATTGATGAAGTGTATTAGCTTCATTCAACTTAGCCTGGCGATGAGCAGCCAAATTCTTGATTCTTTGATATCTTTCATTTATAGATTGCCTCTTCTCCTGAATGCTTGCAGTATCAAACTGACCACTCTCAATTAAAGAATCAGCTTGAACATTCATATCTGAAAATTAATTTCCAATTAATTACAATCTGTGTACATAAATATACACTGCTATGGAAAAGTACTACACCTTTAATTCTGTCATCATGTGCCTCAATATCAGCTTTCACAAGTTGATGCTTTTTTATTAAATTTTGGACAGAGGCCAGATCCTTTCCAGAGTCTTCAGACGTTAATAATGATTCCACCTCTCCCAGCCAGAAATCCAAATCTTTTACAGCAGCAATGTATGTCCGTTGCTTGTTGGCTTCCTTTAGTTTTACAGTCTTCTCAGTTGTTTTCTGAGTCAAGTAATCCCACTGATCTGCTATGGATGCAAGTCTTGCCTGCACACACAAGGAATTTACAATATAGAAAAAATATAAAAAATACTGTCAGATCAATTTCTGATTTTGTACCTGGACAGCTTCTTCAGACCCAGCACATTGATGTTTATCAATCAAATTCTGTCCCATTGCTAAAACACTCTGAATCCTATCGGCATTAGCAGCTAATTCAGCTTCAAATGCCTGGTGCTTCTGATGCTTAGACTGAATATTTGCCGGATCCTTGTAACTTTCTTCTGTGGCAAGCTGTAGTTTTTCTGCAATCCAATTCTCCATTTCATCAGCATCACGACTGCAATAAATTATCACAAAAAACTTTAGTTGGTATTTAACGCTATTAAATTGAATAATACAAATAAATGATATTATGTATGTATGTATATATATATATTGAAGAAATACCTTCAGTTCCTTATGGCGACACCTCATTTCACTTTCAGCTAAGCCACAACCTATCTCTCTGTCCTTTCCATACCAATATTGCAAATTTTTTTACAATGTCACATCCTTACTAATATAATATATACATATATATATATATATATATATATATATATATATATATATATTAATTGCAATAGTAAGAATGTGACATTGTCAAAAATATTGGTATGGAAAGGATAGAGAGATAGGTTGTGGCTTACCTGAAAGTGAAGTGCGGTGTCGCCATGAGGAACTGAAGGTTGTTCTTCAAATTTTCGGAGGCTCTCAGCCTCCTTCTTCAGGAAGGAGTGTTACACCATTCCGTGCACCAGCCGGCTGCGGACTGCCGGTGCACGGAATGGTGTAACACTCCTTTCTGAAGAAGGAGGCTGAGAGCCTCCGAAAATTTGAAGAACAACCTTCAGTTCCTCATGGTGACACCAGCCGGCTGCGGACTGCCGGTGCACGGAATGGTGTAACACTCCTTTCTGAAGAAGGAGGCTGAGAGCCTCCGAAAATTTGAAGAACAACCTTCAGTTCCTCATGGTGACACCGCACTTCACTTTCAGGTAAGCCACAACCTATCTCTCTATCTCTCTCTCTCTCTCTCTATATATATATATATATATCTCAAATAAATGGCTCAGCTATGGGCACCCGGATGGCCCCATCCTATGCCAACCTGTTCATGGGATGCCTAGAACAGGCCCACCTAAATTCCTCTCCATTCCTGGTTCAGGTTCATAGATCACATCTTCATGCTATGGACCCACAGACCAGACTTCCTTTCCAAATTTCTCCACACCCTGAACTCCAAACACCCCGTAAAGTTCACTTGGCACCCTTCCCCAACCAAAGTCACTTTCCTATACATTGACATACACCTGAGTTCTGGCACGGTCAATACATCTGTCCACATAAAACCAACAAACACACTCCAATATCTGCACTTCACAAGTTGCCACCGACACCACACAAAACGCTCCCTCCCATACAGTCTAGCCCTCAAGGGAGCACATATTTGCTCCACCTGGAATAGTCTGGCCGCTTACACCAATGCCTTCATCAATAGAAACTATCCCACTGACCTCCTCCAAAAACAGATAACCCATGCCCTATCAAATCTCCAAACACCCACTCTGGACCAAAACAAAAAAAAGTAGTCCACCCCTCACAACAACCTAGTTCTCTGGACTACAAAAAATCAATTCCATTCTCCGCCTAGCATTCACTGGACTGCAATCCAACCCTGAACTAAAAACCATCCTTCCGACCTGCCCAAAGGTTGCCTTCAGATGCCCACCCAACCTTTGAAATTTACTTGTCCACCCCTGAAAAACCCACCCGCCCACCAATGCTGGGTTGAAAACTGTGTGGTAGGAACAGATGCCATGTCTGCCCTATCTTACAGCCCACTACAACCTTTCAGAACCACACAAAAAAATACAAAATCAAAGAAAACATCACCTGCCTCTCCTTCAACACCATCTACCAAATTAACTGTAGACTCTGCCCTGCATTCTATATAGGCCAAACCAAAAGACTCCTCCCTGAACGAATAGCCAACCACCGCAGCTTTCCAATATTCAATTCCCAGTAGCTGCTCACACCTGAAGCCACAATATAAACAATTTCAACCAATGCTTCACACTCGCCATCCTTAAAGCTCTACCCCCGATTCATCAGAGGCAGAACTTCATCTGTGGGAACTCTCTTTCCAACATGTCTTACAGTCCTTGCAAAGCCCTGGACTCAACATCCTTTAAATAGTGCCCTTCCTACCTGCCATCCCCACTTTCACGAGACTATGAGAGTATGTATGAGCATGCTTATGTATGTATGTGTATGCATACATATGCATGTGTGTATGTTTGTGCATGTTTATATGTATATGTATGTTTAAGCATATATAACTAATGAAATTTAAAAAGTGAAATATATTGCTACATTTTCCATGCCTAGATATAATGTAACATTCACCAAGTATATCAGAATATTAGCTTGTTGTTATGATCTTTCTACAATTAAATACAAATATATATATTTACTTTTAAAAAGCAGAACAACATATAATTAGGAAAACAGCCAGCAAGTCAGGTGTCCAAATTAAATGTGAACATAAAATCAACAAGTATAATCAGAATTATTAAACTTTTTCAAACAATTTATTCTTCTTTTTTTTTAACTTTATTTAGCAGGTTCTTGGAGTAAAATGCAATTCACTGCTATAATATAATAAGAAATCATATGGCTAAGAGTATTTGGAGAGAGGGTTATGTGAATATTTCACACCTCTGGCTGATTACATTTGGTTAAGGTATTTACAGGTTGACAATTATTTGTGTAAGTCTTGTGGAAGCTTTCGTTCGAGTCTTTTATGGGTGTTTTTTGTCCTAGATTTAATTTCTTTGCACTTTTACACTTCACTATATATTTTAAAAAGTTACTGCTTAGGCTGTGGATGTTTGTTATAAGTGGAACCTTTAATTCATGTATTTGACCGTTTTGTATGAACCACGAGCTGTTAATTGCAATACGTAGCACTTTATTTTGCATGGTTTGAAGTTTCTTGAGCAAACTTGTAGGTGCGTTGCTCCAAGCTGGGCAGGCATATGTAAGAATGGGTCGGAGAATCGATTTATAAATTAGGAGCGAGGATTCAACTCGGAGATGAGATTTTCGGTTGATCAGTGGGTAGAGCAGAAAGAGTCTTGCGTAGCACTCATTTAGTTTTTTTCGGACGTGGTATCTCCAGTTGAGTTTTGCATCTAGGTGGACCCCTAGATACTTTATCGCTGAGTCCTTTGGATTCCATGCTATTTCACTATTGTGCAGTAGGAGTGTTGGTAGTTGAGTGTAGCGCTTGAATGTGAACATCTTTGCTTGGCATTTAGTAGTGTTAATTTTTATTTTCCACTTTTTATACCAATCAAACGTTACATTTACTGCATTTTGAAGGTGTTGAACTGTAGTTTCTATTTTGGCACTCTGTGCTAGTATCGCGGTGTCATCGGCAAACATGGCTAACATTGAGTCATTCACTGTGGGCACATCGTGTACTTAGAAGTTGAACAAGGTTGGTCCCAATAGGCTCCCTTGGGGAACTCATGCTTTTGTTGTTTTGATGCTAGATAGTGATGCGTTGATTCTTACTCTGAACGTCCTGTCAGTCAGGAAGGATTCTATAGTTTTTATTATGTAATCCGGAATGTTTAATTTAATCCTTTTATACAAGAGTCCTTCCAGCCAACCCTTGTCGAAGGCTCTTTCCAGATCTAGAAAGACTGCTGCAGTGTATTTAATCTCTTCAAATCCCTTTTTAATCGTCTCTGTTATTCTTATGAGTTGGTGAGTAGTCAAGTGTGACTGTCTGAACCCAAACTGATGAGATGGTATAACTTCATGTTCGTGTATGTATTCTTGCAGTCTAGTGAGGATCACCTTCTCTAGTAGCTTGGCTGAAGTGGACAGTAGGCTTATGGGTCTGTAGCTATCAGGGTCATGTTTGTTCTTGCTAGTTTTGTAGATTGGTAAGACGTTTGCTGTTCTCCATGCCAGAGGCTAATTACTCAGCAGTAATAATGTAATTCAAATATATATCTGTATTTAACAATGTGATCTTCAATTAAACTACCAAATAATAAGGATTATAAATTTACCTGAACTGTTGAAGTGTTTGTGATTCACCCAAACGTGATCTCTTTTCAATCAAAGCCTCTTTCAGGAGGCGCCATCGGTCCAAAACTTGTCTTCTTTTCTCGTCTATAGGTTTTGATGCATAATGTTCAGCACCAATTAATTGATCAGCCAAGGTTTGTAAAGCAGCTATTTTTTCTTCCTACAAAACACCAATGCATATTTACCAAAACTTTTTATTACAGGTTATATTTCTTATTTATGATCCAATTTAAGCATTTAGTGAAACACAATAAGCTAAGATGAATATAATATCCACATTTTATTATGTAATTTTTTTAAATATCAATAAAGCATTTCCATTTTAAATAACTTGAAGAATATGCCTTTATAACAATATTACATTCAAATTTACAAAACATTATTTGAATAAAATGTAATATTTAATAATATTGTTCATATTAAAATTAATATATTATTGAAATTTTATGTATAAGTATTTTGAAGCCATTAACGCTAAAATAAATTATTTTGTTAAAGAGGTTTATTTTCCTAGTTTCAGAACTATTTGAACTTTTGTGATGTGAACTCTAAATGAAGCATACAAGAATAGATCAATAATTATAGTAAATTTATATATGTTATGATGGGAAATTTTATTGCACAGCATGAATAGTATTACACAGCATGAATAGAAAGCTTGATTATTATAATATTGAAACTGTCAGACATACAATGTTCAATTGTTTGTTGGCAGCTGTCTTAAGTAATTTGTATTACTCATTATGTAGCAATAAATACAGAGAAATATCATACAATTTTTAATCATATATACTTAGAGATTAAAATGAAATAAGAGGACTGCACCCAGATAGAAAGAGATTTGAAAGAATTTTACTCACTAGCCATCAAGACTATTTATTGCTGGATAAATAAATTGAAATGCAGATGTACAGACATTGCAGACATTATATGTTTATTACAATGATTGAGGATTTTTCCAAAGAAGTTAAGAAAATTAATAGTATTAAAATTGCACAATAAGCTCATGTGAAAAATAAAACAATACAATGCACAAGGATCTGGAAAAGATAAAACAAAGAGTGTGATGGATTCTATTCCACCAGAACAATGCAGTCATTGTGTTGACAAAATTGTCATAATTTTCCACCGACTATGCCAAGATTTCGCACCAAGCTACTTTATGTAACTAAACTCAGAAAAAATTTTCATTATCTTTGCTGTAAACATATCTTGTGCGAGATTTAAAACAGTTGTTTCCTCAAAAGAAATAAAAATAGGAATCTAATTGTCATACTATATTTTTACCAGACTTATCATTACATCCTTTCATTGGCACAACTGGCTTTACTTTGATATGAGTCTTTTTGGTCTTTTTATGAGGCAAAATTTTTATCCTAATAAAAAACAAACAAAATTAATATTTTTGGAAACAAAATGTTCCATTTTTCACCAGTGCCTCAACTGATAAGTAATCAGCAGTTATGAAGTAATATAATAATGAGCTTCAATTTTACTACTCTAAAAATGTTTATTCTATACAAAACTGGCAATAAGTACACACTACCCATATTTAAAAAATTTTACTATGAATATATTTGTTCTTAAAATAGATTAAATCAACTAAGAATCAAAACACTTACATGGGCATTAATAGCTTTATCAAAGTCCTCATGCTTTTTAATAAGAGCTTCAACATTATCACCCTTCGAATCAACTTCTTCAGCAGCCAGGAAAGCTTCTCGAGCTGACATCCAGTTTTCTGCTTGTTCACAATCTCTATAAAACAGCTGAAGTTCCAAGCACTGATCAAGTTGCATACGACGTGCAATCCAAGCCCTGAGAGTACAAAAACGTAAAAAGAAATTAACCTTTCCCCCTTCCAAATGTCTTAATAAATTATAGATATTTGACATGCCATTTATTTGTCAGTTAACAGAATAACATTTACATCTAGTTTTGTTCACCTGCACTGGTAAATATCACTCAATAATTACTATGACACTGAGGAAATACAAAATCTGTTCAAAAGATATACAACTTTTCTCTAACACAAACAAATTAAGTCATCATTTATTGATTATAAACTTTCAAATGGGATTTGTTTGTGCGATATCAAACACATTTTTGACAAACCTTACTTCATCAATGAAGAATTGGCAGCTGCCCTGATTAACAGTTATATACATACTTGCATATAAGTTTGCATCAAAGTTATTTTCTATCAATTTTTCATCAGATAATGCATGTTGAACACCAAAGGGACAAACAATTAAAACCAAACCAGGAATTTAAATTCATAAGAATTGTATATTTTTTTAAAAAAAAAAGCAATAGTAATTTTCACAAAGTTATGTTTCTATAGGAGAGAAAAAGCTTATATCTATTTGTGCACTTGAATCAATAAAAATGCGAGATTAGATAGCAGCAGAATGACTATATAAATTTACAAGTTAATGGCAAGTACTACTTACTTCTCTAACTCCTGTCTTGCTTCTGCCATACTTTCTAATTTTTCCTGTATTTCCACACTGGCATAGTGACCAGAATGTAGTAATTGTTGACCAAACAGATCAAAAGCCTGAAAAGTGCCTGCTCTGGCATCTATTTCAGTTCGATGTTCCTAAAAATTAAACCAACTAATTAATGCTACAAACAACGCCTTACTTAACCTTTGTTAAAATATTAGAATGAAATGTAAAATATGCACCACAATTTGATTAATAATCTTTCATATTCTCTCAAATGTTTGTATACTTTATATTAAAAATTAAACCAAGACAAAGTAATACAGCAAATAATTATTTAAATTTACCTACTGATCAAGCAGCACACACAATGCATTAATTATAAATCTGTCAATAAAATACTGTTAGAAAGCAACAGCAACCAAGTATTCCTTATATAATTGAACTTATTGCTGCAACATTTAAAACCTACTTTGGAGAAACAAACCACTCAACAATAACAAAAATAATTAATGAAATTTAGAACAAGAAAAAATATAGAAAATATAAGAAGATATTTTATATGCCCAATATGTATATTACACCTTTCAGTTGGCAGTAACAATTTCCCTTACCAATGAAAAATAAGTTTTCATACAACATACCAATTTAGTATTGAACAATGTGATTACAATTCAAGTTTACTTCTGAAATTTATGTAAATTTAAAAGAAATGTCAATCATATTTTAGCATTCGAATTTGATCACAGAAACACTTAATTTTTCCATTTTTATTTAACATTGTGAGGAAAGTTTAGATGGGCATAAATTAGCTGATGGTGCCAATTACGTACTAAATTCTCAAGGAAGCTTTGTATCTTAATATGAACTCAAATCATTTGCAAAATTAATTTGGACACTTTGGCCACACCATTTTGGGACTGGCAGATATTCAAACCAAAAATTAAAAATGTATGTTTACCAATATGAGTGGCATTGAATAAACTGGCATACTAGATTCATTTTTGTAAGTATGAGAGAAAAAAGGAAACAACAAACTCAAGTTTCTGTAGTGTCAAACATATTTCTGTAAAATTTACTTATTGGCTTATCTTCCTTCTTTGTAATGCCCTTTAACATGTTAAGCAACATTTTTTATCTGAAATTTACTTTTATTGCTCAATTTATTAGAATTAAAAAATGTTTACCTCCTAATTTATGCTGTACATTAAACATAATATTTACTTATGGAGTGTCTCAAATAACTCGGTAATTTTTAATTTTTACATTCATATC
The DNA here is from genome assembly GCA_037074705.1 of Zhengitettix transpicula. Lineage (NCBI taxonomy): Eukaryota > Metazoa > Arthropoda > Insecta > Orthoptera > Tetrigidae > Zhengitettix > Zhengitettix transpicula. Next base: position 1,442,936 of record CM073595.1, on the reverse strand, counting down.
ACATAAATCATTTTAAATCATTACAGAAAAATTGGTAAACTGCCTTCCTTTAAAATATGGATAATTTCAAGCTATATGTCAAACAGATCGCAAGTGACCAGGGATATCTCTTCATTAAAGTACATTTTTCAATTTTAAATAAATATACAAACAGAAAACACAGTAAATAGCACGTCACCTAGACTCATTTGCAATACTCATGAAAATATGCATTATTTAATGATTATTAATTACTAAAAATAATTAGTAAGCAATGTGTTATTCCTAGAACAAAATCTATTTTTCCAACAACCTAGAACTAATTTCACAAATGCACTACATAAATATCATGTTGTTCTATATTGACCAAAATCATTGTATCTACTTTCATAATTACTTTCATTGGATAGGTGAAGTCCGTGTAAATGTAGCATATTAATAAATATAAATTTCTTATTTCTTCGTATTGTAAGTATAAAAACTGCATTTGTCCCTTTTTATTTCGATCTAGGAATAAAACATTAATTGTATGAGGAAGATGGAGGTGACAGCTATCGAAACGTTGCGGCAAAATAACGGCAACACGCGGTTGGAATCCCAAGAACACTTCATACAACAGTTACACCAGGAAAACCTACATTCCTATTAAAACATTGGTTAAAATCAATCTACATTATAAATCATTTTTAAATGTCAATTTGCTTCTTGACATATCTCACTGGAAATGTAAAGTAATAAGCAGGTATGGACCCAGAAAACCCAAATACTGATCTATGGCAACACTTGCACAAAGCAATCACATGCTGTCACTTTTCAGCTCCTTAAATTTGCATGAATAATAAGGACATCAGATACTAATGACATTTTTAAAAGGAAGGCTACCATGATTATTGTTTAAGATTCAATTATTGTTACTAACACAAATAATAAACATCAATAAAAACATAAAATCAATAAGTTTCACAAGTTTTTAAATGAATGCTGATTGAGGTACCAATTTACATAAAAGAGTTTGAATAAAACATCTTCATTTATAAAGAAACATTGATAATACCAATATTAAGGGCTATTATTACCAAGCTTTAATCCAATGGAATGTGTCATGCAATATATTACCACATTTTATGTATTGATTTGGTACGCTTTTTCATTTCAACAACCAGATCTTACTTTTAAACAAAAAGAAGTGATTTCATTTGTTGAGATTAAGCTACTAAGCACAACTTTTTATACAAATATTCCAATTTCTGAAAGTGACAAATCAAAAATTATCAGTTGGAAAACTTGCCTGTATTTTCTCACAATTGATTTCTTATCCATTTCGTGATTTCATACATTAATAGATGTATTTAAAAGCCACCATTAAGTAAGTATTAATCTCACAAAATTTCAGCAAAACCAGTATGACTGTATAGAAATATAAATATTATTTACTGTTTGAAGTGTTTTTTGTAAGTGAATACACAATGTATAAATTCTGAGTACATGCAAAGTTTTTTCTTTCATTATAATGGCATTATAGACTGGGGAAAATAACATATCTGTATAAAAATATTAAAGCAAACAATAGTTTAAGTTGCAGAATATGATGGTAAAGCAACAGTCAGAAAACATAAAAGCACAACTGTTTTCTAACATTGATACCTGCTTTGGATTTTATGGAACTACATACAAGGCTTCTTAAAAATATGGCTTCAAACTATAGTCTCTTAGCGGTATGGAAGTTTTGTACAATTATTTCTCTTCTATATGATAATAAATTAAAAGATTCCACAGATGTGTAAGTAAGTGTAAGTCTTAAGAGTTATATGAAAGTTAAGTGAAAACTTCTGTCTATACCATTATGCACACAAATATATCTACTTGAGTGTATAGTGTTACTAATGCATTAATTCATGCATATGACTCATATTAGTACGTAGAAAAACCATAGTACAACATGTTAAATGCTATAAATTACTGCACGCAAATCAGAATGTACCTGAGGAACCCCATAGTGAGCATCTATCTCTGCACGGAGATTCTACAATGCAAAAAAGGAAAAATAAAAATGAACCTACTACTTAGCTAGTTGCAAGACTGTGTATGTTGATGGAATATATTTTAAGCTGTAATAATGGACTGTATGAGGAAAATGTATGTAGAATTCAGAATTTCATTAACAGTTTTGTGTATTATATATTAATTCAAATGTTTATCTAGACAACTATAACATATTATGATATATCTGAAGTCAAACTTGGAAATTAAAATGTTTTACTGCTCAGATCATACTGTAGTTATAATTATTGCTCTTACAATGACAAATGAAACATAGTGCCAGACACTTCAAACTGCTTTACACCTCTTCTATGATATTCGAAAATGAACAACAAATAACCAGAAATATTTTTTAAAAAATGTAAAAGTTGAGTAATTTAAAATTGGTGTCAAATTATTTTCACACATGCTCTTCATATAAGTACTTTTATTGAATTTAGGAGTTCAGGAAGAAACTTTCCATACTTCTGCCTTAAATTCACATTATTTCATATCACAAAACAGTAAAAACATTCTTGTGTTTAGTATTCAAAAATTCTTTAAATGGAAAACTGTTCCTTGTACACAATAATAAACAAGCATATGAGAATTTAAGGCCCCATATAAATGTCTAATCAGCTGAACACAAATGAAGTAAAATGAGAATCCTAATTATATGAACACAATAAATTTGAAGTACATTCGACTATTCCATACATAGACTATAAGTACATCTTACTTCAGTTTACTCGGGAGACATCTCAAGAAGCAAACTCGCCTTCATATTTCAACATTAAAAAACAATAATACCCAAGAACAAAGACTTTCTCGTCATTGACATCTCAGGAAATGTTCTCGGTAAACTAGCCAAATGAATGGATTTTTAGCACACGACATTTCACCGACTAACATCTCTGCTGCCAGATGCATTCACTTTGCTAGTATCCTAATAACATTTTCTACAATAATTTCCAACATTTAAATTTCATAAAGAGAAACAAATGTATGAGCATAAGCATACAACTGACATACCCGTAATTATGTAAAATGGAGGAAGTCTATTGAACAGCCTTACCTGATGTCTTTCCAATAGTGCTTCAGCACCAGTAACATCATTAGCCAATTCATCACTAGAAACAAGGCCCATCATGCTATTTATCCAAGACATTAAGTCTCTATAATCACTCAGGAATCTCTGCAAATCATAAGAATCCAACAACTTCTCTTTACGGCTATTTGCTTTAGCAGTAAGTTGTGTCCATTCCTCATTTATTTCCTTTTGTTTAGCATATGTTTGATCTGCAGTCTCTGGATGAGTCTGCATAAGGCGGTTAGCCGTTTCATCTAGTTGTCGGATCTGCATAAAAGATAGGAAATTTATTTAACTGAAGTAAATTTTTAGCTAAATAAAACAGTGCAAAGTTTAAAAGAAGATCATATCACTCAATCCAAAAAAATTAATTTTAGAGGGTTACAATTGTCTAATAATATCACTAATATAATTGGCTAATGTGGATAATTAAAACAAAAATAAATAGAGGATCATTAAAATGATATGGTAAACAATTCAAAACAAAACCAACACAAGCATTGATAGCCATAATATAAACAATATTATTAAATTGTTCGAGTTGGATTCAAAAATTGTATATGAATGTCTTATAACTTGTAATATAGATTATCAAACAGAAGAAATAAGCAGATAGCTAACCTTATCTCCTAGGGCTGCCAGATCCCTTTCCAAACCTTCATGCTTTCGCTGCAATGCTTGAACACTTCGCAAATCTTTACCAAGGTCATCATTATTAAGTGCCTCATCCTTCTCTTGAATCCAATCTTTTGTTTCATCAACATCTCTGTGAAAGCGCTGTACTTCATGGGCTGAACCAAGTTGTGTTGCTCTTTCAGATGTCAACTGTTGTAGTGAAGTCCACTTTTGATTGAGGTCCTTTTTGTAAAAAGAAAACATCAATGTTATACAATTTTTAAACCAAAGTTGCCTTAAATTTTAACTGTTAATTGCAGCAATAATCATTTAATTTAAATTTAATATAAAGTCATAATTTTAAAACAGCTTTAAACCTGAAATTAAACATCCATATAATCAAAACACTTATGTTCATAACGAGCTTTTTTTCACGTTTCACCCAATTATGAATATGTAGAATTATTTAAAAAATATAATAAAGTAATTGGATTTCCATTCACCTCAATCTGAGTTTGAATTTTCAAAGCAGCTTCAGTCTGACCAAGACTCATTAACTGCATTGCAATTTCATTCATCTCAGCAAGTCTCACTTCATTTGCTTTCAAATCAGCTTGGAAATCATCAAATTTCTTTTGCATTACTTCAACTTGTTCTAAATCTTCACCAACATCAGCAACTTCAGCATAGTTCTCCTACAATAGATCAAGAAAATGTTATATACATAATTTCATTGGTGTATTACACCTGCTACTAACATCCGAGAAATCTAAGTTAAACACTCATTGAAAATAATTTGGACAAAAAACTTCATTATTAGTTAAATGAATGAATTCAATGACAAAAATACTGTGTTGAGAATCGAGTGCACCAGATAAATTTACAACACTAAATTGTTTATTATTTAATATTAATTCTTACTTCTCCTGTACTTTATTAGGGCAATCTATATTATGGTTTTAACACTAAAAACAGATATATCAATAATTTACCTTATCACGGATCCAAGTGGCAAGTTCAGCTGCTTCTCTTACCAAAACATAAGCCTTAACTGTTTCATTTAATTTATTTTGCCTCTCTCTTGCAAGACTCAAAAGTTGGTCATACTGAGCTTCAATCTGATTTTGACGAGCAGCAATGGAATTCTTATCAGCCAAATTTTGTTGAGAAGCTGATAGCCCTGCTTCCATTTTCTTAACATATGCAGCAGGAACAAAGCCCTGACGATCATTCACTTCTACTTTCCACCAATCCTGTAATAGACATGTTAACAAGTTTGTATACATATATATTAATTCATTTTGATATAAATCTCAAAAAAATCAACACGTAATATATATGTTAGTATTTCATTCACTATTACAACCAGTAAATCATAATAATTGGGACTCATACCTTATTATTGGAATTTAGGAGAGTAAGAACATCTCCCTTCTTCATTGATACTTCACGTGGTGATTTCTCAGTATAATCATACAAAGCTGCAACACATTCCTTTCCAGAAACATCAATAACTGGAGTCTCTTGTTGCTGAAAATAAATTTAAACTGTAATAATTTACTTGTATAAGAAGAGAACATTTTTTAAACTTTACTTAAAATGAAATTTTAAAATGATGATGTGTAAGAGAATACAACAATATATTTACACGACAAGATTGTGCCTGGTCCCTCAGAGCAGATATGGTATTTCCAAAAGCTTCAAGATCAGATACAATAGCTTCATGTTTTTTTAGCAGAGCCTCAGATGAATCTTCATCCTTCCCATAATCTGTATTGCAAACAATAGGTTCCTTCTCCTTCATCCATGATTCAGCTTCATTTGCATCAGCAAAGTACTGGTGAGCTTGAAGAGAATCTTCAAGATCTTGTTTTCTCTGCAATTGTTTCCCATATTCAATAAGAACAAGGCAAAATGCAGAATTTAAGCCCCCAAAAATAATAAAAAGCATACCTGTAGGGCTTTTTCTTTCAGTTGGGTCCAATGTTCATTAAGAGTCCCAACTCTCTGCTTTATCTCATCACTAGCAAAGTGCCCTTCATCCAACATTTTCTGGCCTGACTGATAAACAGAAGTAATTCTGCTTTCATGATTATTTATCTCAGCTAAAACAGCTTGGTGTTTTTTAATCAAGTTTTGAACACCAATTAAATCCCGGCCTAGAACACCAAAATAAGCACAGCTGATGAGTAGATACAGATAAACTTTAACCATATTTAATTTCTATATTCTTCACCTCCATAGCTGAAATATGTATTAAAATGGCTTGCATACATTATCTCTATTTTTATTTTTCACACACAAAAATAAATAAGAACCTCAGACATTCAAAAACATGAGCTACAAAGAACAATTAATCATATATTTTTTTAAAAAATGAACAAATGAATCACAAAAATAATAAGGAAAAATAACAACTCAATGATAACTTGTCAAACTGATTTACTATGTACAACTACATACCTCTATTTGTTGATGCAGCAACAGGTTCTTTTTCTCTTATCCAGGCTTCCTCATCTTCTATATCTCTAAACAATTGCTGAACTTGTAATGAATCATACAAGCGTTGTTTACGAATATTCATTGGGTGCTGCAAGGCTGAATATCTTTCTTTCAATGCAAGCTAGAAAGTGATCATTTAATTTGAATATCTTTGCAATAGTTTAATCAAGTATAAAAAAACTGTATACTTGTCCTATACTCACTTCTTTAGACTTAATATTGTCTGCATCAAAATGTCCTCTTTCTACAAATTGTATAGCAGCTGCATGAATGCTTTCGATACGATCCTGGTGTGAAGCAACATCAGCTTCTAGCAATGCATGCTTTTTCTGCAAGTTCTGCACACTTGTAAGGTCCTGTTTATGAAAAGTGCAGTATTTCAGAATCAAGTAAAAAACCATTAATGGAAACAAGGGGAAGAAATAATTTCAGCCAGGAATAGATTTTCTATTTACCTTGCCATAATCCTCACTCATAAGTTGCCCTTCAATTTCTGAAAGCCATAACTCAACATCTTCAACTGTTCTATTAAATTGTTGTTGCTGAGAAGCTTCCTGTAATTTAGATCCCTTTTTCTCTGTAGCTCCCACAAGTGTTTCCCAAAGATGTAATATTTCTTCCATTCTAGATTGTATGCGATCTAAAAAAAAGGGAAATTAACAAATGTTTAATTTAGTTAGCACATTAAAATAGGGCAGGTAAAGCAAACAAGAAGTGGTAGATTCTCATAAGATGAAAACTGCTTAAATGCAGAAGTTTTCATTATACATTACTAACAGCCTTTAAATATACAAATGTACAAGAAAAACAAAATCAAAATGAGTAATAATTCAAGGGGTCTGATAATGAATGTTACTGAATAATTAATTTCTAACAAATAGGTTTGAGACCACATAATCTAATATTAAAATGTATTTACAGTTCTGGGTAGCACATCAATGTTTTATTGGACAGTTCACCATTTTTTACCATATATTTTGAACAAGTGCAAAGGAAACTAAAAATGGCTACAAAGCAAAGATCACCACAGCAAAATTATATGTATTACTAGATTCAACAAAATATGAATAACAACCATTTATTGAATAGAGAAACACCCAAAAACTATTTAAAATATAGTTCATTTAATGAAGCAACCTGTTTTGTTTCTGATGTGGACCCTTATCAACCTCTCATGAAAGAGTAAACATCTTACATTTATGCAAAATGGTCAGTAAATTGGTAATTACAAGTTTTATTACCAGGTGGGCCTTTTTAATCTACCTCAAAACACTTACCTGAAGCATAATGGTTTGATTCAATTAATTCTTGGCCTGTAGATGCAATTTCTTCCATCCTTGATCGATTTGCATTTAGTTCCTGCTCAAAATTTTGATGTTTTTGAACTTTCCCATTCAAATTTGTTGGATCCTTTAAATTATAAAATTAAAAGCATTACATTAATTCAACCTCAGAAGCAAATTACAGTGAAACAAATTTAGACATTTTACTTGCCAAGTAGCTATCATCAGTAGCAAATTTCAATTTTTCATTAATCCACCCTTTAGTTTCATCACAATCTCTTTCAAATTGTTGAAGTCTGTTTGAATCCTCTAGAATGGCACGACGACGTGATGATTTTTCAAGGAGAGCAGACCTACGTTCAAGCAACTATAACCAAAATTTGTGGAAAACTTTGTGTTAATTAATAGTAGTTAAAATAAATGTTTCTAATTATTTGGAAGACTACAATATGCATACTTAAATGAACAACAAATTAAAATAAACAATTTCTTACTTACAATTTATAATAAGAAAAACTGCTCAAAATATTTTTATTGTAACAACTAATTATAGGATTGAAACTAAGTACTTTTGAATGAACATTGAAAGCCCAAAGTCAAAATACAGTAAACTATTGTTTTGTATTGATAGAAGTAAGAAAGGTTTCATATATTTTAACCCAATAAATTGAGGACATCTGCAGTATGGTTATTTCTACACTCTAGAAAGGGTTTAAAGAATTATTCAAAGAAGAGCTTTCAAATACTTTTTTTGATTTCATGCATATTTTAAACACGATGAAGTGATATTACAAGCATGGAGAAAATTTACTAATAAAATTTCAACATACCATGGCCCTTCTTTGAGCAACATCATCAGCAGCATAATGTTCCCCTTCAATTAATTTTGTTGCAAAATCATCCAGAGCTTTTATTTTTTCTTCTTGGGCAGCAAGAGATTTTTCAAAATCTTCATGCTTTTTAATCAATGCTTCAACTGAATCTAAGGAATCTCCAAGATCTTCATTTGCCAGAAATGCCTTATAGCAAAGAAATAAATGTATATATTAACAATTACATTCACAGAATAATATGCAAAAACACAGCCTTAAACTGGGTTTATAGAATATTACTGCTCATATTCATACTTCCTGCTTTGCCATCCATGTATCTGCCTGTTCAGTGTCACGATAAAATAACTGCAGGTCCATGCATTGTTCATATAATATGCGACGTTCTTCCCATAATGATAGAAGAGAAGCTTTGTCATAATTAAGAGTATGTAATTTTCCTTTAACATCTTCAGAGGCATAATGGTCCTGATTCAGCAAGAGTTGACCAGCTTCGGCCGTAGCTCGGAAACTATCTTCACGTGCATCAATTTCACCCTAGAATAAATTAAATAATTGTCACCATTTCGTTCTTCATTTCATGTACTAATATTCAACAATTATTCACTGTAACTTACCTTGTGTTCTTGATGTCTTTCCAAAAGAGCTTCAGCACCAGCCACATCCTTAGCAAGTTCATCGGCTAAGATGATATTTTTCATATCATTAATCCAAGAAATTAGGTCACGAAAGTCTGCCAAAAAGCGATGCAGACAATAGGATTCATCTAGTTTCTGGCGGCGTTCCTGAAGTAATCAAGAATATGGAAGCGCAAAATGTTAAATTCTTCAAACCTCCTTACAGACAAAGCTTTTTTATATGCTTAATTATATGCTCAACATAGTGCTTTTCTAAAGTTAGTCTACAATATATAACATTAATTGTAGACTATGGTGTGTATTAAAAATTAGTAAAAACTTACATAAGCTTTAGTTTTAAGGCTTTCCCAATAAGCTACTATTTCTTCTCTTTTTGCTTTAATTTGGCCAGCATGGTCTCCATGAATCCCACACAACCGATCTGCTTCCAGCCCTAAAGTTACTACTTTGTCCTCCAAGGCAGCCAAATCACGTTCAACACCTTCATGTTTTCTCTAAAATAATTTTGAGATATTAATATTTGAACAAATTTATCATATTGATTGCACTTAATATTATTATATATTATAATGAAACATGTCAGATAAGATATTAGTATTCTTTTTGTGGAAGTCATAGATATACTGTTGGTCATTGTTTCAGGAGGTAAGATGGTATCAAGGTTAGAAGGTCAACTGTTATAGACATAGAATAATAGTTTCAGACTTAAAATTTGGCTGATACATTTTAAAGAATGAGTTTAATTCTATTAAAGTTATTGAAATATCTGCTATTTTTGTTCAAATAAATTTAAAGTATCAGAGTCAATCATTTCATAACATTTGTAATAATTTCCTCAGTGTTCAATGAATAACATGAGCCCATCAAAATAGGGTTGACTGTTTTTGTAAAATTTTCTTTATGATTGAGTGGAATTTGAGTTTTGTGTTGTCAAGAGAAGGATTCCCAGTGCTGTGAGCAAAGAACAGTTAGTCAAGAAATGAGAGAGAAAGCACATACTTAGCAGTCAAAGAATTGAATAACGGTGTCAAATAAATGCATAAATGACATCCTGTCCTATTTGAAAACGCCAAATTCAATTTCAGGTAAGCTATCTACTTTCTCTCTTTATTTTAAATACTAATTACTATATTATTATTATTGTATATGCAAGTACCTGTAATGTTTGAACACTGGCTAAATCACGCCCATAATCATCAGATGAAAGAACAGCATCTTTTTCTGATATCCAAGCAACAGTTTCATCAGCATCTCTGTTGAAACGTTGTATTTCATGAGCACCAAATAATTTCTCTTGGCGCTTTAAAGCAAGTTGTTTCAATAGAATCCAAGCATCATTTAATTCCTGAAACAGAAGAATTCCTATTTGAAGAGGCAGTGAACTCGTGAAGATGTTAAGATTATAAACTTTTCTCATACATTAAAATCAATTTCCTTGAGCAACAATTAAATTAGCATTTGCATTACACCTACTATATTCCCCATAATCTCTCAAAAAATCTGTTAAAACATCATCAATTTTTGTTTTTAATTTTTTAAAAATCCATTCAGGTTCATAATTCAAGGATAAAATTTGTGAACACCTCTAAACTAAGCAGCAAGAGGCATTCTGTTTCCAGTGGATTCACTTTAATGCTTTTTATTTATAAAATAATTTTTACAAAACATTGCAAAAATAACTAACACTGAAATTAATCTCACACAATTGTTAGGATCACTTTTGTAAACCCCAAATTATGGAAGTCTATTACACATAACCATTACCTGCTTCCTCTGCAAAATGACATCTCTTTCAGGGTGACCTTCAATCACCAATTTCTCTGCTAGATCATTAACTTCTAAAACCCTGTATTCTTGAGATGCCATATCTTTTTGGAATTCATCAAATTTCCTCTGAAGGACTTCAACGTGTTCAAGATCATGTCCAAATTCATCTGCAGTTACAAATGTTTCCTGAAACAATAAAACAATAAAAAAATATCAAGAAAATAACTTTTATTACCATTTTTATAACTGTTGAGAGCTATCAAACCTTGTCACTAATCCAAAATGTAACTTCATCACATTGTCTGAGGAATTGCACAAGAACCAGTGCTTGCTGAAGTTTCACACCCTTTTCAGCAAGCTTTGATAAAAGTAATTCCCACAAGCGGTGTAATTCGTCTGAAAGTATAATTTAAATGATTTAATCAAAAAATTTAAGCATCATACAGTAATGTATACAATACACTTACCTAGTCGTCTTCTAATCATCTCAGATTCAAAGTGACCCTGGTTGATCATTTCCATGCCCGTATTATCTAAAGAAACTATGGCATTGCTGTGAGCGGAAACTTCAGCTTCAAATGCTTGATGTTTTTGAATTTTAGCCTAAAACAAAAAAAAAGTCAATTATTGTGAAAACAATTCAACTGGCATGACATTTTAAATGTATTCAAATGAGTGTTCCTGACCTGCAAGTTGGTTGGGTCTTTGTAACTTTCATCTGACGCAGCTTGAAGTTTTTCATATATCCAAGATTCCAACTCATCAGCATCCCGTTTGAAATACTGGAAGAAAAATTCTAATAAAATATATTCACAATTAAATCTGAATATTTATAAAACAGGAGTGTTTACTTGAAAACGGCGTGAATCTTCTAGTTTCTCCCTCTTTGATCTGGCCTCTTGTTTAAAATCACTATAGCGCAACAAAACCTGTTCTCGGCGAGACTGAATGTCATCTGCCGTCTCCAATATCTTGACCTCTTTGGGTGTTATCTGATCCATGTTTCAGGATGACTAAAACATAAATTCAAATTTTTCAAAAATGTTTTCGTAATTATATTGTGTTAAAACACAGAGTTGCAATGGAAACAGGATTAGTATTTTCTTCAAATTTCATGTAAATATATGAATCTGAAGTAATACAGTTGTATTAAATATATTAGGGCATTTTACTCCATCAACAGATTTGTTGAATTCACAATTGACAAAACATTGTTTAATCTTGGTGAACTAAAATAACAAGTTAAAATAACTGTGTTTTATATACAGGGGAAACTACAGTTTGCTGCTAAATAGAGAGTAACCTATTATTTTCTAGAAAAGGGATTTAACAGATCAGAAAATATATAAAATAAATAAATATATATAATAAAAGTAATTGATATGGAAAGGAAAGAGAGAGAAAGGTAGTGGCTTATCTAAAATTGAAGCTCAGCATCTCCATTCAAGACAGGAGGAAGTTTTTTAAATTTTCAGACATTAGACTCCTTTTTTGGAGGAAAGAACAGCCCATGTGCCAGCTGTAATTTCCTCCTGAAAATATGTCTAATACATCTGAAAAGTTGAAGAACTTCCACATGTCGTGAATGCCTACATCAAGCTTCAATTTTGGGTAAGCCAACAAGTTTCTCCCTATCCTATCTCTCTCTCTCTCTCTCTCACTATATATATATATATATATATATATATATATATATATACACACACACAATATTAGGAGAATCCATTAAGGAATAGGAACTAATTTGGTAACGAAGTCACATTCGAACTTGTATAGTGAGGAATTATAGAAAAAATGGGAGAAATAGGAGGATTATGCTTTATGTGAATTCATATGTTCAGGCATAGAATCACACACATAGAAAAGCATATGTTCAAAGCAGGGAGAAGGAAGGAGAAAGAAAGCAGGGAGCCCAAAGTGAACAGAACATAGTCTTTGATGGGGAGCTCATGGTGTGAGAATGATAGTCACAAATTGGGATAACATGGCAAGGAGATAGGTTTTGTGGATATGTCAGTTTCCAATAATGTTAGAATCTCAAATCAACATGTAAGGTGCAATCAAGATTAAAGAACTTAGGAACTTTAGGAAGTGTCACATCAATGGAAGCCATGTTCCTGGGAATTCTGTAAATATCTCACATCTCAAAGTTATTTAAAAGCTTGTTGTTTCGTTAAACTTAAAAATTTGTGATAATTTCTTCATCAAAAAATTATCTAGTCCACATAATAATTGAGCACTGAGAGGACCAAGCTGATCTACGAAGTCTGGCACAAATTATCATTTTTGTTACATTGTGGGACATAATCTTCCTTCTTATTAATATATATAGACAGACAGTCACACACACAAGATGCAGTCAACTAGCACGAGGTTTCCTGCTTCCTGTCCAGCATGGTGAGAACAACCCTTAATATCAGGTAAGCCATTAATTCTTTCTCTCTCCCACTCATATATATATATATATCAATTACAATACCTTAAAGAAATGCTACACATTGTAATTGACAAAAATTAGTTGTCCTCTAAGTTTGTTACATCTTCTGAAAAATCTCCATTCCCCACTTTGTAAATGATCTCATGCTCAGATAAGCCTCTCTTTCTCTCATTTTCTCACAAATGATTATTTGACACCATACTTTCATTATTTTTGATATAATATATTTTGTGAAGTGGCACAGGGAATGGCTTATGTGATTATTTATTCGTTTGTGTACAAAAATAATTTAACTTTTATTTCTGGAAATATTAATCGATATTATGGTGGCCTGCCAATAATTATGACAGGAATATATAAAATTTGCACAGGCAATAATCACTGTATTCTAGCCACTCCCAGTGATTATTTATATGTTTGTGTACAAAAATAATTTAACTTTTATTTCTGGAAATATTAATCCATATTATGGTGGCCTGCCAATAATTATGACAGGAATATATAAAATTTGCACAGGCAATAATCACTGTATTCTAGCCACTCCCAGCTGCCATACAAAATTTATCTGCATCACACTTAATGCTTTCCGATATGTGTTACAGCCCAGACGAAGATGGACCTTCAAAATTTCAGCATTAGTAGTTGTATTTAATTTGATTTCTTCTAATTTTTAACCATCAGTGGCTGCATTGCAAAAGCAGTTACCCCATAACAATGCTCACACAATAAATCTAATGAAAAGTCTATAAGTGAACACTCCCTGTCCCCCTTAAAACCTATTTGAATGTGTTTGAATACTCACTCCACAATTAGTTTAATACACAATTATTTCTCTGTGTGGAGGAGAATAGCTTTAGACAGAGAAGTTTGGAGGAAACTACTATTGGAGGTTGAGGCCCGATATCGGGCTGAGGAACCATAGAAGAAGAAGAAGAAGATGTGTGATGTTTTAGATTCCCTTCCATAGTCAGAATCTTTTCATGGGATAGAAGTCATTGACTTTATTGTGTGAATGGTTGCCACATATATGTTCATTCCCACCATGTCCTCCAGCCCCATAGTTAAGCTTGTAGTCTGCTATAGGGGAACTAAACAGCCACAAAAATTAATAACATTTCTCCAACCATGCACATCAAATTTCTGTATCAGGTACATTAACATTGAGTAAGAACAATCCTAGAGGATGTGGTTCAACATTAATGAAGTTGTAGCTGTTAAACCTAATCATCTGATAAATATCATATTTAAAACCAAAGCCACAAAATTTCAAGAAATTACTGCTCATAGATTTCCAATGAAATTCACCAACATGCAAGTAACTACAGATGACATGTAAAATGTTACAATACAAATTCAAAAAATTGCAATAGGAAAACTGCACCAATGACAGTGGATTTCAATCAGTAAATATATTAAAATTGGCAAATAAAAACAAAAACAATTTTGAAATGAAATTATTTATGTACTTCATCACATATTTCTTTGCGACATGACAAATTGATAACAGGTTCTACAGTTTAACTGTGTGTTCACTCTAAGGTTTAAAAATTGCAAGACACTTCAGCATTAGTAAACACTGAAATTATTATATTTGCCAAGAAAGATTTATAAATAGTTAATTTTCAAGCATAGGAGGCAAAATTGTTAGACAAATGCACTGTACCAAGTAACTATTATATGCTATACTTTTTCAACAATACATTTCACATGAATGACCAATAACAGCTTTAACATGGGCGGGTTGTATATATATATAAACATTCAGCCAACGTATATTATAGAAAGAAATACTTTTCTAGCACAAGAAACTATACCTATTTTTTAAGCATTCACAATACACATTTTCTCGTGATAAAAGTCGCACGTATCTGCACTGCAACTACCAACTCGGCTTTAACCCGGCACCCCTTAGTTCAAAACGCAGTCATGTGACTGTTGAGTTGGGACATTGATTGGCGGGGTGGGTGTGTTGGTGCAAAACTACTGCATTGCCGAAGCCATCGGTCAATAAACATTGCAATGCAAGAAACTGAAATATTTAAATAAAGGTTCTGAAGCACGCGATACACTATGAAATACAATCCGAAACTTTATTACAATAATAAATGCTTTTTGGCGTAAGATACTATTGGTAATATCAACAATATAAGGAATTAAAAATCGATACGATTGACACAATGCACGTTTAATATCAAACTTTATTTCCTTTGGTACAAATCAGTACCATGGGCGTGGCTTGCTGCATAATATATTTAAGTGTTTACGGCACTACGGAATAAATGCAACAAAACAAACATCGCTAAAGCAGACATTAATAATAATTCACATTGCTCTTTATTATCGCCATATCTACATACATAAAAAAATTCAACCTGGCACCTCGAAGGTTTCTGACAAGCACCACAACACTCCCAACTACAACTCCATTGACTGATTACGTCATCAACTAAAATCAAGAGGATAATGACATCATTTCCTTACTATCGATCAATGAAAAATAACGACAATAGACACAAAATACTCTCATTGGTTCGAAAAAATAAGATTCTAATTATTATTTTATAAACCTTATATTCTAGAAAAATAGGAAAAGTTAATTACAATTTCTTTGACAGATACTTTATACTCCAATTTAGAACTAGTCACAGACAAAAAATTGTCCAAATAAATCAAAGTAAACAATAAAGATATTCCTCAAGTCCGAAAATTATATGTTTTTTAATCACATTAATCATTATCAGTTTTCCTTTATGAAAACAAGCAATCATTTGATTAATCTGCATTAAATTTTATATATCGATTAATAATCTAAGTCCTGCTTCGCTTTTGTAGTAAGATGGTTATCGTAATACGTTCTAATTCGACATAGTCGAGGGAATAAAATAAATAAACATTTCCTCGAATTTACTAAGTGAAGTGGCTTTTAATTACACAATTCTCCATGATAGCGATACCAACCAGAAATTTTTGTTATGTCTTCATTTAAAAATCTTTGGACAGATTATTTTGTTAATTGTGCTTACAATGTCATAAATGCATTTGTGGCCGTTTTATTTTTTTTTGCATAAAGTGTTCAATATTTTCTTAACGCTAACGTAAAACATGGAGATGTATATTATAGTTTGATCACAATTATTGCAGTTTTTGTATAGTAGAAATGGCTTCTAACAAAAATGAACCATGGAAAGAATGTTGTAACTGGCTTGTAAGATGTGACGTCTTGAGGCCCGATCATAAAACTAACTGGTTAGATGCATCTATTCATGATTTAGCATACACATTAAGAGATGGAGTGTTATTATGTAACTTATTAAATACTTTGGATCCTGGATGCATTGACATAAAAGATGTTAATCGAAAACCTCAAATGGCTCGGGTAAATATTTATAGTATTTACCATTTTATCTATGAATGTTTTATTGTTCAGTTATCTGACTTAAGTTTTCCCACTATGTACCTTGACATAATTGACAGATATGATCTTTTCGTTGTAAGTTGTTCATACAAGCTTTGGTCAAGATTAAATATAGTATTAATATATTTGAATTTGTAATTTAATGAAAGTGGTGAGATTCATTCAGTGAAATTTCTCAGGTTTATATCTGTATCTTCTACTTTTTCTCTGAACAAATTAAGTCTCTGAGCTTTTATTACACCCACACACAGAACTGTATTCAGATATTTGTACTTGTCAGTACTTTAGAGTATTGTATTATTTCCGTTGTGTGTATATATATGTAAACATTTTCTATTTCAGTTCCTGTGTCTGCGAAATATCAGAACTTTTTTGCAGACATGTCAAGAATGCTTTGGATTAAGGGAATGTGATTTATTTGAACCGTCCATGCTGTTTGACTTGACTGATTTTTATCAGGTTCTCAGTACTTTGTCAAAGCTATCAAACTGTCCAAAAGTCCAACGTAAAAAAATAGTGTAAGTTGAAACTGTATTTATTATTTCATTTCTAATTATATACATTTTAATCTTTTTATATGGCAGTGTATTAATTATGTATGTCTATTTACAGTGGATTTTCTATCCATAAAAACCGTAGTGTGTCCCAAGATGATATTTATAAACATTTGCATACAAAGTAAGTACTCATTTCAGTATTAAGTAAAATTTTTCATTCATTACCTCTGTGATATTTATTGTACTATACATATAATTGATTTGGATAGGAAAAAGATGAAGAGGATGTGGATTGCATATATATACAACAAATAAATGTGCATTACCTAAACATATTTGAACTCTTCAATCAAAGCAAAAACAATTTTGAAAACTAACAAAAACATTTTCACACCAATACCAGTTACACAAATATATAACTGATGTCATTACTGACCTTACTTTTTACTTAAATTCATCAGCTTGAGATTAAAAATGTCATGAAATCATTAAAGAATAAGCAGTCTTCTGGATATGATGGAACCTCTAGCCATGTAAGAAAATATGTGGCAGGTACTTTCAGTACAATTTTTAAGTTTTACCTGTAATCATTATTTAGAGAAACATTTCCAAATGGATTTAAATATCCAACTGTGATTCCACTCTTTAAGAAAGACAATATGGATGGTCCAAGTAATTATATCCCTATATATGTACGGTACAGTATAAAATCTAATTTACTTTATACCTCTCAAGCTCTCTCTAGAAAATTCTATTCAACAGAGAAAAAAACACTCCCTGATAAGTGAAATATTTTTAGAATTTAACAATAAACTTTATCCATTGGGTATACTCTGTGGTTTATATAAAGTGTTTGATTATATGGATCGCAATACATCACAAGAAAAAATTTAATTCTGTTCAACTAATGGCTCATAGATTTAGAGGTTTTGTTCTTAATATCAGATGGTAATTTACACTGAAAGTCCACCCAGTCAAATATTTAGTTCATGCTGTGGGGACACAGGTTAGAGCTCGAAAGGTTTCCACATAGGGTCCATTATTATTTTAATTGCATTGTCCAAAATAAGATAATTCAAACTGTTAGATGACACAAGTTTACTGAAAAGAAAACAATCAACATAAATTTTTGTAGTAACTTCTCATGATATATTCAGTACATTTATAAATTTGTTTTTGATGGATACGTTAACATTTAATTGTCTTTGACTGTGAAAAGGTACAGGATCTGTAAAGTAGAATATAAACACTCGCTTATTTAAATAGCCTGTATATTAGGGAATTAAGAAACACTCCAATTAAATTCAAAAGACAACTTATATTAAATTTCAGCTTAGGCACTTTTTCTACTCTGCAAAAGTGTTTATAGGATAGAACAGTATGAGTAGTGAACATATACTATAGTTACACATAAAAATGATTTATTTTCATTAATTACAAATTTTGAAAATGTTCATTATTTTAAAACAATTGTAAATTGTTATAAACTATTGGTTTCACTATAAAGTTATTTATTAATCTATAAAAACATATATTGTGTGCATGTTAACGTTATATATATGATATTAGTAAGGATATGACATTGTCAAAAATAATTTCAATATTGGTATGGAAAGCGAAGAGGGAAAAGTTGTGGCTTATCTGAAAGTGAAGTGCGGTGTCCCATAAGGAACTGAAGGTTGTTCTTCAAATTTTTGAAGGCTCTCTGCCTCCTTCATCAGGAAGGAGTGTTACACCATTCCATGCTCCGGCCAGCTACATGGAATGGTGTAACACACTTTCCTGAAGGAGGAGGCTGAGAGCCTCCAAAAATTTGAAGAAAAAGCTTCAGTTCCTTATGGCGACACCGCACTTTACTTTCAGGTAAGCCACAATCTATCTCTCTTTCCTTTCCATACCAATATTGCAATTATATATATATATATAATATATAATATATATGTAGTAATTTTGAGGAGTTTGAATTAAAATTATTTTTAAGTATAACAAATTTTAAAAAATTATTTGACTCCTCCATTCTTGAAGCCTTTCTTTTCCTAAGAATCTATGAAAAATGAATCTATTTTAAGTGGTTGCCAGATGC
This sequence comes from Zhengitettix transpicula, assembly GCA_037074705.1. NCBI lineage: Eukaryota > Metazoa > Arthropoda > Insecta > Orthoptera > Tetrigidae > Zhengitettix > Zhengitettix transpicula. Next base: position 1,423,781 of record CM073595.1, on the reverse strand, counting down.
AAAGGAAACCTAACAGACATGTTACATGCCACTAGGATACCGAACAGTTTTATGGGCATCACAATGTGGGTATTTATGAATCCACCATGCAATTGCTTGATACATCAACTCATTTCTCTTCTTCACTGGGCTGTTCTCATCCATTTAGTTGCCATCTTAGTACCTCTGTTCCACATTTTTAATGACCATCCTTTTCATTGCTCTCTGACCACTGACCAACACTGCACAATTTCCTTTCTGTTTTCATTTTTTTTATATGTTCCACTTTATCTGTAACTGTTTTCAAACTTCTCATTAAATATGAAAGTTCTAAAACACTTTCTATAGTGTTCCTGGAACAATTCGATATGTTTAATATTATTCCATATGTTTTAGTATTTACTACATCCTTGCACATGTTCAAAGGGTCACTTGTATGGCTTTTCAACACTTGCTCCTGTTATTTCAATCTGTGCTTCTAGTACCATCTTTATTACTTATTGGATTCTCCATTATTTTCTCATTGAAACTTCTTGTCTTCTTATATCCGCATTGTGCTCATCTGCTTACATAGATTTGGTTTTGAGCATTTCCATTAAGTTGATTTTAGGATTTTGTTTGTTCTTAATTTATTGAATGTTTTCTTATTTGTTCAATCTATTAATATCAGTCAGAGTTAGAGTTTCTTCCCTTAATTTTGTTCTTGTATTCTTGTTTTAATAGTTACCTAAGACTGGAGACACCTGTGGTTACTTATTACCTCAACATTAGTGTTTTTCCCATTTCTCAACCATTATCAATTTTGTGATTTGTTTCCCTGCTTATTAATAATTCATTTCTTAAAGTACCTGTTTATTATAGGGAATCAATACTTACTTGTCATCGTGAATCATTATTTCTCCCCAGTAATTTCCTTCAACTTCTCTTCATTCAACCACATTCTCATTTTCTTTCTTTTGCACAACCTTGGATTGATGCCCTTAATGATACATGTATAGTGACATTTATCTTTTCTGGTATTCCTCTCATCACTTTATATAATTACTCAACCTCTTTTCCCAAGCTATATTATTTTATGAATTGCACTATTGATTCTGACTCACCTATTGTTATGTAACAAAAAGTCATCAATACTATTGCATTGCCTTTCAGTGACTTATTTAAAGGAAAAGGGAATCTTATAATTAGTGTTCTTCTGTTGTAAGTAACATTGTTTTTAGTTTCAGCATTATGGCTTTACTCTCCAGAAGTCATTTCGTGGTTATACATGTTCAACCAAAACAAATTTAATTTCTATTAAAAGATTAAGAAACACAACAACTATACAAAATATTTGGTTCGGCGAAAATGTCGTCATTTATTTAGGGTGGGAACACACTGAAACATATTTAACTTTTACGAAAAGTCCTCAAATTTCATTTCCTAGGCTTGTATTTAAGAGATTGTTTATAGTATTTATTATTAATAACGGTTATTATTGAATTCTGCTTTATTAAGACTTGAAAGAAAACCCCAACGCCTATTGAAAAACATTTCCTCAATTTTTTTATTTCAAGAACTCTTTTATTTAATACATAGATTTATGAATAACCTTTATTAGTCCCTCGTTTTATACTTTGAATTGCAGCAGTTCATCTGTTGTACCAACAATTAATAATGTTAGTTGGGAGTGTGGTGATCGCAGTTGGATGCAATTTACAATAAAATGTCCTCGTTTTGAAGATAGAGAAGAAGAAATTTATGAGGATCTTTGCTATGTAACGTTCTCTACTTCACCTCCTGAGGTACATTTAGCAAAGCGTTGTGGCACTTTCTGTGTAACTTTTTTTGCATGATGATATTATTGTGTATTTTTATTAATGACAGATCGCATGCTGCTTCAATTTGGTTTACGTTGTTACTTCCAATTTCCTTCTTATACTTCCTGATCTCATTTTATTATAAATTATTTCAAGTTTTCTATATTCACGTCTAATATTCAAAAATTACAATCCAATTGAAATGATTACCAGGTTAGCTCCACTTTATAATGCCAAGATTACGAAATTATTATTTAAGTCTAAATCTATTGATCACCAAATCAAAAATATCTTCAGTTAACCTTAATACTAAACATAGACCATTAAGCATATGATCAGTACAATTTTATGTAGAGTAACTAAAAAGTGTAATTGCAAATATTTTAAAAGGACTGTCATATGTAATTTCTCTTAGCACTTCGTGTTGCTTTATCTTCCTTCAAAGGTATTCAGACTATGTAAACAGGTAACATTTTTTTAATATATTTGACTTTTATTTTGAGCCTATACAGTTTCTAAGTTTAACTTCCCTGCTGAAGACCAGCTGATGTTTTAAAAATATATATATATATATTGCTGTAAATATACACCTTGAATCAATATACCTTGTGGTGAGTTCTTATCTTTGTTCAAACAGATGATTTGCCCTTTTTTAGTCATTTGGCTGATTTTGGGTCAAAATACTTTGTGTTTAGGATACCTAGATTTAAAGTCCTAAATATATTTCCTGAAATAATTTCCTGTAATATTCGGAGTGGTCCTTAATATTCAATGAATAGTACTGGATTATTGAAGGGTTGCTTTTTATTGATTTAATAAAATATACGTTCATTTATTTTATTATTTACATGAGTAATCCCTCATTACATACTAGTATAAAGAATATTATGTTTAGGGATAGAATACTGGGTGTGGAAAGTTTTAATTTAACATCTGTTTTTGAATTAATAAAACAATCGATAACCTTATACAGACACATTTTATTTTTTATTTACTTTTGTAGCGACATTTCAATACCTATTTGTATCTTCATGTATTTTTCAAATTATTTTAATTATATAATGTCGTTTTCATTACTATTTTTATGATTGAGTGTGCTAATTCTTATAGAGATTAAGTTTAAAGGATAAGCATTAGTAATTAAAAATTTTTTAACTATTTGAATTTTTTATTTTTCCACACTGCTTGAGGTGTCCTATACATTGGCATAGAGTTTAATAAATCATAGCTTTAGTATCCTGAAAACCACATTTTTTTCTCTAGACACATTTTAAAAAACAATTACAATAAAAATTAATATACCTAAACATTTCGATTGTTTTTGTGGAGTCTGATGTTTGAGATTTTAATATGTTATGCAATGTGAAGATTATTTTATATTAAATTTATATCATGTGATATTTTTCTTTTCTGATAGTTTTATACTGTAGCATTTATCTTTGAACACAGGTTTATTCTTCAGAATTGGTTTTTCAATCTTTTTCCCTTGTTGATACTTTCCCTCTTCATCTTCTGATTTTTTGTTTGTACTTCATGCATAAAACACACCAAGGCAATCTAAAAGACAAAAAATTCTCTACCGACCAATCTCATACTTCAATTACAATTGGAGATTTTAAACAGTATTGGTTTTAATGAAACCAAATGGAAATTTTTTACAAGTATTTCCGATTAGCACAATTATTTATTCATTGTTTACACTCAAACATCTCCCTGTTGTTTCATACCAAACAATACAGCTCTTACATTTACTTTACATACTAATTTACTTTATTGATGCCAAATGTTTCTGAATGCTTTCTTTGCTTATCATTTGGGTTTTTTGGTGGAAGTTCTTTGTAAGTAATCACACAGAACTGTTTTATTTACAAACTTAGACAAATCTGCAATAAGTTTTAGGCTCATATTTATTTAACTGGTCTTTGGCTTGAAAGAAGGAAATACACTCATTGTTAATTTTAAAACTGACTTACAAATGTTCCATTTAATATTCAATATTTTCTTGAGTGATCATGGTTTAAACAATAAAAGCTGACATTATTAGTCACTGAATATATATTATTTGTTTGTATACATTTAAGAAATTATTGAGAAACATGAAATATTTTATATATTAAAATATTTGTGCATGTGTTGATAGCATATTTTTGTGTGGTTTTTAGTTGTAAGTTTAGACAAGTAACCTATTCTAGAATAAGTATTAAACTAGGTTCTTGCTGTCAATTATTAGCCAAGGAATATAATTTACTTAATTTCTTTTTCAAAGCATGAATTTTTTTATTTTTGATTGAATGGTTGGAGTTAAATAACTGCTTGCATGCAAAATTTTAGCATTGTGTATGCATGTGTTATAGCGACAATGATGAACCAAATCGAGCTTACAGTGATGAAGTGGAATATGGAAGTTACTATTCGCTCATCCGTAATGAAGAAATTTACCATGATCTTTGCTCCATAACCACTCAGAGCCAACAACAGGTGAAACTGATTTCTAATTTTTGTTCTGGATTTCCCACTTGCTTTTACATTAGCCTTGAATTATCTGTATTTGTGAATCCTGTATTTGCAATTTAAGCAGTCCTCCCGCCACTTTCAGCTATTTCAATTAAATTAAGTACTAGGTAATTAACATAATTTAAGTTTCTTTTATTGCATAGTTGAAACTATTTAATTGAATTTTAGTGTGAATGAGTTAGGCATGAACTACATTTCAAGTAGCTTTTTATTTGTTTGATCTAAACACACAAACATGTTAGAGGTTTATAAATTTTATAACTTAATCATAGCTGTATTATAAATAAGCAAACTGCTCATGTTATTTTTTTTATTTGCATGGTTGTGTTTTCATAAATAAATCCAAATAAAATGTTAAATTACAAAGAAAAGTAATAACTCAGCTTGTAAATTGAAGTTAATATTTTAGTAATTGATAGTATAAAACAGATAATTGTGGGTTAATGTTATTATTACATACTGTTGCATATGTTTTTTGCTTATTTTTTATTTTCCATAAAATTATTTGCATACAAATATAATTATTAAATTGAAATAACTATATCTAGAGAAAAACATTAATATGTTTCATATTTTTACAAAAGAAATGCATATAAATTTAACAAGGAAATTATCATAACTGCAATATTTTATTTTATGTGCTTTCAATTACCACTTATAAGTATATTTTACATGATTTCTTTTAAATAATTTATTTTCTTGCTATAAAGCTTATAAGTATTCTGGAAAGGCTTTACTCTGTATAAATTTAATTTGCTGGGGTAATATTTACTTATGTGTTTCAGCAGAGTTATCATTTTCAGTAATTTTTAACATTTGTTCTCACTCTGTAGTAATTTCTAGGTCCCCTTTTCTGAAGCAGTAAATGTTTGTTTAATACAAGTAGCCTTTTGTAAGTTTTAACTAATATATTTTTTATGTTTGCGTAAAGAGTACACAGTTATTCATATTTTGCTAAAAGAGATTTACTAGTGTCAAATTTCTTTATTCCAAGAATCTAGTCTAATAACATATTTCATACTCACCAAAAAGATATGTTTACTTAGGATCTCATAACTTATGTGTGACTATTCTATTCAGTAGATATATTCAGCAGTTAACCAACCTATTAACACATTTGATGATATTTTCAAAGCATATGATTCATTGTTTATATTGTGTGTATGTACTTCTCAAGATATAGTTGTTTCTTAGAGTATATATAAACAGGCTGCATATGTGTTAAACAATCTACTTCCAAACCCAAATTGGTGGTTGTTTAGTATTTTATTTACAATTAGAAATTTATGTGCCTTTTGCACTGGAGCTTTTCAAAGACCAAAATAAAAAATATTGTTGTATAATTATTCACATCTAGTTGTTTCTTTTATATAATGGTTTAATACAACCTGAGAATAATGAATGAAATTATTTTCAAAGTTTGTGTTTGATGTAATAAATGAACTAATACATTTATATATTTTGGTATTTTTTTTTATATTTTCTATTTCCCTTCCTATTGTAGAATACAGATATGAGAACTGGCTTATGTAGAACCTTATTGTGCTAAAAATTACTACATTTTCTTGATTTCTGATACTAATTTTATTATTTATGTATTATGTATTAGATTAACTAGTTACTGGTTTACTTTCTAATTACAACTTAGTGTTTTTTGCCATTTGGCTTCCATAGATTTGTCAAATGTTGCTTAATTGAGATATTACATCAATGTACTATACTGCCTTATTTTCTTCAGCTCTGCAATGTATTTTGTTTCAATAATGTATACATAATTTTAAATGAGTTTGAATTAGTCACTTTATTTAAGGTTGTAGGTAATCTTTAATCTTGAGTTATTTTTGGGACTTCATTTATGAATACTAACATACCATTTCATATTTCAGAAAAGTCCTGACCATCTACAAACAGCAAGACGTTAAAAGTTTTAACAACTTCCTATTGTTAAAATACTTCTTTTCACATATTTAATAAATGTTACACTTTCATGTAGCAGAACAATACTTGTATGCTCTTTGTAAAGCTTCAAAACTTTAAAACAATTGTAGTAATAATTTTTATTCACATATCTCTCATATGTATCAGTCACCACAACTAAAAATCAATTGTCAAAACCAAGTACCTGCATTACAAGAAATTTTTCATTTAAATTGGATTAATCTGAAATAGGTGAAATAGATAATGATGTAAACAAAAATGGCCTGTGAAAAGTGCATGAAACTCAAATTCAGTTAGGAGATTTTCTTTGTACCAATCTCAACATATTAATTGAAATTCAGATGAACCAGTTACAAAAGTAATTAATCAGGCATTCATTTATCATAAACACCTACACTGAGCAAAGTTAGAGGTGCCATGGACATGTGAGAAAAGAGAGGGAGGATTGTTTTACTATATGGCTTGTTTTTATAGGTTCCACCAGCTCATACCCACAGTTTTGAAAAACGGGATTATATTATCAATGAGTTAATTGAAACTGAAAAGAATTATGTAGATGTGTTGGCAACAGTTCAGCGATGCTTTATAAGACCTTTAAGCAATCTCATCAAAGGAGATGATGCAAAAGTAATTTTTGGAAATGTAAAGGTAAGTCTTACTTGTACATGTTATTTGGCCAGTACAAAAAAATACCTTCTTTTTATGTTTCAAGGTGATGCACGGTCTCCATTGAGTTTTTTCACTACTTAACAATTTGTTAGCTTTATCATTTTCTCTTTGTTTACTCCTAAGTATTGTTCCTTTAAAATTTTTGTCATCACTTCTCTCAAAGTCTGTAATCAGCCTCTGGACATGTTCAATCCACTCCTACATATGATTCTGGCTTATTTAAAGTTTAATGTATATATTAATAGTAATGCCATGGCCAATTAACATGGATTATTAAAATTAACTTATCAGCAGACATTTACATCTTAATTGAAGGTAGATATATTTCAATGTGCCGGCCTACTGTGGTGTAGTGGCCAGCGTCATTGCCTTGCATCACAGAGGTCCCGGGTCCGAATCCTGACATGGACATGGAGTATTTGTGGTCGTCCTGGTCAAGAAAACTTGGGTTAAGGCTGTGGGAGAATTGACATTCTGAGCAGGTGTGACTCCTAAATCCAGAATGTGTCATGTAAGATGACAGTCTGGCAGCCGTCTTGGTAGGCCAAGGCCCTTCGTGGGCTGTAGAGCCAAGGAGTTAGTTAGTTATATCTCAATGTAATTGTGGAATGAGCTGTAGAAATTTGTATTGTGTTTTATTTAACTAAAGATGACTATCAGCCTGGTGGTAGAAATAACATGAAAAGTTTTCCAAATAACACTTAAAATACTTTTACTGCTGAAACTTGCTGCTTTTATTACTTCTCTAACAATAATTTTTTAAATACAGTATTAATCTTTTTATTAGTGGTTATTTATGTTCACTAAAACTAAATTGGTCATAAATTTTAGAAACTTGAAAAGTGAAAATATTACATTTAAAGGTACTCTGTGTTAGTTGTAATTGAGCAACCCCAACTGTATTTGTATTTTGTATCCAAAATTTTAAACCCACTGGCTTGGTCACCATAATAAAGCTGTCATTAGTTAATTCTTGGAAAACAACATATTTTCAAATAAATGATATTGTGAGTATTAAATAAACCGTCATGATATGTGCCTGAAGCATATCAAATTGGAAGTTGTTAAAATTTGCTGTACTGCAAATAACTCCTATAAATAACAGCCGCTAAGGGATAGATTTTTGGTGAGGGTTCCTAGTGATGTATGACAAATATCCAGGTATCATATTTTCTTATGTTGAATAAACCACCATCTGGAATTATCATTCAATACTATAGTGAACAAAGAGGCTGATGTAAGCCAATTTAAGAGATTCTTCAATTACCAAAGATTGTATGGAATTGCAAAAGTGTTCAACAGCTCTAGAGATTCAGCCTCTGAACATTCTCTAGATTGCTTTTAGCTTTGGCACATTTGGTGATGTAGGAAATAATATGAAGTAGTAATTCACCAATGATTTCCAAGAGTGAAACATTGATTTGTGTAAAGGAGAAAGGAAAATGTAACTAATAAGTTTACTCTTAACAGTTTATTTTGGTATATGTTCACCACCTTACTCACATCAAACATATTTTTATACCACATTATGCCTTACAAAACATAAAGTGTCCTGTGTTGTACACCTCAATTAGAAGGAAATAATGGCAAAAAAGTGATGTATTAAAATGTATGTATTACATTATTGCTGTTAGGGCTAAATTACATTAAGTTTCTAGTAAATTTATATTTTTTTTTAATAATAAAATATGACAAATTGATTTTGCATTATCATACACTTAAAAGTAAATATATTATTTTAGCCCTGTAAGTATACAAAATGAAGTTTACTTGAAATCATGATGTGTCATTCACATAGTTAATAATATTTTAGGATCTAGCTGAAATTCATGCCGGATTTCACAGTCAACTTCGTAAAGCTATTTCCCCTAACGTCAATTGTCGCCTAAGTGAAGTGTTCCTTAATTGGAGGGAGAAGTTTCTTATGTATGGAGAGTATTGTGCAAATCTCACAAGAGCTCAAAATCGCATTCAGGATTTGTGCCACCGCAATCATGTTGTAGACCAAGAAGTCATTGTAAGTAATGTAATGAGATTCTTTTAGCAACTATAACATTAAATGGTATATTATTAAATATATCAGCCCTACAATAATTTCTACTCAAAATTTATATTTAACTCACACTTTTGGCACTACTTTTCTAAGTATTCATATGATATTGTAGTAACAATTTAATTTATTTTTTTTAATTGTGCCAATTACATTAATGCTAAATATTTATCTTGCAATGTGTTCCTTTTTTTCCATTTTGTGAAGAATTTAAATAGTATTATACAATTTGTATTAAATTATTTCTTATCTTAATATATATATATATTTGCACAAACATATGATTTCATAGAGATGTGAACAAGAGGCAAACAATGGGAAATTTAAATTGAGAGACATTTTATCAGTTCCAATGCAGCGCATATTGAAGTACCCCTTATTGCTGGATAAACTGTTAAGTGAAACACAACCAGTAAGTTACTCTTTTCTTTAATATTTAAGTAATAATTGTAATTGTTTCTGATATTATTTGATTCATTTTCCTTCCAGAATCATGAAGATTACAGAGGTTTGGAACGTGCAAATGAAGCTATGGTTGATGTAGCTCAGTACATTAATGAAGTAAAAAGAGATAGTGACACATTAAATATAGTGCTGGATATACAGGTAACAGCTGTAAAAACTTCTCATTATTTTATGAAACTATCCTCATATATCAAGTATTTAATTTGATCAGTTTTTATGTATAATTTCTTGCATTACAATAACCTACTGATTGAAATTTACATTTGGGAACCCATTTTTCAGGATAGTATATCAGAGCTTAATTTACCTGAAAATAAGTCCTTGAAAGACTATGGAAGACTTCTATATGACGGTGAAATGAGAATTAAGGCACATGATGACCAAAAAATCCGATTTAGGTAACATTGCTTTCTGCATTTCTTGACTACAGATTTAATTTTTTCTGAAAAAAAATAGTCAATTAAAATACTTATTAAAGTTTTCGCAGGTTTTCAGAGAATTTATTTTTAATTTCCTCTTCCTAGACATTTCAATTGGTTTTCAATTAACTAGATCTGACACTTATGGCAGTAGAGATTGTTCATACATTTGTTTACTAGGCATATTCCATCTACCACATTGCAACAATTGCCCTGAACAGAGATATAAATCTCCATTTTACCTAATTAAAAGAAAGTAAAATTGAATATCTATAATGAATATCTAATTTCAGAAAAGTTGTGTAAATTAGAAATTTATATATCACTTTGTTTCAGATATGTATTCATCTTTGACAAAATCATGTTGATGTGTAAGCCAGTGAAATCAACTCGGGTAAAGTAAAATATAATATTTTCCTACAAGTTTTATCATTTTCAATTATGCATTCATGCAGATAAGGCATTACAAGATTAATATAATTTTCATTTCAATTTTATAACCCAAATAAGTGAAACAAATCAATCCCAACCATTATAAGTATACAGTTAAACCTCACTGAAATGTTTTTCATCAGGCTCGGGGGGGGGGGGGGTGTATAACTGAAATGGTAGCATTTCTACTTTTTTAATACAATAATAACATTTTGCACAAATGTTTTTACACGGATAAATATACGCAGTAAAGGTTGATTCTTTCTTTTTTTGTCGACTGAATACACTATCAATTGTTACTTCATTAAAAATATGTGGAGCATCATTTTGTATTGAAACCAATATGATTCTTTCTAATGCACTTATTACATACACTATTAAGATTTTCTAAACTATAATCAATACCTTTGTCAGTGGGTTGCTAATGAATACCTTCAGGAATTTGTAAGGTGTTTCAGAAATAAATTACATTTTCATCAATGTAAACATATTGGGCAGAAGACACTCCAAATGCTAAGGGTGGAAAATTTTCCATATATCATCAAGTGTCATTATTTTATCTGGTGTTAAATTATATGAAACTGGTCTGGAGGAACAATACAAATTATAACACCATTTTCATCAGCATTAAAAATGTATTTTGGAGAGATACTATAATGAATCCTTTTAATCCAGCATTCCATTGTTCCACTGAATTTAAATCAGAAGCTCCATTCCCTGCAGGTTTATTATTATTGAAAATGATTCTGTGATGTGAATTAAATCTTTGCATCCAAACTGAGGTCGCATTAAAGTCTTCGATTCTTGGCCTATTTTATCTTCCCTCCTTGAACACACAATTTTTGCAGTATGATCCAAAATTTCAGTAATCTCAATATTGTTTGATTTAGATAAAATTTTATTTAGAGTAATCTATATATTTCCAAACCCATCATTAGTAATATCCACTGTTGTTGCTATTTTTTCAGGTTTTTTTTATGAATGCTATCACACACTTGCTCTTCCTGTTTGTATTGCACATCATGGTCATGATAAAGCCAATACCAATTGTTGGTCATTGTTAGAAAATTACTTTTAGTAAATATGTTATTCCACGAAAGTGCAACAGGGTTATTACATGGTGTGGTGCACCAGTCTTCACAATAAATTCAGATGAATGAACAATTAAATTCCGAGATGATGAAAAATACAAATTAAACTAAAAATGTATTTTATTGAAATTTGTTAAAATGGAGAAGATAGAATTTTCATCAACACCTAAGGAAAGATATTTTTTATTTGAGAAAAACATAATTTGAAGATATATAAGCATTTGACATTTTCAAAATGTTTAAAATAATTAGTATGGAAAGAAATGAGAGAAATATGGTGGTGGCTTACATAAAATAGAAGAGTAGCATTATAACTCAGGACAGAGGGAAGTTCTCCTTCACCACACCAGGGAAAGGGAGATGCTTTCCATATGCCAGCCAGATGTGGAGTGAAGAAATTTCTTCTGTCCTTAAATTTCAGTTAAGCCACCCCTTTTCTCTCTTTCCCTTCCATACAAATTATTTTAATCACTATGATAATGTCACATACTTAATTGTGTTTACATATATAACATATTTAGATAGGAAAGTTTAGTCAACTTACTGAAAATCAATAGTCAGGTTGCGCAGAAATGAAAGTTCAAATTTTTAAGTACTTGAACCCCCTTAATCTGGCACACAGTTCAGACCTTTTCTGATGAAGGAGGCTCAGGTTCTCAATAATTTGAACTTCCATTTCTGCTCAGCCCGTGTTGTTTTCAGGTAAGTCAACTACCCTGTCTCCCTTTGCTTTCCATATCAATGTTCACAATTATTTTGACAATGTAATTTCCTTACTATATATATATATATAAATTATATTAGTAAGGATATGACATTGTCAAAAATAATTTCAATATTGGTATGGAGAGGACAGAGAGATAGGTTGTGGCTTACCTGAAAGTGAAGTGCGGTGTCGCCATAAGGAACTGAAGGTATTTCTTCAAATTTTCGGAGGCTCTCAGCCCTCTTCTTCGGGAAGGAGTGTTACACCATTCTGTGCACCGGCCGGCTGTTCCTTATGGTGACACCGCACTTCACTTTCAGGTAAGCCACAACCTATCTCTCTGTCCTCTCCATACCAATATTGAAATTATATATATATATATATATATTCTTCCAATTGACATCAGTTTACCCTAATTACCTTTTATAATTCATCATTTAAGATTTATCATGTAATTTTAGTTACTTGGGAATAACCTTACAAGCATTCCTGTCTCCTGGAATTTATATAGATTTCTAGCCTATACTGCTATATTAAATTTATCTAATATTGAGTTATGCCATTGATTAATAAATAATTTGGATGAATTCAGCGTATATGATGTGAAGTCTTGTTTTGGACTGAACATGAACAAGAAATTAATTATAAGTTGTTTCTTAAAACTTTTTCAGGGAGACCAATACATTCATAGAGATTCCCTGCTTCTATCCATGTATAAAGTTGAAAATACGAATAATCGTCCAGTACTAAGAAAAGATTCAAGATGGAACTACCAGTGGTTTCTCATTCGGAAAGGAGAACGGACAGCATTCACTATGTATGCCAGAACTGAAGATGCAAAGAAAAAATGCATCAAAGCAATAGAAGAAGCTCTGTAAGTTGAGTTGTAATTTTTAAATATAATTTTTTTTAATGTGGTAAATGCTTAATACCTTCAGTATTTTCTATTCTTAACTAAATTATCACACTTTGAAATACATCTGAAAACTGTGTGAGGTTAAACCAGAATATTCTTTTAATCCTTTCATAACTTTTCCAACCAACTCTCATACTTAAAGCATACTTTACTGTTCTTAACACTCCTCAATATAATGACTTGTCCAATCCAATCTAGTATTTACTAAATTATATAAAGAATGCTGCAATAATTCAACATGGTAACATATAGTTATTCAGAATAATGTTTAATCCTTCATTACACATATAAAGGTCCACAATCCTCTTTTCTTTCTACATTTCTTTAATTTTATTCCTTACTCATTTTCACATAGAAGTCATTGCATGCAGACAGAAACTCTCTAAATAATATGATTTCATAATAATTTTACATTAATAAGTAATAACACTATTTTGAATGGATTGATATGTGATTGAATTGTAACTGACATCAATTTTAAAACCGGAAAATTTAATGTTTAAAACAAGTATGATAATTTTATTTAAAGAAAACTTTAAATATGAAATTATACTTAACAGATTTAAAACTCTTATAATTCTGTATTTTTGCAATTAAAAAATGGAAATGGCATAAAAAACCACTACCTTGGCTGTATAGTTCACAACTCGTGAACATATTTTTCAATACTGATCAGAAACTGCTGCCGTTGAACATGTGGGTCAGTGACTATGGGAATATATATTTTCGAAAACAGACTCAGGCGTCATGTGATTGATGGATTGCAAAGTAATCTGCTTCACCTCCTTGGTGTTGGTCTCGGAGACCTGGGAATCATTACCACACTAGAATTTTAATAATTTGTCCCACTTTTTGGCCAATCCTCCCACATTTACCATCAACAAATGTTATGACTATTTTTTCCAGCTACTACTGCAATAGTGATCTCATTGTTCAATCCTCTATCCTCCATGAATTATTTCTGTGGATATTTTAATTCTGTCCTTAAAATGTGCTAGGCTATTAGTCTTAAGTGGCTGCTATGGAAATACATATTAGACACCTTGTTTGTTTGCTTACTTCCTTGCTAGCATTGCCCTCTGGTGCAATAGTGCTGTTACAAAATATAGATCCTTCCATTTATGGCAATTCCAGTAGCCAAGACACTCACTATCCCTTTGTATTTCAGTGTCTCTTATCCTGAAGGTAAGGATATGTCTTCTTTGTCCCCAGCAGCACACATTGCCCCATACTGAGTCTACTTTACAAAAACTATAAAAAATTATGGGTGAATTAAAATAATTTATTGCAAGCTTGAGGACTAAATGTCAAATAACATTGTAAGGGATGGTTGGCATTAATAGTCTTTTAAATGTTAGGGTTGAACAGACTTCAGCTAACATGTAATGCCTAAGAATCTTGTACTGTTCAATTTTGCCAATATATTTTTATCCAAAGTTTCCTTTTTGTGTTTATTTCAGGGACAATATTGAACCATGTACATGCAAAAATACTGATCACAAGTTTATCATGAATACTTTTGACAGGCCTTCTACTTGCAATCATTGCAGTAAATTTCTTAAAGGAATGATATTCCAGGTAACTCTCTTTTTGAAAGATTGATTATTTACTTTAATAAATGTAGTTTATTCAAAATAATTTATGAATACTTCAAAGTTTTGACACCATGTTGGACGTCATAATATAGAGAATATGAAATTCAAATTGACTGTGCTATTCTCATTATTCTCATTATCTTTATATATGTATAGAGAATATAGTTAATATTACATAGTCAGATAATTTCTTAGACTAGGTAAAAAGGAAATAATATGTGGCTTACCTCATAGTTCATGTTTTCAGTCTGTAGGAGAACACTTACGTAAGACACATTGTTTTCCTTTCTTTCCTATTCTACATGTATAGATATTATTTTTATAACATGCACTTACATATTTTACCTGGCTTTATATTTTAACTCTATAGGGCTACAGGTGTCAAAAATGTCATATAGCTGTCCACAAAACTTGCATACCTCATTCAGGTCGCTGTGGAAGTCAAAGAAATCAGCCACCAGATTTCCCACCAAGACCTCCTATTTCTCGAACAGTTCCGCCTGTTCCTAATGGAGATTGTCAGAGATTACCTGATCACCGAAACTTGGAAGAGTATTTATGGTATTTTATTTTAAATATTTATTTGGCTCTCCTTTGTTCTCAATTTGTTTTCTCTCTCTGTGTTTCAAACTAATAACTGGGAAAACTTTTACTCTTGGTGTTATAACATTACAACAATTTATCTCCTTTTTTACTTATCGTTCAGCCTATTTGGTTTGTTACTGATAGCAGTTAAACCAATAATGTGATTATTTTTTATCGGCAGTCATTTTACTAATTGCTACACCTTTTACTTTACTATACTGATATTTATCTGCCCTGCAGATTCTTAAATAGAAGCATTTTAATGTTCCATCAATAGTTTGTAATAATGTCCAATTTTTGTTTGTCTCTAAATGTTGATTTAATTATATATTCATAGATATTTGGCTCAATTTTTTATAGGTTCGTTGGTGAAATGAGTAGAGAAAGAGCTACAACCTTACTTGAGCAGGAAATAGATGGTACTTACCTCCTACGTATTAGACCACTGCAGCACGGTCGTCCCAATGACACAGTCTACGCTCTTAGTTTAAAGTAATTTTTTTTACTGCATATACTTATAATCAGAAATATTTTAAATGAATGTTTGAATGTATATTGGTATTTTATTGTTTAAAAAATAACATTCCAAATGTTCCACAGATTAAACTTTTTACTTTTATAAATGTTTACATTGGGAATCACTTGCTTTATAATACATACTTACAATCGGCAGATTTCAACAGACAATAAATCATAATTTTTACTTTTAATTTTAATATTGTAATGTAATAAATTGGTAAGATATTTTTATTAATTTATTTCATCTATAACAGGACTGATGATAAAGTAAAGCATATGAAAGTGCATGAAAGGAATACTGGTGGCTCCACACAGTATTATCTGTCCGAATCTCACTTCTTCAAGAGTATTGTTGAACTTATTACTTGTTATGAAACAACAAGTCTTGCAGAGATTTTTTCTGGGTAAGTGTCTCTTAAAGTGAGTTAATGTAGAGAATTTACTATATAAAATTTTATTTAAAATGAACTTTATTTCTCTATCACCTGATTATTTCTCTATCAGGTGTTTTAATTTTTATTATTTTGTTGTTCTTCCTAGTACTAATCCTACTAATGTTATTCTCATATTACCAGCTTAGATGTAACTTTGCTTTGGCCATACCGACGGATAACTGCCATTGCTGAATTTGATTATAATCCTGTAGAGTCCAATCAACTACCATTAAGACGAGGTTGCCAAGTAATAGTATTAAGTAAAGAAGGAGACTTTCGAGGTTGGTGGAAAGGTAAAATACAAGATAAGGTAAGCTAATTATTGTGTAATACAATATTTTAGGTTAGAGAATGAAGATAAGTGTGTTGGACAGAATAAATATTTTAACTTTTTGCTCACCTCTCTCTTTTATATGCATATCCTTTATTGTTACCATTTCACATATTTACTTTCTTTATTTGATTGGTCAGCAATCACGACGTGCAGTGCTATTCTGTCTTGAGGAAGCGGACTTTGGCCCTTGAAAATTTGCGCCTTACTATGTGCTCTGGTGAAGCCATGTTGAGAGGAAATTGTGGATCAATCTATAATGTACAGAACACACGAGCTGATGTTCTTGGAACACGTGAAACTTTTATTCAGTTGATACAGAAAACAACAAAGCTTGTATCAAAGATGTGTTCTATGTGGGCAGTTTGCAAAGAATAAATATTTATCACAATAAGCCAACTATCGTATCACATATGCACCAGCTGACACTGATTATATAGATTATGATAACATTTAAGTCTTTCATGAACTACCACATAACGATCCCTCGTCCTCGTGGCTGTCCTTGTCGGATTGTGTAAGGTAGTCTTTGGGAGGTGTCGGCTTTATGTCGAAAAAGCGAAAAATTTGTTCGACTCTTCCGCCTCGTCTTGAATTTGAAGTCTCTTTGGGTAGAGGCTCCCGTTTCTCTTGAATATTTTCGGGCGAAAGAAGCTTTATGACGACGTTCTGGCTGTATCGCATTATTCTCTTCACGTTCCTTTGTATCTTGAACCTAGAAAAGCCCATCCTTTCTACTTGCAAGCAATATTAGTCTTCCATGTGTATCTATGACTGGCTCTATTTTTCTCAAATATCGCTTGATGTCCTTTGTCAACTATCTTCCCGACTGATAATAATAAGTTGGTACAAAGAGTTTCTTGATACCAGATACTTGTGTGACCATTTCAACAACACCTATTATCCGCAAGGTTCAACTTTCCTGAGGAATTAAACTCTAGATGAGTGAAGTCATCTAGGTCTTTGCTCATATGAGAGGTACATCCGCTGTCCAAGCACCATCGAATTGAATTTCTCTTTTCTCCACCTGATGTGAATTTGCACTTGTCCGCAATTTCCGTGATTCACCGTGTTTGACGTTTCGTACGCTTTTCTTGCTGATCGACACTGATTTGCTTTGTGTCTGATTTTTTGCATCTGTAGCATCAGATCTCTGAAATTTCGTCTTTTTCTCTATAGCTGTTCGCATTTTTCCTTAGCTTTGCCTTTTGAAAATCCACGTTGTTTCGCTATCATAGAGTCATTTACATCACTATGTTGTTCACCGTGTCTAGCATCGTATTCTTCCACTATCTTTAAGCATAAAACATCCGGTTTTGGTAAATCGTCACGCGACTCGATCGCACACCTGAAGTTTTCGAACGCTGATGGTAGACTGTACAACAAAAGAATTGACAATAAGTCGTCGTTCACTGTCACATCCATGTCCTTCAGTTTATCTACCGTATTCAAAGAATCTTCCGAGATGATTGCGCACATCCCCGCCCATGTGCATTCATTGTAACACTATCTGCTTCAGGAGTGTAGCCTTCTGCGCCGGTCCCTTCGACGCTTAAATGGACTCGAGTGTTGCCCATATTTCTTGAGAAATGCTGCAATGCTAAATTTGTTTCAGCTCCGATGGGTGTATAGACAGGACTAGATCGGCAGCAGCCTTGCTGTCGCGTTCTTCCCATATCTCGATATCCGCAGCATCTTACTCGGGTTTGGCTTTAGTTCCATTTACGTATTGCCAAGCATTGTTTTTTATTAATATCGCTCACATCTGTATTGTCCAGGTGTCGAAAATGTCTTTCGATAGCATCTGTATTCGTGACACAGTATTTGAGGTCATTTTTAACGTTTTTGAAAACTATCAATAAACCTTAACCACAAATATATACTCGCGTTTACCAAAACCATATATCAGTAACAAATTCAGCACAGGCAAATTGTTCCTGGGCCCATAACCTGTTGAGACGGAATCGTGGATCAATCCGTATGTATTCTATGTGGGCAGTTTGCAAAGAATAAATATTTATCTCAATAAACCAACTATCATATCACATATGCACCAGCTGACACTGATTAGATAGATTATGATAACATTTAAATCTTTCATGAACTACCACATAACCTCAAAAGGTATTTTTTGTAATCTATTTACACATTTCAGAATGATAAAAGCATGAATTCAAGAAAATAAAGTGTTAAATTTGGAAAACACCATGTCAAAAGTCTTTGAATAATTATATAAAAAACATTTTTTCTGATAGAATAATCTGATATCACTTAAAATTGCATATATCAAATTTTAGACTCAATAATTTTATAAATTGAAATGCATGTTGATTTATTTTATATATCAATTAGATAATTATGGCTTGTAATTAAAGAAATTTGACAATGAAAACATGAAGTTTGGATAATTTTTTTGACACTGGTTCCTGTTTGAAAATGTTTCCATCAGGACTGTATAATGTGTATACAACAATTTACTTGAGAGCCATTAAATAAATATACATTATACAGGGAATACTAATGGAACACACAAAATTAAAATTATTTTAAGAAACATCAAAATTTAAGAAGGCATGTATTAATTTTTCTTGATTATTATAGATACTGATTTGGTAAAATATGAAAAGTGTATTGTTAAAATTTATAAAAGTATTAATTCATACCTTTTTTCATTACACAAGTTTTGCAATTGCCAAAAGCTTCTAGGACAATCAAAATTAAAATGATTTCTGAAAAATGATTGTTTTTATAATTGAGACATTACAAAAACCATTTGCAATGCATGAAATAATATTTCAGTCATAATAAATTAAATATATGACATAAATAATATTTCAGTTTTGAACTAGATTGAATAAGTAATTTGAGAAGTAGGAAGTACAATAAAGTCATTATAACTAATTATATATCTGTAATTAATTTACACGTACTAATGCAGTTGTGTGCATTTTTCCTAGGTCGGATTTTTTCCAAAAAAATATGTACGTGAACAGCCAAATTCGTATAGTAATAGCTTTACTTGAACTGATTGAAGAGTGGTGCATTCATACATTGAATCAGTTTTACAGTCCAGATATTATTGATGGTATTCTATAATCCAGAACATGTTTCTTTACAAAATCTTAAATGGTCCATTATATGAAACTGGTCAATTTAAAGTGAGGAATAAAAATAGCATTGAAGGTGCAAATATAGTTACAAACAAATTCCAATGCCTTTGTATACAATCACAAATGCCTGGATTAATAAAAAAATTAAAGAAAGTTGTTGGGGAGAATAAGCTGTACACAAATAATTGAGAGACAGAGAGATTAAATGTTTATTTTTTAATATTCTCCTTTGAAAGTAATTTAGTATAATATTTATATTATAAGTAACACTGTCTTATTTCGTCAGGTTAATAAAAGCTTGTATATGTATGTAATCATCTGTGATACAGTTAGCTCCAAAAGCACATGCCATGTGCCTATAAGGCAGTTTTAAACCTAAGAATATATTGTTTTTTATGTCAAAGTGTGTCCCAAAAATCACCCTAATCTCCTTGCATCAGTTTGCATAACTTGGACTTGAAATTTAATTTAAATGGTGGATTTAAAATTGATAGAATATTGTTTTGGTGTTCCATTGTCTGATTTGGACAAGAAATAAGAGACGTAAAGAGAAAAAATATATATCATCTCTACAAGTTTACAGGTTTGCTTTAAAAAAGTTAATATATTTTTATTGGTGTCCAGATGTGTCAAATACTGCAGTATTTCTGTATTATGTGAGTTTACTAGATCCAAAGTTTTATGGAAATTTTTAAAAATTATCTTTTAACTACATAGTTGCTAAAGATCCCAAGGAACACACAATTTGAAACTGTGCCAAAATTTTTAGTTCCATTGGGATAAATGCACAACTGAGTGTTTCACTGCAATTTTTTTGATGATGTAAAAACTTATCATGTATTTGTTGTGTCTCTTGTGGTCTAAAAGTTCTCCAAGAGTATCAAAAATTATTTATAAGTAAAATTCTGAGAAAAATTTATTCATCTATACAATTCTAGGAGTCTAGAAGAAGATATGACCGAAAAATGAACATATTATGTGAAAAATATGTATAATTTATGTATTTTTAGTAGTAAACATTCAACTATCAGATAAACATGAAATATTCAGTCAACATTAACTTTCCTACATTTTAATACATATCATTGTCTTTCTTGTTATAATTATTGATTGAGATATTACCTGCGCAAATTACACATGTGTGGAGTAATTTTGTCACTTCATTAGTTTGTAATCATATGTATGTAGTAGTTTCGCTATTGTTTCTCCGAAAAATGTTACATGTACACATATACAACAGGAAAATATACCAATTAACACTCAAGCTTCCAGACTATGGCTCCAATTTTGAAAAATTCTTGTTATCAAATTCTGATACATTAAAATTTCATGTCAATGATGAGGGATTCAATGTAAGACTATCAGGAAATGCTTTCTCAAAGGTATCATATTATTTTCATGATTTATCTATCAAATAAAATCAATTGGTTCCGTCCATTCTCTATATTGTTGACGTCAACAGTTCAATGTGCTCAGATTGCCTTATTTTAACTTTATGAATTACTGTGATTATTTCAAGATACTGATTACCATGCTCCCCTTTTCAGTTTCACAAAGAAATGTCCAATCTATCTCTACAACAATAATCATGGTGGTTCATGACTTATACTACAAAATATTGCATTAGCCCCATTGCTGCTAATCATGAATATGCTAACACCTTCTCATCTTGTGAATCTTCATATTCCTCCTTACATTAAGCATACAAAAGTACAATAATTATTGACAATTCAATTGTATAAGCTAGTTGTTGGATTTATAGTTATAAAATTCTCATCTGCTTTATTGGAAGGGGTCACCAGCAATTTGCCCTGGACAAATTTTGGATATTACTATTAAGTTTAAATATTGTCGTAAGCACTAGTGCTAGGTTATTGAAATAATAATTAACACTAAAATAGAAAAGTAATTGTTGTAGGTCATGTAAAAATTAATATACTTCCAGTAGTAACTATTTCATTCTGATTACTTTAAAATTTGCAGTCATAATAATTGTGGAATGTTTTTCTCTGAAATTAAAGACATATTCAGAAAGTTGTTGCATTTGTTAAAAAATAAATAAACAGGTTATGATTAAAATGAAAATAAATTATGTCTTATTAAAAATTAATAATAAAAAAGACAAATACAGACAAAATAAGTGATAATATAAATTTTGCTATTGAATTTTGTCAACTGACGAGTGCTATTCTTAGCACCTGAAGAAAGGGACAAGGATCCCAGAAACGTTGTTTGGTATTTATATCGTCACTTATTTTGCCTGTATTTGGCTATCTTTTTTATTAATAAGTTATGATTATATGGTTCTATAAAGAATTCTTGCCTATTACTGTTAAAATATGATAAAATTTATTACAACATTATTGGCATATTTCAAAACACTTGATCTGTATTAAATAATGTTTTTTGAACTTTTTGTTCAAATAGAACTAAAGTATACACTATTTTCTATGTTAACTGTTATATCTTAAAATGAGTTATTAAATATATCTGAGTATGCCCTATAATTAAACTTTTCCAAATGGGTACATTAGAGAGCTGTTTCAGGATATTTGAGCATTTAGAGCTGCCAATAAACTCTAACTTTGTGGCAGCACAATAAAATGTAAAATTTTACAAGTCAGTGAAATTATGAAACTTATAACTGTATATACACACTAAAACTTACATTCATAAAAATATATTTCTTCACCATAAAAGACAACTATAGCACTCGGTCAATACAGCATATAATACTATCACTTACATTCATTTATATTTTCTCATAAACTTCATTTGGTAAGATGATATGTCTCAAAAACTGCTGCAGGTGATTTTTTCCAAACTGTTTATGGAGGATAACTTTCCTAAATCTGCTTACTATTGCAATTATATTATATTTATATTTTGCAACTGATATTTCGTACTCTCAACATTTTATCTCAAGTATTTTTAAAAAGCTTGATATTATTTCCAAGACTGAGATCCTGCTCTTCCAAGTCTATGGTAGCAAACTGGTTACTGAGACACACACAAATAGTTGACAGTTTATATGTTAAAACTCTTCAGCTTTTAATAAAACACCATTGTTTTCCAAAACTAATGCATTATTTTGTTCCTGTTAGTGTTACATATACATTCCTATAATATTTCTTCACTGCTCATATTTAATAATTAAAGATAATGATGGATTTAATAGAAAGATAATCTTGTCCAGCTGTTGTTCCATTGTCAGATTTAGGGATAAAATGATTTTTAAATATATCAAGTTGGTTCTGAAAAGAGTGTTAGTCTGATGTTTGTAAATGAAACATCTATGTTCTTCAGGGTCTAAGAAGCATCTGTACATAGTTCCACCCAGGGAAACTGCTTTCTCATGGGATTACTACACACCCAAAATAAATTATTGCTTAATTAATACTGCAATGTATTCCCTCAAATACTTTACTAGCCACATTAAGCAGTTTAGATGCTGTTTTTAGAAGGTCAGTCAGTCTACACTAATGGGCACAGTTATCTTCATTGAGCAAACTCTTTTCAAATATAGTTTGTGTCCATAAATCATTGCAAAAATACTGCACTTGTTCAACATTGTGTGTGGTTATAAAGTAAGGTTTAATTTATTTTGTAATACCAGCATTTTCACAAGATGGCCTACTAATTACAATCTTTTTTAAAGAAAAACCTTAAGTTTTGTATATACAGGTTTTATATTTAATTGGAAGTGATGCTGAACAGCATCCAGGGTGCTCTTTTGAAAGACTGTTAGAGTAAATGTCTATAGTGTGGCAATTGAAAATGAGTATTGAATATTTAGTCTAACAAGAATTGTGCCAAATATTATTCTTTTTATATAATTTCTCCCACCCTTTCATTGTTAGGTTATTAGTTTATGTACATAATGTTATAACTGTTTGGAAATGTTTAAAATGTTAAAACTTAACACACCAAAGGTATACATTTATAACAGACTCAGTGTGTTTTAGTGGTTAGAAAATTTTATTATAAGAAAATTGTGTGTTCAAATCAGTTAGTAGATGTCTGTGTAAGTGTGTGTCTGTCTGCATGTGTGAGTGCATGCATAATGTAATTTCTAGTTTTAAAAAAAGTTTTTTAAAATTTACCATGATTATAAAATCCAATTGTGGATTATGAGGAAATATAGAAACTTCCTCATGCACTTATGTAATGATGATATTACGGTTCTTGTGAAATTATATACTAATTTTGTGTGTGCTGCCAGGTTCTAGAACTAAGCGCACAAAATATGTTGGCTGTGTTGATTATTAACACATTTTAATACATAACACCACAAAAACTTAACTACATTCTTGTGAAGTTGAAACATGTAATATGAAGAATATAATTCAGTGTTAGTACATACTTAAATATGTAGTAATATTTATTTTTTCAATGTTATATATTCAGCAGCGTGTTTTTCAAGTAAATTATTTAATACAATTCTACTTGTTAAGTTTGTGTGTATGGTAATTAATTTAGAATCAACTGTAATAATTTTCAGTGAATTTATTTATTGTATTCAAAATTTTCACACTTTTCTGAGGTTTACAAACCAAAATATGTTATAGGTTATATTAATGATAGTTAAATAGTGATATTCAAGTTTATTATTTGGCACCCTTCTATAATAAATGCACTTAATTATATATGATGTTATTAACTAGAAAAATTTTAAAATTGATTACCTGTGTATATTAAAATTATTATGCTACTAAAATTAATTAAATGTTATGTTCCATGTTATCAATTTTTAAATGTTTATTACTAGCTGAATTCTGTATGTTTGTTTTTGTCAAACTTTTGTTTGCTTTGAAAATAGTCCCATATTACTCAGCATATTCAAATTATAATTTAAGTTTATATATGACATTTCCATTTTAAGTAAGATGAACTTTCTTCTCTATTTTGAGTATATATTTCTGTTTTATGTATTTTTAAATAATAAAAAAGTTATTTCCATGATTTTGTTTGCACATTATTTCTTTTATTAAATACTGAAATTTAATAATATATCGTCTGATATAAGAAATGAAAATGGCACATTTGATCAAAAACCTATAAATTTGTTAACACAAGTGAAAACCAATGGCATTCTTCTCAATCCTTTATTGCAAGTATACCCTTTACTCGGAAGAGCATGAAACTGGGTTCGAAATATTATTGATGATAAAATGTAGACAGAATTTATATTTTAAAAATGTAAACAATATTATTTACAATTCCATCATATTCAACTGCAATCTACATTAACTTTATCAGCTAGGGACTTCACGTAACATTTGTATTATTGGGATCATCTTTTACTTTTGATATACTAATGCCATCTCAAAGATTTACAATTTTTCCCCTACTCGGAATTTATGTGGTATATTTGCTTTAGGATTACATTTCCAATCGTTCAAAGAGCGAAGACGTGAGCTGGAGCAGATGTCGCTCAAATCCCGACTGGCAACACCGAGCTTCAATTTCAGGTAAGCCACCAACTATCTCTTACCTTTCCATACAAATTATCAGATATATATATATATATGACATCAGAAATGTGATAAATGCAGCTTTCTATTGCAACCGTTTACTTATTATTGGATTATATATATTGTAATGCCAATTAATTGTTTTGAAATAAATTTGAATTGTTTAGCGAAAAGTTTGTATTATAGCGAGAGCGATCCGAACGACAATGAGTGGTGAGCTCTGTTCCTATTATTGTGAGCGCGGAACGGCGCTTACGCGTGCTAAAGTCAGTCAGTTGGTCGTTGTAGTGTGGATTGTACAGAGGTCAGACATCGTCGAGCATAGTATAACAAAGTTGGTGAATTATTGGAAAATAGAAGCGGCCGACGGTGAAAACGTTGCAGAGAACGGTCTTTATAAAATTGAGCTGATTAAAACATTCACCGCGATATTGCAGTTAGAATATTGTAAAGTAATTCCAGTTTCGTCAAAATAGAACTTTGCACAATCTTCGTGGAGGAATTGTTGCGGAATAGCATTGGTAAATTATTGTGGAGCGGAGCAATCAACGGAATACAGGCAATCTTGCTAAATTTTAAAGTGAAGTATAAAATCAGTGAAAACCAAAGCCTGAGATTAAATAAGAGTGTAAAAGTGTCCGAACGAGGTAAAATTGATTGTTCTGGTACCAGACCGACGGTCCGTAAGTAACATAATTTTGAATGATATTGTAAACGCAAATTAAAGGATAAAGTCAGATTTCGTTTGCTTTTATATTGTCAATCAGAGTTAATTTCTTTCGTTCTATCGACATATTGTTTAGGTAAATTGTAAACTGTTTTGTTAATTAGATTTTAAATCTTTTTTTTTTTGTGTTCATTATCAAACCCAGTAGAGGCCCTGAGAGAACAGATCTCAAATTTTGTTTGTAATTTTCTTTTATTGCCACAAAATAAAATAAATATATTGTTTGTTAATTGTTTAAACTTTTCATTTAATAAAAGCCTTCCATTTGATTATTACATAAATGGCTTCCACAACGTGGGGCAAATTCTTTATAAAAATTATTTCCTTTTGATTACTACATTATGGCGCTTCAACGTGAGGTCAATTCTTTAAATTAATTAACGCCATCCATTGTTTATTACAATATATATATATATCCAATTTACTCTTACTAAATCAATTCTTTACGTATACAATTTTGTCAGTGTAACACTGATAACGATATGTTAAGCGTATAATGTGAACCATTTTAATTTGTGGTTTATTGCTACAAATTTGTTTTACTCTGCAGAAAACGAAACTAGTTTAGTGAAGGAATCGAAATCACTTCACTAACATTCCGCGCTCGTCACCGTGAACGTCGGGTAACGTCGCTGAGAACGTGATTTGGCCGGTGATGAAGTGATTTTAAGATGGCGTTTAACACTACAGGTCGAGCCGGGCTCGGAATCCAGGGAAAGCACTCCATAGACAAATAAATCTACTGAATAAAGTCTATTTCAGGAAGTCTGAAATCCAGGCAAAATGACTGAGGAAATGT
This sequence comes from Zhengitettix transpicula, assembly GCA_037074705.1. Lineage (NCBI taxonomy): Eukaryota > Metazoa > Arthropoda > Insecta > Orthoptera > Tetrigidae > Zhengitettix > Zhengitettix transpicula. Next base: position 1,397,229 of record CM073595.1, on the reverse strand, counting down.
GTGCGATTTTTCGCAAAATTTGCACGCTCGATGTGAAAGTGACAGGTGCTCTTCCTTCATTCTGCAAGGAACTTTTATCTTCCTCTGATATTTTATATTATATTAATGCATTGTGTGGTATTTATTTAGCACTTTTTTTTGGTCTTAACTGGCTGGCTATCTAATTCATTATTTTTATTCTTAATACTTTCATTTTCATTGTATCCCGTGAGGTTCGAAATGATTTTATATTTTGATGATTAAACAAAGTTCAAACTTTAAATAATAATATAATTGTAACATCCATACACCAATCTGGGACGAAACGTGTTTATAATTTGAATATTAAGATTTTTTCTGACTAAACGGCTGTTAATTTATTATTTAATTTAAATAGAAATCAGATAGTTATAATTATTAAAGTTCAAACTTTTTTCCTTTTAACAATAGAAAATTTAGAACTAGCGCGACTATGATACAACGGGCGTATATACGAACGTTAAATCAACAGTTACTGAAATCACCCGTTACTGGAACCCGTTATTTCCTGATCACCGATACCGAGTAACACCTAACGAAGAAATCACTGTTTAGCAATCCCTAGTTCAAATTTCTCGTTTCTGAAAAATCGACTACTACTCTCGAAATTTTATGAATTGATGCGAGTTCGAATGTGATTTTTACGTAAAATGCAGAAATACTATTTTTATTAAATATGAACTACTTTAAAACAAGCTTTTTAATTAGTGAATGGTTTGAATTGTATTATGATTTCGCTTCTTATGCCGCCCCAAGGTGATTGATTTTTCCCGTTCAACACCATGTGCCTGTATTGGTGTAATTTGCTTCGACACGGGTGTGAAAAAAAAAGTTTAAATTTTCCAAAGGATTGAGAATAAAGTCAGGTCCAGGGGTAGAGTTACGAAGTGCTCCACGTTTTTATTAAAGATGCAGTAATTTTGAGAGAAACTAATAGACCCGGGGAAGTGCGTATTCCGTTACGAAATATGGATGTGTTAAAAAAAATCAATTGTGTTTTCCACTTTTATTTCAGTTAGCTTTCGAAATAATCAAATTGCCCAATTAACATATGTTTTACAAGTATAGCTGAAAACACCACGGCCAGAAATAAGACTATAGCAACCAACATTTACGTATCCGAGACGTCCATATAGAACGGCCATGGACAGGGCAGTAGAATGCATTTAGGGCAATCCTCCATGGCTTATAGACTACGACGAAGCTGGAACACCCGTTGAATTGAAAAGCGACAGCGAAAGCGCACAAGTGGAGACATTACTTCGGAGATAATTAAAAAACTGCTTTAAATTTATATGCAACGCTTATGATTCCGGCCAAAATCCGCATTAATAATTCAGTTTTTCTAAACTTAATTCCGTAAATTTTGTATTTCAACAAATTTTCTCGAAAATTAAACTGGTTTGCAACTATATCAATGCGGGCAATAAATGGCACAATATTAGGCATCGCTCGTGACTCGAAACATTAAATAAAACTCGTTAAAACGTGCATTTGTTATTCAGATATAAATCTATAGATTGATATTCCGAATAATCTGAAAAACAATATTTTGTAAAAATAAATGTTATTACCACTTCGTATTCACCCAACCATATCGTATAAAGGACTACACATCGGTACTTTATGTAAACAGAATGGATCATTTACTCTTGGAATGACAATGACTTCCTCGTGTATGACGTAAAAAATGCAAGTCGTTCAATACGAATGTACATTATGAAATTATCTGTGCAGTTTGTTCTGAAATCTGTATAAATTGTTTCATACATGGGCCATCTACTTGGTTTGCACACATTTCCGGGACAGTCGGTTGATCCTTAAATATTATCAGTCTCATTCACTCAAAACTACTTATTAGTAACTTTGTTTTAATATAAATTGTCACTATGATTTGAGTGTATATATAATTCATATTACAACTTTGATAAATATTTTTATTAATAAATAGTTAATATAGTGTTATGTATAAATATTAGTAAGGATATGACATTGTCAAAAATAATTGCGATATTGGTATGGTAAGGAAAGAGAGCTTGTGGTTTACCTGAAAGTGAAGCACAGTGTAGCTATAAAGAACTGAAGGTAGTTCTTCAAATTTTTGGAGGCTCTAAGCCGCCTCCTTCAGGAAGGCCAGCCAGATGGTGCACGGAATGGTGTAACACTCCTTCCCGAAGGAGGAGACTGAGAACCTCCGAAAATTTGAAGAACAACCTTCAGTTCTTTATGGCAACACTGTGCTTCACTTTCAGGTAAGCCACAACCTATCTCTCTTTTCTTTCCATACCAATATTGCAATTATTTTGACAATGTCATATCCTTACTAATATCATATATATATATATATATATATATATATATATATATATATATATATATATATATATGTCTGTGTTACCTTTAACCAATGTCCTCAATATCGAGCATTTACTTTTAAAATAAGAGTAATACCGCCTGAATTCACCGTCAATAAAATTTAAAATTGTCAACATTTTCCCAATTTAAAAGGTGCAATAACTTAAAATAACCAAGTAAAATACATACAAGGCCAAGTATTCTTAAACACAGCAGGATTTCCACATTCTAGGTTTTACATATTACCGGGTTCTACAATGCTATTTTGTCACAAACTGTACCATATGCTAATTATATTAAAGATTTTCAAACAGTCCTCTGAGAAGCATTAAAATGAGGATACTGCTCTGCAAAATAAGTATATTACATTTTATTCATTAAACATATGATTGTATCCCTTATGCAATACTGAAACACCACTTTTTAAAAAATATTTATTTAGAACATACAAAGATGGAAAATAACGAATACTGTCATTTAAAAAAATTATTAAACATATTTTTACTTGTAACCACACACAGAATTACAATAGTCTTTAATCTGTGATGATCGAGAAAAAATTCACAATTTTAATCAGTAATTTTAAATTTGAGTACAAGAAACAAACTATTTTTAATGGACTATTCCCTCTCAGATCATTAGTTCTGCATGTTCAATCTATGAGTTTCATTCTTAATACCACCAATACTGGAGAAATAAAGCAGCCCCCCTACCTTCCCCTCCAATTTATGAACACTGCTTCCTAACTATTCCAGAAAAGCATTATTCACAATAAAACTTCCTTGAAGTCCATGTCTACTGTATAAATAGAACTCCTTCCACAAAGAGGATTTCAATATAGGCGTAGTTCAATAGCTTTAAACAGCTACATACATAACCCAAATTCACCATCACACTGTTCGTGAAATGATTCGGAATGTTAAAGTTCATCCTTAAGATCATCATCATCATCAGACCCAGGTGGTGGAGCTCCTCCTGCTCCCTGATATAACTTTGCAATTATTGGCTGAACAATATCTTCTAGCTCTTTCTTTTGTTTCTTATAATCTTGTGTATCAGCATCCTGGTTAGACTCTAACCACTTTATTTTTTCCTCAATAGCTTCTTCCATTTTCTCTTTGTCAGAATCACTAACCTATAGAAAAAAATGTTTTAACACACACTAACTGAAGTATATCTATCTACAAGCTAAGAAATTAAAAGGTTCAAACCTTGGACCCCAGCTTTTCCTTGTCACTCAACTGATTCTTCAAGGAGTAAGAATATGATTCTAATTCATTTCGTGCCTCAACACGTTCTTTCAGTTTCTTATCATCATCAGCAAATTTTTCAGCATCTTTTATCATGCGTTCAATGTCGTCAGGTGTTAAACGGTTCTGATCATTAGTAATTACAATCTTTTCTCGATTTCCAGTACCTTTATCTTCAGCAGAGACCTAAATAAACCATATTCAAAACAAAACGTTAGAATGAATGGTGATTTAATTTTAAATTTCAGACCAGACTCATCAATTCCATTAATAACCAACTAAAGCTAACAAAGTCTAAAAATCTGGTAATTAGAGATACTTTATTTTTCACATATTTGTATGTTAATTATAGAACAATAGCAATATAACAAGTACCTGCAAAATACCATTAGCATCGATTTCAAATGTCACTTCAATCTGAGGAACACCTCTAGGAGCAGGTGGTATCCCCGTCAAATCAAATTTCCCCAACAAGTGATTGTCTTTAGTCATGGGCCTTTCACCTTCATAAACCTGAAAATTAATATGGAAGTGTTATGTTGGGTAACAATAATTTTATAAAAATAAGATTATCAATAAAGTACCTGAATTGTTACAGTATGCTGATTGTCAGAAGCTGTAGAAAATATTTGAGATTTCTTTGTAGGAATTACAGTGTTCCTAGGAATCAACTTTGTCATAACACCACCAACAGTTTCAATACCCATAGTAAGGGGATTAACATCAAGAAGAACTATTGCATCAGTGTCTTGTTCTCCAGACAGTACTCCAGCTTGAACAGCAGCACCATAAGCTACAGCTTCATCAGGATTAATTCCTCTAGATGGTTCTTTGCCACCAAAAAATTCTTTAACCAACTGTTGAACTTTGGGAATTCGTGTACTACCACCAACAAGCACAATTTCATCAACATCATTCTTATTCATATCAGCATCTTCCAATACCTTTTGTACAGGTTTCATTGTTGATCGGAAAAGATCCTGTACACAAAAAAAAATAATTAGATATTCTGTAATTTATATTTAGTTTTTTATTATATTATAGTTATTCTGTAATTTATATTAGCTAAATGGTTTTATAAAACTTGTCACATTTACCATATTCAGTTCTTCAAACTTAGCTCTTGTGAGGGTTTCAGAGAAGTCATCACCTTCAAAGAAACTTTCTATTTCAATTCGAACCTGATGACCAGCAGACAGGGCCCTCTTAGCCTTTTCTACTTCACGGCGTAGTTTTTGAACAGCTCTATTGTCTTTGCGGATATCCTTGCCCTTCTTTTTCTTATACAATTTTATAAAGTGGTCCATTACACGCTGATCAAAGTCTTCACCACCTAAATGAGTATCACCATTGGTTGATACAACCTACAAACAACAAAAATATTAATCAACACAAGTAAAATACAGTCTCCAAATTACTGGAATTTTCCATAAATTAAATTACCTCAAAAACACCGTTGTCGATAGTCAGTAAAGATACATCAAAAGTGCCACCGCCCAAGTCAAATACTAACACATTCTTTTCTCCCTCTCGCTTGTCCAATCCATATGCTATTGCAGCAGCTGTTGGCTCATTAATAATTCTCATCACTATTAGGCCAGAAATTGTGCCAGCATCCTTAGTAGCTTGACGTTGAGCATCATTAAAATATGCAGGTACAGTCACCACAGCATGCGTTACCTATAAAGAAAAAAGTTCTTAGCTCCTCAAAAATCAACTTAACCTACCCAGGTTTAGCATTACATACTTCTAGAATGTAATAGGAACATCAATTTTGTTAAGTACTCTCATATAGTTTCTGTAAAAAATTTTCATTATTTAAATTAAATCACTTAAGTACAGTATAAACAGGAGAATGACAATGCTGATTATCACCAACTATTTGGAAATTTGTTTTAATCTAAAAAAGATTTGGCATCTCTTGAAGATAAATCTGGTCAAAACGCCTATTAATAATCAAAAAAGATCATGGGAATGTATTTATTTCAATTGGAATAAAAGCTAAGTATTTCTTGATAATATGTAATGTAATTGTACAATTTGAAATAACAGCATTTTTTACATAGTAAATTAACAATAATATTTTGAAGTAAATTTTTTTACAATTATTAAAAAATCTCTTAAAAAGCCTTGTTTACTTGTCTATTATAATAAAACTTTTAAAAATGGCGACCATGTATGTATGTATGTACAGCAATCTTAATGGTTTGGAAATTCACTGCATTGAAAACAACAAAGCAGTTGACGAGATCAATATAATATTGCTAATGTTCTTATTAGTAATTGCATAGTAAGCTTTTCCCTTCAAAATTAAATTTATTTTATTTGAGCAAAGTATAGATAATCAAATTACTAATATACATATTTTAAGTAGCAATGGCACAGGGCAATGAAAATTTCTTCCAGCCATTTGCATTTAATAAATATGTGCTCTTCATTGAAGTTTACTGAGGAGTCCTACATAAATTAAAAGATTACCATGAATGACATGAATATTGATTTAAGTTTAGCCCAATTTAAGGAAGTCCAGTAAAAACTGAATTATTTTCTTTAGGAAGAAATTATTATAACTCTCAGTCTTCAACTCAGGTCAATGTTTCTGATATGAATGTTTCAAGTTTGACTGACAACTTGACAACAATGGCATAATTTGCCATCACAATTTTATCACAAATATTGACCCAGGCTGAAAACTGAGAATATATAATAAATTCACCAGGAAAATCTTTGCTCTTCAAGAAATGATTAATTTTAAATGTGTCCTCTAAAAACAGAAAATTGGGAACAACAAAACATTGGAATAAGATCGTTTATTTTAAGTAAAAAAATTATGTAATATTTTCTATACGGTATAAAATCATAGAAAACTAAAAGTTGAAAGAATTTAGTGTTGGCTTTTCCGAACCTGCACAAAACCCCCTTAGAAACAAAGTTTTCTGAAACTTTTACGTGAGTAAATATTACAGAAACAATCATTTCCAAAACTTACACCACCACCACCACCATTGAAAATTGGACACAAAATGACAATTAAGTCAATGGAAAACTTTATGAATTTTATAAGTGACCCAGTTGGAAATCTTAGAAAACCTAACCACAACAGTAATTATTATAACTATAAATATCACATCAAATTCATTCTCATCTGTTAAATATATATATATATATCTCAGACTTTATACTCTTACAATGCCCACATAAGTACAGTAAATTGTAGGTTGGAAGTAAGGATTATTGCAGAATATTATCAATGCAAAAAGTAATTTGGAATATTGATTCTAAAAAAAGCTAACAGACGGTTGTTCAACTTAAATACAAAATAATGAATAAGAAAGATAGGCAATTCAGACAAAAATGTGATAATATAAATGCCACATAACGTTTCTGGGTTCCTTGTCCCTTTCCTCAAGTGAAGAAGAGCCTAGGGTGACAACTGCACTTGTTTTCGTCCCTTTTGTGTGTTGTCAACTGACAAGTGCAGATGCGTTTCTCTCTGCTATTCTTAGCACCTGACAAAAGGGACAAGGATCCCAGAAACATTGTGTGGTCTTTATATTATCACTTTTTTGTCTGAATTGGTTACATTTCTTATTCATTACCGTCAATCAGACAATTTTTATTTATTTTAAATACAAAATACACTGTCAAATGGATTCATGATATAAAAGATTAATCTTGATAGAACAGGAGATCAGAGCAAGTTAAGAATAAAGATAATACCAGTTTATTTTAAAACATTTTCACAACTCAAAGGAATCTAAGTAAACTTACAGGAAACTGATACCATCCCATAAAAAATTTTAAGTATGGAAAAGCTAAACATATAAAATCCAAATTACAGTCGTTAGTGCAATAATGGACTACATCTCAAATCAACGATACAAAATTACCTCTAATAGAAAATTACCTTTTTTCCCAGGTAGGCTTCTGCAGTTTCTTTCATTTTACCCAGAACCATTGCAGAAATTTCTTCAGGAGCAAATAATTTTTCACCAGAACCTGTGGTGACCTGAATGTGAGGTTTGCTGTTCTTCTCCTTAACCTTCAAACATTCACAAGATATTTAATTTAAACTTCAGTTTTATAAAGTAATAATGATAATGATGACTGGAAGATACCTTGAAAGGGAAGTATTTGATATCCTGTTGGACAGTGGCATCAGACCACTCTCTTCCAATAAGGCGTTTAGCATCGAACACGGTATTTTCTGGATTTGCGGTCAGCTGATTTTTGGCCGCATCTCCTATTAACCTTTCGCCATCTGGAGTAAAGGCTACATAAGATGGTGTGATTCTATTCCCCTGATCATTTGCGATAATTTCAACTCGTCCATTCTTATAAACGCCAACACTAAAGCAAGATGGAAAATAAATTGTTAAACTCAAAACGAATCTGACATTTCGCACGCCGGTAACAGATTTAAAACTTACCACGAGTAGGTTGTTCCCAAGTCAATCCCAATTACCGTTCCGACGTCTTTATTTTTCTCTTCTTTAGCTCCGAAAACAATTCCTGTAATAGCCAGAAGTGCCACCAGTGTAATTTTCATGACTGTTAATTTAAGACCTGAAACAGAAATAATTGAACATGAGACGCACGCAAACAGACATACACTCGCATGAACCTTAACTTAGCTGATAAGAAAAGTGCAACATTTAAAATTATTATTACCGACAGCGGCCGATAGTTACTCCAGGTGTCAAACTAGTACGAAACAGCAGTAATCTGGACAAGTCAATGGCCTAACAGTACTACAAGTGACTCGTGCTTAGCGACTATCGAGCAGTCGTGGCCAAATTTCATTGGGCGATGATAAAAACCTTCCATTGGACGAACAACTCAGAGTTGGCTTGATCCTATTGGCGTACCTGTTAACTATAACAGGTAAAAATGTAAATAAATATGAACATTCCCCAAAAAGTAATTTGAAAACAGCAAATATTAAACTTTACTGCAATAAATGCCACTTCTACCAACATCATACTATTTTAATAAAAACAGAAAATCTGGAGAAAGGCGCTGTTATTACAAATTATTTAAAGAAAGCGTTAATTATTTATCGTTCATTAATTTATGTCACTGAGTAAATGAATGAGATAAATTTGCTACGGGAATCAAAACATAATTATAAGAATATTGATTTTAGGACTTGCAGATAAAATCGTCAGTCTGTTAGGGGAAAAGTATGAATTTTTGAATAGCTCTTAAAATTAATAGCCGAAGTGTTGCAGCTTATTTGCCCAATTTTGTATAAATGAAACTTGAGCAGTAGAAAACTCGAAATGAGAAGTTTTTAAAACTTCGTTATGACATGAATACTACTCTAGATACCATTAGTGGTTGAACGAAGAACATGAGGGTAAAAACAGTTGTAAGGGAATGATGTAATAACATTTACATCGAATTGTTCCAGATTTAGTAATGTGATTATTAAATGAAAAAATTTACGTCTGATTGAAAATAATGAATAAGAAAGTTAGCCAATTCATTAATTTGACCGATGACCTACAAAAATTAGAAACTGAAATACAAATAAGCAGTACAAATTTATAGCATACTTCTACACCTAGATGATGGATTGTAACCAGGCCGACGACTCAAGGATAAGTGCATATAATTAAATAGAGGATTTCAATAAACGTCTCGAGTGATTAGTTGTCATCGAAAGGATGATGATCTATTAAACATATCAACAAGTACGACAATGTAGGCTATAACAAACGGCGCAACCAACCTTTTTTAAAACTAAATTGTATACAGACCATGAGCTGCTCGACTAGATCCTCTAACCAATTGTATTATGAAATAACCATTAAAATAGGAGGAAGAGTTCAGAAGAATCATCATAGAAGAATGGAATAAAGTATGGCGGTCGATCCAAGGATAGCACATAAAAATTGGAACACTGGAGGATATATATGCCGTACTATCTCAGCTAAACTATGGTTTAAGCCTTTCTCGGGATTCCAACCTGTCTATCACAGATTTCTACAATTTGTTCATAAGTCCTAAAATATCAGGAGTAAGTATATTCTAATCAATTTAGTTTTCATCATTTTATATATCCTGATGTTTGTCATTTAAATTTCCGCAGTTGAGCTGGAGACGTACACCACAGTGAGTAAAATACCAGATGTTGCCTGATTTCCGATGAATCTCGATTCTTAGAATATTTTTGTATTATGAATATCGCGTCCGTGATAAAAATATGTAAAATGGTGTAAAGAACACTTTTGTATCACATTGGATATGAAAGTACGGTTTTATATCATTAAAGTCAACATACGCAGTGCTCGGCGAAAAATTAAGTCTATATATCTATAGCTGATAATTACTCTACTCTACATTTAACAAACGTTATCTGAAATTGACCATATTACTACGTTACGTGACACGCAATGCATTCTGTTGAACGAGTCTCGTAGGAATGTACATGAACATATTCACAACTCGTATTCCTAAAAGGGCTTCTTCCAGAACTATTTCGATAGCCTCACTTAGATCCAACAGTAGCCCTTTCCTTCAAGAAACGTCATACAGCGTACGGTCAATCGTTCCCAAAAATTGTTAAGTCCACGATACATCAAGAAGTTTTGGTGCATCTCACCAGAAAACTTTAGTAAACTAATGTTACTCGATGACTCACAATTTTCACTATTTGTAACGCTAACTGTATTGTGCAGCAATAATGGTTAAATAAAGTCGCGTAGCAATATGTGCACTGCTAAAACGACTATATTACAAACTATTTCCATTTAACTTAAACATATACATCTGCCCCATATAATCGTTGTTTACATGGAAAGTTACAAATTGAAAGCCTCTAATTTTCACGAAAATGATAAAAATTGTATCGACAGAACAGTTACTTTGTTTAATCGGAGATCGTACCAGATTACCTCAATGCTGGAATCATTTAACTTGTTATATGATCAAAGTAAGTAAATTAAGACACGTATTTCAAAGATTTTACTTAAGGATGACTTTACCAACTCTTTTGTTCTTTAGTGTATTTAGATCTTTGGGTTTTGAAATTATGAAGGAAGAAAGCAGAAGCACATTACCTAATAATACTTCGTATTAGTAATGTTTTGTAATTGATTAAGGAGATCTTGGCAATGGAGTACTTTGATGCGGCTTTAGTTTACGTATTTAAATGTTGGGAGAATGCCACAGTTATCGTCCACCGTAATTTGGTATGTAAAATTAATCAAATATAAGTAAATGACTGCCAGTGACAGACACTTTTATGAAATTGAACATGATAATTGTTGTGATTTGGTCAATTATTTTCTCTACAGAAAGTGTAAATAATTTTCTTTAAGATACTTGATTATCTAATATTGTCTAATCTATCTAAATAGTTCATCCTTATAATGAAGAAATTTTGAACAATCTATATTTAAATTGAGTGTATTTCAAGTAAAACTTTTTAATTATAAATTTTAAATTATTTTCCAGTGATTATAATGCTATTATCATTAATTGTCGGATACTATTATAACAGGGTGAACAATTCTGACTACATTACAGAACTAGAAATAGTTGTGTAAAAAAAATTGAAAATCTTTTTTGCTGACTTTTGAGCAAAGGTGGTATAAATTTATAAAAGATATTACAATATAAAATTTTGTTATAAACATAAAGGAAAAAAATATATTTTATGTCCCCAGAAATAAGAAATTGTGTTGAAACTGAGGAAAATCTGATCAAACTCATTTCATTTAAGCTATTGCTTCTTTATTTTTATTAAATAATCTTAACTATGTCAAGTAATATTTGTAAGAAAAAGTTGGGTAATTGATGTTTTGCTTTATGACTGTAAACTAGTTTGTTCTATAACATCTCAGTATTACTTATGTTAATTGCAGTTTATTGAAAATTCTATTAATATTATTATAAAAAGTGATGGTTCTAGTAAAAATAAACCCTATTTTACTGAGCTCTGTATTAATTTTAATTGTATTCAATATCCTATCTTTCTTTTTATATTAGAATAATTTTTTTGTAGATTGTTAGTTCAAGGTTTTATTGAAGTTGAAAGGCGTGTGATGAAGGTTTCTTAACATATAATTAATTTTGTTGTGTGAAAATAGAAGAGTATTATATATATATATATATATTACATGTATAATTACACATTTTTATTGTACAGTAAATATAAGTTTTATTCATTCAAAATGCTAAATAGAAAATGTAATCCTTGTGGCTGTATAATTTATATAATTTATTGTGTTCTCTGTATGGAAATTATGTGATACAGAAGTCAATTGTTATGTTTTTTTTTTCATTTGGTTTGAAAATATATGGAATGTATTATTGATAAGTCTACACTTTGTGATAAAGGGTACACAAATCATCTCTAACTCATCATTGTACTAGTGGTGCAATATGGTGACATTACTAATTAGCAATGTCATGTATACTCAATGGGTACTAAGTTATTACAAAACCTCTCCATTAAAATTGTCCTATTTGTATTACATTTTTTTTTATGTTGTGTATACATTCATGTATTACTATATTAATTTTCAATTATTTGGCTGGTATGAGTCATTGTCATTGTTTATTGTCTGTTTTCAGTTTATGTTCGAGGTTGTGACAGTATTGATGATTCTATATTCTATTCAAGTGATAGTGAATTTCTATAGAGAATGGAACAACAAAGGTTTGTTTTGATGTAGCTAGTGCTTATAAATAAGCTGTATTTAAATTACCTATTAATTAAGATTTGTTAGAAAAGTTTGATTGAATTTGTGGAAAATATTAGTTTCAATTCTTTGTATGGTTGTTCTTTTGAATGACTAATATTTTAGCAATCTTACATCTTTTTTGTTACAAGCGTATATATATATATATATATATATATATATATATATATATATATAACTGCAATATTGGTATGGAAAGGATAGAGAGAAAGGTTGTGGCTTACCTGAAAGTGAAGTGAAGTGCAGTGTCGTAATAAGGATCTGCACGTTATTCTTCAAATTTTCGGAGGCTCTCAGCCTCCTCCTTCAGGAAGGAGTGTTACACCATTCTGTGCAGCCGGCAGAAATGAGAGGATTTCTGCATTGGTGGATGAGTCCCTCCAACCAATAGAAGAAAAACTTCCCTTGTTCATCCAAGACACCAACCACTTCCTCCGCAATCTCCATGAGCTTCCTAAACGTCTTCCATCTGATACCCTATTGGTTACTATAGATGTTGTCTCACTCTACACCAACATTCCCTATGCCAATGAACTAGCGGCACATGAATACTTCTTGTCCCGCATGCCACAAAATTCTTTCCCTACCACCAATTTTCTGGTTTCCCTCACACAGTTTGTCCTCACCAGAAATTACTTTTCCTTCCAAGACATCTCCACCAAATAAGTGGCACAGCTACGGGCACCCGGATGGTCCCCTCCTACGCCAACCTGTTCATAAGACGCCTAGAACAGGCCCACTTAAATTCCTCCCCATTAAAACCCCTGGCCTGATTCAGGTTCATAGATGACATCTTCATGCTATGGACCAACGGACCAGACTCCCTATCAGAATTTCTCTACACCTGAACTCCAAAAACCCCATAAAGATTTGTGGACCCACTCCCCAACCCAAGTCACTTTCCTAGACATTGACATACACCTGAGTTCAGGCACGATCAACACATCTGTTCATATAAAACCCACAAACACACTCCAATATCTGCACTTCACACCACACTAAAAGCTCCACCTGGAATAGTCTGGCCTCTTCCACCAACCGGATCCTCAACGTCTTCATCAATAGAAACTATCCCAGTGACCTCCTTCAAAAACAGATAACCTGTGCCCTATCAAATCTCCAAACACCCACACCCACTCTGGACCAAAACTAAAATAGTAGTCCACCTCTCACAACAACTTACTTTCCTGGACTACAAAAAATCAATTCCATTCTCCGCCTAGCATTCACTGGACTGCAATCCAATCCTGAACTAAAAACCATCCTTCTGACTATACTCCGCACCTGCCCAAAGATTGCCTTCAGATGCCCACCCAACCTCCAAAATTTACTTGTCCACCCCTGAAAACCCACCCGCCCACCCATGCTGGGTTGAAAACTATGTGGTAGGAACAGATACCATTTCTGCCCTATCTTACAGCCCACTACAACCTTTCAGAACCACACAAAAAAATACAAAATCAAAGAAAACATCACCTGCCTCTCCTACAACACCATCTACCAAATTAAACTGTAGACTCTGCCCTTCATTCTATATAGGCCAAACCAAAAGACCCTTCCTTGAGTGAATAGTCAACCACCACAGCACTGTCAAACAATTCTAAGTAGCTGCTCATGCCCAAAGCCACATTATAAACAATTTCAACCAATGCTTACGTATGCATGTGTGTACGTTTGTGCATGTTTATGTGTATATGTATGTTTAAGCATATATGTATGTATAGGGTGCTTCATATGAATGATCAGTATGAGAACCTTTTCTATGCCACGACCTTCCCTTGAGAGAGAAAATTAGTGGCCTGGTGGGGTGTTAATTGTTTATGGGCTACTAGCCGTGCAGCGATCAAAATTCCTTCAGTTCCTTATGGCGACACAGCACTTCACTTTCAGGTAAGCCACAACCTATCTCTCTTTCCTTTCCATACCAATCATCTCAATTATTTTGACAATGCCACATACGTACTCATATTTTGAACACTGTGTGACGGGACCTCCATAAATATGAACTGTTTTCTGGTGTACATGTGATACATGCCCTCAACAATTTCACTGTATGGGATTTGTGTGGTTTAAATTGGTGTGGATAATGGCCTTCATGTAATACAGTATATGTTATTCAAAATTTAAGAGGTGTTTCCTCCTTCAGGACAGAGATAATGTGCTGCTCATGTTTCTTGAGTTAACAGTGTTGCAGCAGTAATATTTTCACATACTTAATCTAATTTTAAAATGAAAAAAATTACATCTGATTGAAAATAATTAATAAGAAAGCTAGCCAATTCAGACAAAATAAGTGACAATATAATTAATCCAATTTTGCAGATTTTCCTGAAGCAAAACGGTCCGGTAAACGTTTTCGGAAACGTGATAAGATGTTATACTATGGCCGAAAAATAATGAGAAAGGTATGAATTTAAAATTGAAGTAATATTAGTACATTTTGGAAATGCTGTTTCTATTCTTTGGAGTTTATAGGAAGATTGGCAAAAACTGATTTTATGGTAGCTGATTATATTTTGCTTAATTTTATATATTACCATATTTTTGTTAATTTATTTATTAAACTTTATCTTGAAAAGGAGACTTCTGTTTGTTTTTTTATGGTTATTGATTTATGATTCATACCTTAAATTTTATTAATTGCAGGTGAAATCAGTGGCTTCAACACAGGACATGAAAGGACAAAGGCGAAAAATAGCAATTTCTAAATTTGCAAAGCAGTTGCTCCTACAAATGAGTAAGGATTCTACTCCAACTCAATTGAAGGTTATTATTTTTTTATTTGCCACAGTGTTCTAAATCTATGCATAGAATTATTTTATTCTGAAAATTATTTTAGGTTTTGGAACCTCCAGCTGAATATTTAGAAGAAGACATAACAAATAAGTCGGACAAAGGGGTCCCACCAGATGTTTTTTACATGTTACAAAGTATTAGGTAGGTTTCATTATTATTATGCTAAACATGATTGATAAAATTTAAGTTATTGTAGTGTTTTCCCTTTCCCTACAGATTTCATTCTATATTTTCAGAAAATGCTTAAATTTTTTTATGTGTGTTTTAGAGTATTTGGGCATTTTGAAAAGCCAGTCTTTCTAAAACTCTGCAGACGTACAGAAGTTCTTAATGTTCCAACTGGATCATTTTTGTTTAAAATAGGTATATCTTGATTTAATCTTTTTTATAAAGCTTTTTAGTTATTAGTAGACATGTATATATTTTTTATGTTTAAAGGCCACCCTGATGAAAATGTGTATATAGTTCAAAATGGGAAACTTAATGTTTTCACTCAAGAAGGGGCTTCTCCACCTGTTCAGCTTAAAACGGTTGGCCCTGGAGAAACTGTAACTTCCTTGCTCAGCTTTACAGATGTCTTGACTGTAAGTTTATTATTATTTCTAACATTTAAATTTTTTTTTTATTTCTATAAATTCTTACATAGAGGACTAAAAATTCCTGCAGTTATTGTACTGCCATGTTTTCTTGTGTTTTCAATGTCGTCATATAGGAATTGCATTAGACTACAATCAAGTAGGAGTCATTCATAAAAACGTATTTAATACTCTTCACAACACATTTTTGTGGGTGTAAGAATAAGAATTAATTTTACCATTCAAGTTTTTGTTTGTAATTATTAAACATTTTCTTCTTAGTTTATTTTTTTTTAGGGTCATACTAGTGCTTATAAGACTGTCTCTGCAAGAGCTTTAGAAGATTGTACTGTGCTACGTCTTCCAATGACTGCATTTCATGATGTATTTGAAGACTATCCAGATATATTCATTCGTGTCATGCAAGTAATTATGGTTCGCCTACAGAGAGTCACATTTACAGCTTTGCATCAGTATTTAGGCCTTTCTACTGAACTTGTGAACCAGGTAAACATTTATACTTTTATGCTATTAATAGCAAGAAATTGTAACACTAATAAAAAATTTGAATGTGTTTTTGACCCTCTCTACCTGTCTTCGTGATTTATCCATAAATACATAATTGTGGTTGCACTGACTTCGTATTTTCTCAGTTCTATATCCCCTTTTTGAGATTATCCTGACAGAAATAAAATAATACTGGCATTTACTGGTAACATTATCAAAGTATTTTCATGTTGTTGAGGAGAATACGATGATGTTTTGGATATGGAATCCTGTTACAACTACACATAACAACTGGTTTTATTTTCAAGTTATTTTTAAGTTAAAATTGGTTTTTAATTTTTGTTTCTTATTTGAAACCAAATTATATTGTATTTCCTGTCTGGAGTGTCGGAACACATGCTTTATTTGCAAAAAGTATTTTTTTGAAGAGAGAAGCATCATATTTGTTATTATTGTGGTCCAGAAGTCAATGATAGATGGCTACATCTTATGTTCTTTATTAGGTTGTTTGGAATCTAATTTGATCATAAGTGAAATCGAAGCCTGTAATAAATGGTACTGTATATAGAACAATGACAAATTTCCAAGTTGACTATTCTAATGTTTATAAGGAAATTAGCAGAGGAAAAGAAGAAAGGAAAAAAATTAAATGTTTCGAAGTGTAAAAACCATATTAAATTCAGTCAATTATAACTTCAGTTATTGTGGCCTCCATATCAAAAAATTGGTTTGGTACTCAAGAATATTCACTGAAAAATAGTTTTACCTCTCTGCAGTTGTTGATATAAATTATAGAATTTTTTGTCTGTATTTATTGACTGATGTCTGTTAGCATTTTAATTGCTATTAAACTAATAGATTATAAAATATGAGTTCCATTTTAGTATTCCTCATTATTATTATTTAAACTGTTATAAAGGTGAGACAGAAGGAATATTAGATTGACGAGTGGAGAATTTGATGAAGTTGTGTGGTAGCGGGAACAATGAGAGAGATTTATATTTTGAACAGTAATACAATTATTTTCAGGAGAAAGGAACATTAGTTCAGAACTTAGACAGTGGATCTAATCATTTCAGCCAAGCCAAGAGAGATGTATATCTCAACTTTCTACATCTCATCAATGAATCTGGTAAAACATCACTCAGAGGTTAAGGTCCCATCATTTGGCTTACAGATACATATATAAAGAAGTACCAGCTGTCTACTGAACACATGTGTGGATACTTACTAACCACTTACTGGGAGAGAAAGTAATCAGTATATTTGACTTTTCAATTGTGTAGCAATATTTTTATTGATATATAATGTATTTGGGGAAAATTGTTTCTTCGAAAATTGTGTTTGAGTGAGTAATGTTTCTAATGGTTCTTGAATGCAAAATAATTAATCTATATATGGAAGTTAAACAATTATGCAATTGTCTGTTTTCTTTCTTGATCAAGCTAAGATAGTTAACATCTAAAATTATTTAATTACTGTGTAATGCACTTTTAATAGATTTATAATCATATGTTATGTATGAGACAAAATCAAAAGAAAATGTGCCACTATTTGTAACTCTTATAGCATGCAAGTTGGTACCACTAGAATTTTACTGTTTGACTAACTTCTGGTGGGGACTCTCAAAAGCAGCGTTACAAGATCTTCCACACAAATTGTTAGTTCATTGTGTTGGAAGTAAGGTTACACATATTTTAATCAGTAATCAATCCAAACACATGGATCCTCCCTCACCTGAAAAGTCCAAAACAATCCACCTAAGTTCTTCTTTAATGGTAGGGTTCTCCTACACAATGAACCATAATCAGGGTGCAGAATTATGAATTAGTCAAAACAGTCTATAATGCCATCGTAGAGTGTTATCCAATTTAACTGCTGCTTTATAGTAAGCTTTTTTTTTTTTTTGTTAATTATCATTGAAATTATTTTCCATTTCAGACAAATCAATGGAAAGGTGAAGACACATTGAAAGTACCTCAACCAGGTAAGATATATGAATGAAATTAGTATATATACATTGTATGGTTGAGTGGCACTATGCATGCCTATCCTGAATTAATCAATTTCACCACCTTTCTCCTTTCCATACCAAATGTTTGTGTGTGTGTATATATATATATATATATATATATATATATATATATATATATATATATATATATAAACTAAATAACACAATTAGGTAGGAAGGAGAGGTGACAGAATAGTAAAAATTTTCAAGGGCCTGAGTTTGCCCAACTGTTGATTTCAGGTAAGTTGACTTCACTGTTTCTCTTTCATATCTAATTGTGTTATATATGGAATAGATGCTCCAAACTATTCACTCGCTCTGCTCTATCAATTCCACACTTAATAAGACTGGCTAGATTCACTAGATCTGGGGACCGTCACAATAGCTCATTTGGTAGAGCGTTTGCTAATAGAGAGAATGTACCTGGGTTTGATTTCCAGCCATGCTGGATATTGTCAGTCTTTCCTTCTTACTTTTCTCTCTGTGCCTTTAACATGTTTAATGCATATATAGAAAAGGGGGACAGCTAGGCACAAATTCAAGTTAGTTAATCAAGTTTGCCTTTTCACATTTCCTTATTTAATCTAATAAATAAAACAGTGTTTTTGTTTGTATCAGGAAACAAACCGTTGGTGTGAGACACGTCTATCACCACCAGGAGTGGGGAAGTACGAGGGTGGAAATATTCAAACAAGTTTAATATATTTAAGTCTGAGAAATGTTTTTTGAGGTCAAAGAGATTTATAGTGTTTTTACCTATGTTATCTTTCAGCATGAGAGTGGAGCTCACTTAGGGGTGGGAGAGGAGGGGCATTACAAGAAAATAACGTGAAAACAACCAAGATTCGAGTCAAATCAGGGTTATGGATGTCACCAAGTTTATTTATGACAACCTGGACAAAGGGCGGGTTCGAGGGACTGGACGGAGGTAGAAATTTTCAAACATTGTAACCGGCTGATTTTTTGCGTTGAATAAATAATTTTTGAGATCACTCAGAATAATGAAATTTCTTTATATGTTCTCTGTGTATAATTTCAACCCCTTTCAGGCTTAGGAGGGGAGGATCTGTAAGTGTGGGGGTGGAGTAGCATTACATAAAAATAACGCAAAAACAATAGAGATTGGAGTCGAATATGGGGTGATGGTGGTGACTGAGTTTAATTATGACATTCAACTTGCTGTTTAACTCCCCCAAGCGGGGGTGGAAAATTTCAAACATGATAAAACTGCCGATATTTGAATGGAATAAATATTTGTCGGGTCAGTGACATTGATAGTATTTCTACTGATGTTTGTGTATAACTTCAACCTATTTTGGCATGGATGGTGAGCACGTTTACAGATAGGATTCGTGGTGTGTTAAATAAATATAACACTAAAGAATTCCAGATTGGAGTCAAATCGGTGGTTATGTATGGAGGTATGACAGCCGGGCATCCAGCTAGTATTAGCATGACGTGTGGACTACCTATCTCCATTTCACCACTTGTAATCCTGATAATATCAAATGCTTCCATGCAGTCTAGACTTTAGAGAGCGTAGTATTTTGAAATGTTATGGTTGGTCACTTACAACAATCAGATCTTAATCACCTTCACAGTCAGAACTCCTCCAGAAACATCTTGCATTCTATCCTCTTACTTTTATTTGTAACAAGCATGTCTTGCCTATTTCAGTTTTGGTTTTTATTTTGTGTCCATGTTTTTGTAATATTAATATCACTAATTTAAACTAAACAATTGGTAAATTTTAATTTTGTTTCAGAACCTAGTACTTTTATGAATACCCATCACTCAGTTCATCAGAGTGGTTTGTCTGAAGCTCGTAGAATTTTTGAAACACACCAACCCACCATGACAAAATCTCAGCCTGATATGCTGGATTTTGACTCGACACCTTACCTGCCAAAGGTACATTATTAAATTATCTTTATTTAAAACCTTTAGTTTTAATAATACTTGTTAAGAAATAAATTGTTTATTCTGAAAATAGTTATTTATTATAGTATTTGAAAATTTGTGGAGTGATTCATTTGATCTGTTAGTTTATCCTATTACTGATATTAATTGTTTTATCTTGCCCTTTGTCACCCTAAGTGAACTGAATAATTGAATTTGAATTCCTTAAAATATGTTTTGATGCGATTTGCAAATTGAATATATACCCTCAATACTTTAGAAACTGTTTTGTCTTGAATGGATTTATGTGGTTGTCGTTGTAGATAAATTATCATCATATGCATTTATAGTATGTCAGATATTGGAGTAAACTAATAATTTTTTTAGGTGTTTCAAACGCTTTGTTCTTTTTGTAGGCACATCAAAACTTCAGTGTAACATTTTTTTTACTAGTGTCTCAATTTCCTTGCTTAAAGTATAATTGCTTATTTATTTCTACAGGCACCTGATATACGGGGTTTTTCTGACTTTTTTGGCACTTCTGTCTATGATGAGGAAGCGATGGTTGAGTTAGCCACTTCTGCCTTTGTCAAAGAACTAGGACTACAGAATCCTGATGTCTTAGGGGAAGGGAAAGTTCAAATCCGGGAAGTAGCTGCTGGAACATACCTAATGAAAGAGGAGAGCCACAAGGTAAATATGGTCATGTTATAATAAAAATTATTGCTATTCAATTCTATAATCTTAAATTTCAGTGTAACTGCTGAAGTAATATTTTATGACTTATTTTTTGTTATTGGTTGAAAAATATAGGGATACAAATCTATGATTTAATGTAGATGTTATCTAAATTCAAACTTTCTCCCATACCATTCATGTGTTCTTTGGGGTGAGGGTGGAGGGGCGTTACAAGAAAATAACAGGAATACTACTGAGATTGGAGTAAAATCCAGCGTTATGGATGTTGCCGAGTTTAATTATGATATTTAACTTTCCATTTAACCGACAGGGTGTCAATTTTTATATACAATTTGCGTGGAACGTATATTTAACAATGACATTGACAGTACTTCTACTGATTTTGTTTGGGTATAATTACAACCCCTATCAGAATTGGAGGAGAGCATGCTTAGGGGTGGATGTGGAGGGTAGTTATAAGAAAATAATGTGAAAAACACCAATATGCGAGCCAAATCGTGTTTATGGATGTCGCAGGGTTTATTTATAACAATTTGGCCAACTGGCTGTGGTGGGAGGGGTTAAGCGGATGTGGACAGGGGGCGAAAATTTCCTAACTTTATTACTGGCCGATATTTGTGTGGAATAAGTATTTTTTGGGGTTAATGAAATTCATATTTCTCTTTTTGGGGTTAATGAAATTCATAATATTTCTCTAGATGTTCTTGGTGTATAATTTCAAGCCCTTTCGGATTGGGAGGGGTGCATCCTCAAGGGTGGGAGTGGAGTGGCATTACATTAAAAAACATAAAAAAATAAAAATTGTAGTATAATCGGTATTATGGATGTCAATTATTTTAATTATGACATTCAACTTAGTGTTTAACCCCCTTATCGGGGGTGAACAGGGGTGGAAATTATTCAAACATGTTAACCGCCCTATGTTTGCACCTAATATTTTTCGCAGTCAATTCAATTCAGTTTAGAATATTTCTCTTCATGCTGTTTGTGTATAATTTCAACTCTATTAGGGCTTTGGAGTCGAACACCATTAGAGGTGGGGGTGGAGGGATGTTACAACAAAATAACGATTATACAAGCAAGATTCAAGTTGAGTCTAGGGTTATGGATGTCGCTGAGTAATTATGACTTTCAACTTGCAGATTAACCCCCAGGGGTGGAAATTTTCAAACACATTGATTGGCCAATATTTGCGCCCCAGAAATATTTTTCGGTGTCATTTAAATTCATAATATTTCTGTAGATATTATCTGTGTATAATGTCAACCCCTATTGGCATGGGAGGGGAACATGCTTAGGGGTAGGGTTTTTTGGAGCGTTACATGTAAATAATGCGAATAGACAGAGATTCGAGTCAATTCTGGGGTTATTGATGTCACCGAGTTTCATTGTGACAAACTGGGTAACACTTGGGGGTCTGGGTGGGGGTTGAAAGTTTTTAACAATGTATCCAGCTGATTTTTGCGAGGAATAAATACTTTTTGTTTAACCCACAGTAGAACGGGTAAAAATTTTCGAACATATACTGATGGCAGTACATTTGTTGAATGATACTATTTCAGGGTCAATGAGTTCAACTCCCTTTGGAATGGGAGGTGACCACATTTAGGGGTAGGGGTAGGGGTTGAATTGCATTACATCAAAATAATGCAAAAGCTACCTCTATTCACGTCAAGTCATGGGTTATGGATAAATGACATCACGGGTAACGCCAGTAACTGTAACTGGCCGATTTTTGCGTGGAATAAATACTTTAACCCATAGTAGCGGAGGTGGAAATTTGTTAACATGTTCAAATGGTCGATGTATTAATGGAATGAAAATATTTTGGGGTCAATGAGTTCAACCCCTTCGTCATAGGAGCCGCATTACATATAAATAACGCAAAAGCAATCTAGATTGGAGTCAAATCAAGGGTTATGGATAAAAGACATACTGGGCCACACTGGTTACCCAGCTAGTATTTAAATAAATGCAATTTGTAATGTTGTGATTTCTGGATCACTGATTCTACATGATAAGTGGATCAGTTAATGTTATTTTGCTTTAACAGAATCACATGCTGACTATCTAAATATAAGGAAGATGTCAGGAAATTCTTACAAATAAAAGTATTACTATTGTTCTTTTATGATTGACTTTCACTTTTATAGAATATGCATCCTTATACTATAAAATTAGATTCCTAACAATAAAGATAAGAAGTAAAGTGTATTTAATTTTGTAAAATATTTAAATCTGACTAGGATAATTTGGTGTTGAAAACAACATGAGTGCATATTTATTGTGATATGTTTTGAAGCCTAAAAGTCTTATGTTCTTACCAAGAGACTTTTTTTATATTCAATTTCATTAAATTAATATTTACTCTTATTAAGGGCATTTTGTTAATTTCAAATGCTCCAGGGTTAGATTGGTGTGTGAGAAAAGCAAAATGTATTCTGGTATGTGATCTGCAGCTGACTGGCAAGAATATAACATGATTTGTGGAAGAATTGACTATATCTTTTATTTCATTATGGTCAACACTGACACTGATTCATTAGTCCCATTACTTTATAAACTTGGTCACAAAATTGGTATTGTGAGTTAACAGTTGCCTCAACTTCTTTTAGTGGTGAAATGTTCCTATTTTAGTGTTGTCTGGAAATTGTGAAAGTCAGCACGTACCAAATCTGGACAGCTTGAAGCACTAGTGTTGATACTGCCATGGGATTTCACTTTTTCCTGCAGGATGACTTATTCATTGAAAATAGCATTTCATTTACTTTGAGTGTGTTATTCAGTTGTATTTGTGCTACTGTTCAAGCTCTCAGGAAAATACAACTTATGTATTCTGCAAGATTTGAGAATTGTAGAAATCCAAGTATAGGACTATTGTTTCATCAACATTCCATATCTTTTGTGTGATCCAGTTTTGATCACATAAGCTGTGAATTCTTTATACTCCAACATTATTTGCATGGTGACATATTTAGGTGATTGATTATATGATCTAACTGAATGCTGTTCTCTAATTATATGCACATGGACTTGTTTTAGTTCTGCAATTAAAAGTTTTAAAATATTTTGAAATGACGAAGATTGTTTTCCTTAACATTTATTATAATCTAATTTATGGAAGTTCTGAAAAATGTAGCTACAGTTTTAATGCTGGAATCCAAAACTTTAGTATGTTTTACTAGTCTTTGGCTGAAACACTAGTATTCTATTAATTGTTATTAACAGTTTTCTTTTTTTTGACTTACTGTCCTTTGTTTACAGTTTTTTTTCTCAATTATCACTCTTTATATGTCAATGTTCATAATGAAGAAAATGTTGAAAGTTACTACTTTATACAGTTGACTTTTTCTGTAATTGAAAATATTATTTCCTTTAAACTTGCACTAAAACTATTTTATGTATACTTTTCTTTGACTTTTCAGAAGTATTATTGTAATATATTAGCTTTTGAAATTAGCTAAATTATATATTAATTTTAACTTTTAGGATGTTGCTTTGGTATATGTTCTTGCTGGAGCATTGGTTGTATCCCAAAAGCTAGCAGATGTTGAAGATGAAGTAGATATGTTTACAGCTTTGCCAGGAGAAATAGTTGGTGGCTTAGCAGTTTTAACTGGAGAGCCAAGTTTTTTCACAATAAAAGCAAAGTATAGCAGCACAGTTGCTCTTATATCTAAAACTACCTTTTATGAGTAAGTTGATTCTTCACCATATTACACCATTAACATTATGATATCAAATTAATTAGATGATGTAATTTTTTGTACCAAGCTGATCACTCTCTCTAGAGAAACTTTCATGAACAGCATCAGTCATTTGGTATTTGCCTTCCAGAATTTGACATAATTTAAAATCCTTGACACTGACTAATAGAGTTCCACACTATGTACACATTTTTAGTCATCGATATATCAACCTGATAGAATCCATTACATCCTTGGCATCTTTTGTATCATTTTGGCCTCTTACCCGACTTATTACTCAAGCTTTATTTTACTTTACCTGTATTTACTATATTTGTCCCTAGCACATAATAACCTAATTCATAAAGAATATATTTATCTTACTTTGATTTGTGTAACTTTAAGCTCTATCATGCCTGACGAAAATTGCAATGATAACTCATTCTTGTTGTTAATTCTTCATTATCTTTATATTCTTGTATGTTTTAATTGGCAAATTTTGTTTAAGTAAGATATATAAAAGTTAAAAATATTTCTAACATTGATCCTACTTTCCTTTGATACTTCTCATTTTATTGTAATGTTTCATTAATTTTATGAATACTTTATGTAATTTATTTTCAGGATTATGTGTTGTGAGCCTAGAGTAGTTCTCCATGTAGCACACACTGTTGTAAGACGTCTTTCACCTTTTGTGCGGCAAGTTGATTTCGCTCTAGATTGGGTATTTATTGAAACAGGACGTGCTGTTTACAGGTACATTTATCAGATACAAACATTTTTCAAGCATGTTGATTATAATGTATTCTCAGGTTTAACAAACTCCTATTAGCATGTAAATTCACTTAGTTATAATGTGAAAAATTTCTGTTCAGAGTAACTATTGCTCAACTTCTGTGAACTATGAGATAAAAGACAAGGTGGATATAGTCTCATTGAATTGACTTTGATTACAAGCTTCAAAGATCACAGTGTATCTGGTGCAGAAAATGTTCTCAGGTTTACACCCAGATTAAACAGCGGTTGTAGAGCGACGTTTCAATGGGCAAGAGCACTGCCATCATCGTCTAAACGAAGTGTGTGGTCCATCAAGTTTGGTACAATATATACACACACACCCCTGTTCCGTGAGGCTGGTCCAATCAGGTGGCACCCATAACTGACCAATCAGTGTCCACACGGGTGGTGCCTGGTGTGGGTTTATCACGCCTCCAGTATCCCGGATCTCCAGTTGGTGAAGCCTGATGAAAATCGCAATGATAGTAGATTCTTCTTATTAACTTCTCACTATCTTTATGTACTTGTCCGTTTTAATTGGCAAATTTGTTTAAGTAAGATATGTAAAAGTTAAAAATATTTCTAACATTATATATTTCTTTTGATACTTCTCATTTTATTGTAATGTTTCATTATTTTTATGAATACTTTTTACATTGTTTTATGAGTAACATGTATGGAAACTATATAAATACTACCGAACTTGACGGTCCTGACACTTTGCCTAGAAGGTGACGGCCAGGCTCTTGCCTGTCAAAACGTCGCACTACAACTGCTGTTTAACCTGGGTGGAAACCCAAGAACATTTTCTGCAAGTTTCAAATACATTGTGTAAGAGGAGAAATATATTATTGCAAAGATTAGTACTTTTTTCAGAATGTATCATTTGGAACACAATGTATACTTTATTTGCATTTTTAAATATCACTAGTATTCTTGTTTTTCAGTTTTTAATAAATTCACATTTTGCTTGGTATGTTGAATTCCATCCCTAGCAACAAAAGAGTCCATATTTACTAAATATAACAATATGGGAAGGGGTTAAAATTCATATGCTATATACTACCAAAATTACGAAGTATCTTGATAAATGTGGAGAATTCTTATAAAATACGCTTTTTACAATAGAATAATTTATTTTAAAAAAGTTGTCCTGTATAAAAAATATATTATTTCAGACAAGGAGATGAATCTGACAGCACTTTTATTGTCCTGAGTGGACGTTTAAGATCTGTAATTACTCATAACAATGGCAAGAAAGAGTTGGTATGTGAATATGGCAAAGGAGATTTAGTGGGTATTGTGAGTATGAAATTAATTACTTGTGTCCATATTTAAAATTTAAATTCGAACATCAATTTTATGATGCATAATAAAAAGAAAATTCTACAGTACATACACGGTATTAATCAATGCTTATATAGTTGCCACATCGTCCAGATTAAATTAAGCACGAAATTTAACTTAAGAAAGGCTTCTCTTCAATTGCAATTTAGACTTTCATGGTTGCTTTTAATTAATTTTCAATGTGAAAACTCGACATTCCTTCAACATTTACTTTGTGATTCTTTGTAACTATGTGTATTTGATACACTTTAATTTACTAATTAATTATCTTAGAAGTCTCAATTATTAACCTTAATCTTTTTTCTCTCTTTTCATCTTTCATCAAAATTTAAATTGAAAGTAGTAATTGTATCACTGAGTTTACAATAAATAAGTTTTTTTGATTTGAATGGTTATAATTAGCTTCCTCTAAATTTTCATCTTCACATATGTGTTATCAATGAGCAAGGGATAAAATACAGTAATCCCCCTCTCTTAACATGTACTCACTTAAGGGTAACACTTGGTTAAGACAAACTAAATTTCGGTCCTGGCATCAACGTACATAATATAATGGGAAGTTTTATTGGTTAACACAAATTTCGGTTAGCACGAATTACGAACTGATTTTTAGTCCCTTCAAGACAGATGATATTGATGTCTGGTTTTAGAAATCAGTTTTTCATTTTCCGACTTATTAATTTTCCCCTCACTATTAAATTATGAAACCAGTTACTTTTACCAATAAAGAATAAATAATATTCAAATTTGTGTTATTTAGGTTGAGATGGTTACACACACTCCTCGTGGTACTACAGTCATGGCTGTTCGTGACTCTGAACTAGCAAAATTACCTGAAGGCTTGTTCAACGCTATCAAAATAAAGTATCCTGTAGTAGTTACTAGACTGATTCATTTATTGGGTCACAGAATACTAGGTGATATTTAAATTTATTTATATTGTTTATTATTAAGTTGAAAATGCTATGTATAAATGATGAAGATGTAAAAACATTGCTTTTCTGTGTGTATCAAAGTAAATAGATCATTTTTAGATCATATGTTTCATAAAAATATAAGAAATAGATTTATTATTTCTATCTAATGTTAAAAATGTATCTTTGCTAGAGTTATAAATAATAGTATAATCTGGTTAAGACCCAAGACATTATTTCTATATTATTGTATATGTACAATATGGTGTTAGCCTAAAAGATTAATCAGGTTCTAAACAACTGCAGTTGACGCTGCTTATTGTTATCACTTTGGGCCACAGATAATATGATAAAATTAACCAATTCATAACAATTGACAAAAAATTGTTATTGAAATTTTTTTAAAATTGATTTCACTACAGTCGCATTAACAGCTCAGGTTATTAGCGACTCATTATGGGAACTCATTTTGGACTTGTCGGAGGACTTATTTGACGAGAGATTCTCTCATGCACACAAACGTTGTATGGTCATTCAAACCCGGGACCTCTGTGATGCAAGGTAGTCACACTGACTCCCTACACCACAGAAGGTCGGTAATTGAAAATTAGAAATAAAAAAAAAAGTGTTACCGATACTTCTGTAGTTTACTACCTGGAATGCATCCATTGATAATATGATTAATTTATGCCTTTACCAATAAATTTAAATTTATTTCATAAATAATGGTGAATAGACTGTAATGTGCATTACAATGTTTATATTATTATATATATTACATTCATTATATTATTATATATATTACATTCATTATAATTTTAAAAGTTCTCAGCTACAGTTAGTTTCTGGATTCCATTAATGTAAACTTTGTGCTCATAATGTTTTTGAAAATTAACAAACCTGTGCTGTACACCATGTAGTGCATACATTTTGGCACATGCTTCCGACAGTCCTGTTTTTGAACAACCCAGGAAGGCCAGGGTGAGGTCATTGGCTCGGTGGTATTTGCGGAGAAAGGGGAAAGGGATTTGGCTGCTCCAGGTAGAGCAAGTGTCTTGACTGAGCCTGGGGGTGGGTTGTGGACTTTGAAAAGGACTGAGTGAATGGAAATCTGGAGAGTTAGGGGAGTCGGTGATGAACTTTGGAAAGATTTGGTTGATGTGAAATCTTGGAAAGAGGAGCTAGTGGTGAACTTCAGAAAGACTTCGTAGAAGAGAGTAAAGTTGAATATTTGGCAAAAAACTCTCGGTCCAAGCCACAGTTGGAGGACAATTGGAATATGTGGCTGGGAATTGCTAGGATAATGAAAATCAACACAGTTTCTGTGAAGAACATAGACAGGTAATTTTGTGCTGAAGGTATGGGCCATACTGGATTATCAAGTGTACACATGCTTTATGATCAAGAGGTATATATTGAACATCTGCTGTATGTACATGAAACTTTGAGTGTTCTGCACCGTTTCATGCATGGACCTCCATTGTTGGTCTCATAGTACAGAATATATACAATGGACACTGCTTATTGTAATCACTGTTAATGTTATCATTTGGTTAATATTATCATTCTTATTATGTCC
Source organism: Zhengitettix transpicula (assembly GCA_037074705.1). Classification (NCBI taxonomy): domain Eukaryota; kingdom Metazoa; phylum Arthropoda; class Insecta; order Orthoptera; family Tetrigidae; genus Zhengitettix; species Zhengitettix transpicula. Next base: position 1,368,102 of record CM073595.1, on the reverse strand, counting down.
TGCCTGGATTATTATAATATCCAGAAAACATCATTTATTGTGATTAGAATTTGTTTTATGTCATCATTCTTTGGAAAGTCCAGCACACAATATCAAAAGGCGTTTATAGAAAACAATGCAGAAGAATCTGTGTACCTGCTCCTAATAGAAAACCAAAGTTAAACTTCTATTGTTGAGTACTAATTGTGGTTTTAGTTTGGTTCATGAAGCCAAGAGTCACCACATGTTCGCAAAGTTAAACAGCAGTGATGGATAGCATAAAAAGGAAAGAATTAACAAGAAGGTTTCGATTATTGAACATTACGACAGTTTGCATAAAATGAGTCAACGCAATGCAGTAAATAAAGAATTACAATTTCATTAATCTCAGGATTTCAGGCCTTTGGGCAGAGACATTTTACTTGAAATAAAATGTGACTTTTCTGGAGCCACAATGCTTGTGTTTCTTCCTCCGACGTTGATTCCCTTCAGTTCTTGTAGTGTTGTTGGGAGTGGAGTACATAAATGATGTCCTTAACAAATACTCACAAGAAAGAGACATGATGTGAGATCAGGAGATATATTGATTCCTGATATAAAATGTAGCAGAATAGCACTAATTTAGAATCAATTACTTTTTACATGAAATTAAATCAAATTATGTGTTTGATATGTAATCTATTGTGCCAGTGCTATACTCCAACATTGGTTTTTGTTTTGTAATAAAGACATTCTTATCAGAAAAGTCTACACTTTGAAGAGTGACCTTTATATAAGAAGTTTCTGGGAAACAGTATACATATATATCTAACACATAAGGATAGGAAAGAGAGACAGTGATGCCGACACCTGAAATCAGTAGTTGGTCCAGTCTAGCATAGGTGGAACTTCAAATTTTCAATGGCCTGAGCCCCCGTCTTCTGGAAGGAAGATCTAAACTGCGTGCCAGCCAGGCACGAATTCCACCTATGCTGGACTGGACCTACTACTGATTTCAGGTAAGTCAGCTTCACTGTCTCTCTTTCCTATTATAATGTGTTATTTAATTTGATCTTGTCACATTTTCCTGGAGTGTTATATATATATATATGTGATTCTACACCTATATATTAGTTCAATTAGTCTATATATAACTCTTGTTTTTACCTAATCTGTTTAAAAACCGTCAACTTTTTCTGCCATAAGTTATTAACTTTTTTATGTTGAGCCCTCATAATTTACTTTTCTAGGTTCATGGCAAAGACCACACAGTGGTTTACCAGTTGATAGCCGACCAACTCATGGAAACTTTTCCACAGTGGCTATTGTGCCTGTGTCTGATGATGTTCCCTTGGTGCCTTTTACTTACGAATTGTACCATGCTCTCCGAAATATAGGTAAAAGCTTAATTATGGCTTAAATGTTGTGGTTTAATATTTTTATTAATTGTATTATGATGTAAATGTATTTAAATTTAATAGTTCACCTTACTTAGGTGCTTACTCCTTTCCCTTTCATCCACCCTCTAAGGAGACACTTGGATTTTTGTAGTGACTTGACTTACTCTAAAAGTCTTAGAGCCTTATTAGTGTGTATCATTGTGAAAATGAACTTCACTTTTGAGTGGTAAAGACTGACAGTCATATATCTTAAATTATTATTAATCCCAATGGATAATTAGGAGCCATGAACCTGAATTATATTTGAATCATGGATTTTATTTCTCTAAGATAATTACATAGTGAGACAAAAAAATGGCACTACTGATGCTGTAACTTCAAAACCATTTTGTTTTCTGTATTATTAATTTGGCGAACCTTGAACTGTATTCTTACAGGGTGACAAATTACAACTTTGATTGGGTGAGCTGTTATAATTGTTTTTATGCTTGCTAGAAAATGTCTAATATGAAAGTGATCAGAACATTAATATAAAGTTTCTTGTGAAACTTAAACTCAAATTGTTGGAGAACCTAGTTTCTAAAAGTGTGTTATTACAGCTGATGAGACATTTTTGTAATCTTGTGAATTTGTTAAAAAAACACCTTGAATTGTGGAAGAATGTGTTATTCTTATCAGTCGACCAATTTTTGGCATCACAGTCCTTGAACATTCTCCCCATTGCACCTGATTTAGTACAGTGTGGTTTCTTATTATTTCCAACAATCAAGTTGGCACTAAAATGGACTCATTTTTTAACAGTAGAAGAGATACAAATTATAACAGTGGATCTCCTTTTTAAGCCTTTTAGAAAGCAATATACAGTAATATTTTAGCAGTAGAAATGTATGCAGTCGTGCATTGACTCAATGGGGTCCAACTTTGAAATGGACTACCAGTAATTGTACATACCAGATGAATCATTAGTTGCATTTGGCTAGTGCGTCTTGCCATAGATATAACGATATGTGTCCTTCAGACAGTGGTCTATTTCAATTCAAAAGTAATGTTTTAAGAAATCTTTTGAAAATCAGACTAAGAAAGAGTCAAAAGAGTAATTAGTTGCTTGAATCTACTTTCAATAGAAAATTGAATCTTAGCTATGTTGGTGGTTCCTCAATTTTTTGAATGTGGACTATAAATGTGGCATACATATTATTTAAGCTTTTTTTTTATCTTTCAGTAATTTAAGTAGCATAAGAATTGAAGTATACCGAAATATTTGTTTTTTAATTTGACATGTGCTGAATATTTCTAATTAAATGAAAATTGTTAACTTTATAATAAAAGTGTTGCCATATGCTGAACTATAATTGAATTATTAAACTAGAATATGTTCTATTGCATTTTTTCTTATTTCAGTTAAACACTTTTATACATTATTTTAACAAATTTTATTGTCTCACAGGTCCCACACTTCGTTTAACATCAGACATGATAAGAAATTCTTTAGGTTCATCTATTTTAGATCCAAAAAATGATTATAGACTGACATCATGGTGTCTTCAGCAAGAAGATCAACATAAGATAACATTATATCAGTGTGATGTTCAGTTCACAACTTGGACACAACGTTGTGTTCGACAAGCTGACTGTATTCTCATCGTTGGTTTAGCTGACAAGGAACCTACTGTAGGCAAGGTTTGTGTGCAAAAAAAAAAAATTCTATTCTTTACTTAATTTACACATATCACAAGATGACCTAGGGATGTGCACACTTGATATTTTTATATTATCTATTCTTATCTCTTCTTGTATTTCAGATTGAGAAAGAAGTTGAAAGATTAGCTGTTCGTACTCAAAAAGAACTTGTCTTATTGCATCGTGATCGCAACAAAAAGCCTAAAAATACTGTTGCTTGGCTAAATAATAGAAGCTGGGTATCTGCACATCATCATATTCTTTGCAAGAAACGAGTATTCACGGAGAGGTCTAATGCAAGATTGGCAAGTTTTTTTTATCTTTTCATATGAAATGGACTAGCGTGCGCTCTATAGAATCTTTGGGGGATTATTTGCTACCTATTTGTTTGTCAGTCTGTCAGTTTACATGAAACATTCTGGAGTTGAAGGAGCATATTGCCAGTGTGCCACTTCTCTCTTAATCTTGGGTTTCTTTGGAATTTTATTGGGAATAGAAATGGAGGCAGCCCTAGCCTTTTACTTGCTTAATTGATTTGAAAAACCAGATAAAACACTGACTGTATCTTACAATGGTGGCACATTTATTTTTCCTCAAATTAAATGTGGTTTCTTAGCTCCTAAAACTTGGCACTCAATTTTTAGAGTCCTATACAAGTGCTTTTTGGTTGATGTTATTGCACATTTCAAATTGTTGATCTAAACTAGTGGTTATTCAAAATGTTTTCTACGGGTTAATAGGCATAACAAGGCAACTGATCATACTGTCCTCCAGCGTCAATAATATTTGTAACTGTTATTAGTGTGAGTAATAGATTTTAAATAGTGCTTTGTTATGGCTCATAAGTTTTTGTGGGTTTGATGTCAAGGAGGCATATAAAAATGTTATTTCTACTTGGTAATGCCTTTTATTAAATTTGGAACACAAATATAAGCCATGTCATTCATGATCAAAATATAAAGTTAGCAAAATAATATAATTAAGGATTTTCACCACATTTAAGTCATTTGATATGTAACTGAACAAAACAGTGAGACTGTAATATTAAAACTTTGAAATATTCGACTAAAAATATCTGTTCCTTGTGTCACTATATTAATGTATTTGTAGACAGTTTATTGCATGTGTTGATTGTGATGTATGCCAGTTTACAAAATATTTTAAAATCTCACTTATTATTATGTTTTAATTTACAGGAGGAATTGTACAAACGAGTGTTGCAAACTGCTCCAGATATACAGTCAGACTTCTCTCGATTGGCCCGTTGGATTACTGGGACATCGATTGGACTAGTTCTGGGTGGTGGAGGAGCTCGAGGAGCAGCTCATGTGGGAATGGTAAAGGCAATTGAGGTTGGTTCAACTTTTGAACAATATAACTTAACTAACTTTTGCAGGACTGCGGAGGAATCTGCATTTAGGCCAAGCTGCAAAATCTGCGGTTGCAGAACATGGAATCAACACCAGACACCAAATAGGTTCAAGAACATGAAAGTGTTAAACAGAACCTGTGGTTACAGTGACAGTGTCATCTTTGAAGCTCTCCAAATACGAGCAAGGAATCCCAGTATTATTAAAGACACCGGCTATCAACTTAGCGACACATGGGACCCTCTAGTGCTGCTAAGCTCCAGTACAGAATTGTGTGACTGGTGGGGATGTACTGCTGTCCCCATCCGCATGACCTAGGACAGCCAATCAGTAGCTGACTCTAGGGTGGGTGCCCCAGACCCAATGTATAAAAGGCAGTAACATTGCCTGGAGTAGTCGTTTCGCAACCCCTTTAGAAACTCGAGAACTCTTCCAACAATGTAACTTAAGTCAGTGCAATGTCAAATCATAAATTTTAGCTGGGTTAATGTGCCACCGTGATGTCAAAGTTAATAGTTTGCAAAACAGCCTCCATCATCTCTTCCTACAACTTATGTTTGGACAGGACAGATTACAGCTATCAAGCAGCACCATGATATGATATGATATTCAATAAGTGAAACCTGCAGATTACCTCGTAAATGATTATTACAGATCACATTCTAGCACAATTTCAGTGTGTGTAATTTCGTTTTGTAAGTACCCCTTTGTGGTAGGTTACATTGCCCTGATAGCTTTGCATTGCCTATCTTTTCTGCAACACCTTCATTAAATTAAAACATTTGGAGTAAATACATTTTTATTGATTAATATCATTCTTACATTTATTTTGTTATGTTTTCAGACGTGGTTGTTAGATGTGTGTTTTTCCTTAAGCAATTAAGTTAGTTTTGCTTTTACTGTGTTTCTTGTTGAATTTTAATTTTTAATTATGAAAATGTTTTATTTTCAGGAAGCTGGTATACCTATTGACATGGTTGGGGGAGTTAGTATTGGTGCATTCATGGGTGCATTGTGGTGTATGGAAAGAGATATCACAACAATGACACAGAAAGCTCGTGATTGGTCCAAGGTAATTTTTGACATACATTTAATACAAAAATGACAAGTTTGTACTTTCTACCGATTTCGTAGTTTAACAGAAAATTTCACAATAACTCATTATAACAATTACAATAATTGAATAGAAACCATTTAAATGACATTAACAGTTAGTGGATCATTGGATTGAAATTAAATTTGTAGCTGTAGCTTTACATTAACTTGGGAATATAAAAAAAACTAGTGTGTTTATCTAAAAATATAAATTTTAGTATATGAAACTTCATATTCATTTACAAATGTAGCTAACAGACCACAGTATATTTACAGAATCTCTAAAGAAAGTATTTCCATTTGACTCGCCCTGGTTCTTATCTGAAAATTTTTCCATTTTTATCCTGTTTACTAAACTTTTATAATATCCGTTTGTTTTGGTATTATTCATTTAAGAAACAAAACACAAGGTTATATGGTATTATTTTTTTTACAGAAACTTACTCATTGGTGGAGGCAAATGTTGGACCTCACTTATCCTGTTACTTCAATGTTTACTGGTAGAGATTTTAATCAAACAATACGCTCAACTTTTGGTGATACACACATAGAAGATTTATGGGTTCCCTACTTTACTGTTACAACAGATATTACAGAAAGCTGCATGCGAGTTCACACTCATGGTAAGATATATAGTTCACATATACTAAAAATCCATTGAACGTGATAGTCTGGATCATACCTTCTATTTACATCATTTTCATATTTTACATTGAAGTTTGTTTCGTTTGTACCTTATATTAGCTTAGTATTTCCTCTGGACAATAAGATTGCTTTATTTCAGAGTATTCAGAAAGTTTGTTGTTGTTTAAAATGGAGAAACTTCTTTCACTTCATTCCTGTAATGATTTCAACTTCTGATGTCATTATTTGAATCTATTTATGTCGAGAAATTCACATTTGAAAATGTGGATGACTGAAAAGTAATTAATTGATGCAAATTTTTGCTCACATAATGAGTTCAGACTCCTTTGTCCGATCAGAATGAAAAGTCACTGTTTGACCTAAATTTGTTATACTTTTTTTGTGAATAGCAATGTGATTATTCAATAAAAGTGAATTATTGACTTTCTGAATGCTATGAAAAATGTACAATAGTGTAGTAACTTATAATGTTTTTTTTAAAAAAAAATTAGTTTGTTTAAGGGAGTGAATAACTGCTATAGTAATTGTATACTAAAATTTGCCCTAATTTGAAGTAGGCATTTCCCGAAAATAATCACTTTTATAATTGCAAATTATAGATAAGTATTTCATTTCTTTCCTGTAATCCTGTCCTACTTGCTTTGTCTTTATTTAATATCCTAATCTTGATTGGGAATGTTTTTACTTACTTTTGTAGTTTGGCTCAGAACACTTGCTATTATTCAGTTTTCTTTTATGTTGTTCTAGTTTTCACAAGTTAAGTATTTATAATAATAGGAATATTATAATACTTTTATTCGTTGAACTTATAAATAATAGTACTTTCTTATTGATAGCAAAATTGGTTTCAAACTAATTACGTTTAGATATTGAAAAAGTTCAAAATTCAGTACTACTTTTAGATTAAATACTTCTAGCTTAATTACATTACTGCATTACATGCTGATTCATATTACCAAATATAAAACACTATTTTACTTATATTTCGTATTCCAATAAAATTTTTCAAAAGCACCTATAATTGTTTTTATTTACATTTCCTGTTTTACTTTCATTGAGATTAAATTTATGGTCATTGTGATGATTTGTGTTGATGTGTGAATTTTACTACATTTACAATACTATTTGGACAAGTTTATTCAGAGATAATATTGTTGTATGTTCCATTGTCTGAATTTGAGAAGAGTGGTAGGGAGAGTAAGGGTAAAGAAGAATATACCCTAACAATTGAGTTTGGTAAAGGACATAGTAAAGGAAGAAGTAGTATATTGACATTTTGAACAGTAAAAAATTCTGTTTGTCATTAGGGTGTAAGGAACATCTGTTCAGAGTGTGGAATTTAAACGGTTCTTAAAGACAGGCTGAGGTGGTTCAACCCATATCTTCAGGAAGCCTACGCTTTCTGTCTCTGAATAATGACCTAAGTCTTAAATTTGGGTCTTTACATATGTGTAAAGACCTTGGAATAAAGGAGAGGAACTAATTAAATTCTGTGGTACCTTGAGTCCAGAATATTCAGAAGTCATGGGTTTGGGAATGTCACATATTTTTAATGTCTAAAAAATGGAAATTCAACAAAGCTATTTACATTAAATCACACACAGGTATCTCACAGCTATTTTTTGACATATCCAACGTTATGAAATTGTTTTTATTCCAAACAAAACAAAAGTTCTCAAGATATCTGCAGACAATGTAACTGGTAAATAGTGGCTGATTATCTTCTAAGAAGTTCTTGACAGTTCCTACATTATGAATGTCTCACAAGTAGTTTTTTAATTCCCTCTGACAAGTTTTCTAAATTTTCCTTCTATGTCCAGCATTATGCACAAAAATAAGAAACTCTCAATCTTTTATTTGAACTATTAACTCTCTATTTCCTCTAATGTTTCCTTAGAGTGTAAAGTAAATAGTAAGGTCATAAGATCAATTCCCTTTTACCGCTATTTCTAATATTAGCTTCTTTATCATATCACATTAATGTGTTTAGGTGTTGAAAGATACTCTATCTCACACTTAATTCCAACTTCATCCAAATCGCATAGTGTTTGCTTGAGTTTTAAATATTGGAAGTGTAATAATTATATATATATATATATATATATATATATATATATATATATATATTCAAACTTGGATAGTGAGGAAGGATAGAAATAAATAGGAGAAATAGGAGGATTGCGCTCTCCTATTTATTTCTCCTATTTATTTCTATCCTTCCTCACTATCCAAGTTTGAATGTGAATTAATTCCTTAAATGGATTCTCCTAATATTGTATATATATATATATATATATATATATATATATATATATATATATATATATGATATTAGTAATGATATGACATAATCAAAAATAATTGCAATATTGGTATGGAAAGGAAAGAGTTATAGGTTGTGGCTTACCAGAAAGTGAAGTGCAGTGTCGCCATAAGGAACGGAAGGTTTTTCTTTAAATTTTTGGAGGCTCTCGGAAGGAGTGTTACACCATTCCGTCCACCAGCTGACTGCACAGTTTTGACTGATGCACGGCTAGTAGCCCAAAAACAATTAACACCCCCACCAATTGAATTTCGGAAAGTTTGACAGTGCTGCGGTGGTTGGCTATTCGTTCAGGGAGGGGTCCCACCGCAGCACTGTCAAACTTTCTAAAATTCAATTCCAAGTAGCTGCTCACACCCAAAGCCACAATATCAACAATTTCGACGAATGCTTCACACTCACCATCCTTAAAGCTCTAACCCCCCCTCATCAGAGGCAGAACTCAATCTGTGGGAACTCTCTTTCCAACATGTCTTGAAGTCCAGGCAAAGCCCTAGACTCAAAATCCTTTAAATAGTGCCCTTCCTACCTGCCATCCCCACTTTCACTAGACTATGTGAGTATGTATGTGTATGCATACATATGTGTGCGTGTGTTTGTGCATGTTTATGTGTATATATAAGGTGTTTTGTATGAATGATCAGTATGAGAACCTCTTCTATGCCACAACCTTCCCATGAGAGAGAACGTTAGTGGCCTGGTGGGGTGTTGATTGTTTTTGGGCAACTAGCGGAGCGGCAGTCAAAACTCCGCAGCTGGCCCGTGAATGGAATGGTGTAACACTCCTTCCTGAAGGAGGCCAAGAGCCTTCGAAAATTTGAAGAACAACCTTCCATTTTCTTATGGCGACACCGCACTTCACTTTCAGGTAAGTCACAATCTATCTCTCTTTCCTTTCCATACCAATATTGCAATTATATATATATATAGATTACCCTTAGTCTTCCCTGATATTAGTTTACTATGATTTTTACTTTTCTTTTTGTTCTCCCCATTATTATTTTCTTGGATAGTTTTAGTTTGTGACATGGTTGACATGTACAATAATTTTAATATTCATAGGAAAATGTGAAGACTTTTTTTTTGCTACATGTACGTTTTTTCCTTTCTTTGAATTTAGCATTTTACCTACATCTTTTTCTATTGTTCATATCCTTTCATTTTTTATTGTGGCCTATGAGTTAGTGATCATCTTCTACTGTATCTTTTGTCACTTTACTTCTTTCATCAGTATCGTAACTTTTCTATCATGGTATTCTCTTCAGGAGATGTGCAGAGCTATGAGTTAACTGACCTAGTAAACTTACTGTTCACACTAAATTCGTTCAGTTCAATTTCCCATCTCTCTGGTTGAAATTTAATAAAACATTTATATTCATCACTACTAGATCCTGGTCAGTATTGAATATGAATATTTGGCTCCTAAATCTTTCGTCATGTTGTAATCCAAATATTTTCGTGTATATATTTGGTCTTTCCCATATGTATCTTGTCCTTGAATAATTTTCTGCCAATCACAAAATTCAGTATCTAATACCCCTCCCTCCTATTTATATTTCCCAAGCCCTGAAAACTTGAAATATCTCATTTCTTTAATAAATATACCATGATAATTAATTTTTATTTTGTTGTTAAACTGTATGTATCAAACAATTTCTAACTTTTATTCTTCTGCTTCTTGGCTTCTTCAGTAAAACCCCAAGTAAATGGGAAAATATATCTTGGTATTGCTGTATTTCAATTCTATTAAGGATCATTCTTCAGTTCATAGCACTTCCTACCTTCAGAATGCCATTCATGCTACATAATATGCTGAGGTCATCTGATCATAAATCTTCGTAGTTAATTATGATTATTTTTCAGATTTTATAAAATCTTCCAGTTTTTAATCTCCACTGCCCAGTCATATGATGATATTTTCTTCCATCTCAAAGTATTGTGGTCGCATCAGCAGTACTTCTAGTTTGATAATCAAGATTTGTGGTTATAAGTACTAGTTACTCTATAAAATTAATTTTATATAGATTGAATGAGGAAAATAATTTTTTCATCCTTCCAAGTGTGTTTTGCAGGTTTATCAGTGGAACAAAACTGTTTTCTGTGCAATTGAGTGTATTAATCAATGTCAAAAAAATGATTAGATGTATTATAACCTGATGTGATATGTTTATCAGAATTCACATATTCCAGTAAACTTGGCAGATTGTTAACTTGAGCTTAAATTGTTCTTTTTATTTCAAAAAAATTAATCTGACTGTTGTTTAAATTAGACATTGTTTTCTTATTTTCAGCACAATGACAAAAATGTCTTTTTTTTTTAGAACCATATATAGTTTGGTATTGGTACTGTAGAAAATTAGAAATGTAATGCTACTTACATTCCAAGTAAACACACTACAAAATAATTAAAATATTTGGTATATTTTTGCAATAAATTATTAACTACACATTGCACCCTTTTTATGATGTGAAATGAAGTTGTAGTTAAAATAAAACTTTTTATTATGCTGACTTGCATGATAGTTACTCATGGGCACTGAATTCATTGTTGTTTTATTTCACATTTTTCTTAAGATTTTGATTGAGAAACTTATTTCAGAATATGAAATACGTAAGGTTGCAATGCTCTAAATTTCCACTTTGGTATAACTACAATTAAACTGCAACATTTTGACAACCATATGCATGCTATGTAGATACCTCTCCAGGGGGTAACTAAGGGTACAATGCAAATGTTGTTTGGTCCAAGCCATGGACTGACTAATCCTGTATCATGGCGAATTACAACTTAGTCGTCTGCCAGCCACTGTTTCATCCCCATCACTCAGCACAGAGTTCTTCCCCATACTGTTGTGGGCAGTTCCACTTCCAGCAGGGTACTGTCTAAGTCAGTTTATTAACTTCAAGGCCAGATCATCTGGAAGCCTGCATCTCTGTTGAGCATATCATTTGTTCCCATTTTAATGGCCTTATTGAGAACATTGTTTCAATATATGTACCACAACTTTACCTGGAAGATGATGACAGTGCACATGGTCTTCAAAATGTCACCGGTGAATTACTTTTGTTCCCAAGTGATAGTACACAGGTCTAACTTGCATGACATTGGTTAATTTAAAAAATTATCATTATCAAAAGTTACTGCTATTCATTTTTCTGGAATTAATTTACGCTTGGTCAAAAATTGTGAACAATACAACTTCACATCCATCAACCTTCATAGTTTTTCTGTACAAACTGTATTAAAGATCAGGAAGTTTATTCTTGTTTACTGCTTCTTTTAGGACTGTGAGATTTATATCTTAATTGAAGTGGTAGTTAGAGCTAATATAGAACCTTTGATTAATGAGATGAACATGTAATCAGTGTATTTGTGACTTAATAGTTCCCTGTTTTTCCATGTTAGTCTTTTTTAAATAGGACTATTTGTTCAAGTGTTTGGTAAGTTGCTAATGTTATAAGTCTAGCAATATCCTATCTATCTGTCTAGAAGTTGACTAGACATTTTTACACACAGAATTATATAAACTTATAACTTTTGCAGGGGTTGCAATTCTAACAATTAGTCTTGCATTAATAAAATGTTTTCCTTTATCTTCAATTAGGCTTCATACAGATGAGAACTTGAACAGTATAAGTTAAAGTCTAGTATTGATTGGGTAGCATTCTAGTGTAGTGAATGCAAACACATTTTTCGATATTATTCCATCCTTATCCTTTACACCTCGTTTCTTTTGGTTGTGAATTTTATGTTAATGGAAACAAATATTTTGTGAGAATAGAGATTGGGTGGAATTTTGAGGTCGAGTAAGTAGAAATGAACCTGTTTGGAAGTGAATGTGAGAATTTTGTACAAATAAATCCATCTCAAAACTACTTATATGAACTAGATAATTTGAAATACAGATACAAAACTAATTCTCCATCAGGTGATCCATGAAGTTAGTATGGTATCCTCGTCAATTATACTGAAAAAATTATTGCAATTATGAATTTCATAGTTAATAGATTTTCCAATTAATTGATAGCCAGCAACAATTCTGTTATGCATTATTATAAAATCTCTTGTACATGGAATCCTATTAGTCTTTAGTGTAGCAAGACTTTTTATTGTTTATATAACTGTTATAGAAAATACTTAATTTGGCATTTCTGTTATTTTTCAAAATGCTATAATTATGTTCAGTTTTATTTAAACAAAAATAATCATATTGGCATTTTGTTCTTGTTGGAAACAAACTAGTCTAGTTCAAGAAATTTACAAAATGTTTGGCTTCAAAAGCCTGTGTTATGTATGTATTTATTTTGTTTAGTGTACAAATATAGAAATAATATTAAAAATTTAAAGGTAAATGGCTCAGGAATATTTTGGAGAGCAGACTTTAAACATAACCTTTGTTACCATTATTTATTTTTTCATTAACATTTAATTGGGGAAAAAGTGTGCATGATGCCAAACATATTAACATTTCTTTTTATTATTTCGTATTGTACTTTGTATGTGTTGTTTGGGTTTTGTTGTTTACTATTGTGAACTTGAAATAGTTACACGTGTATTTACTAATAAACCTGACAGCATTGTTTTGAAATAAAATATAATGGAAAATAAAAATGAAGAATGTAAATTTCATTAATTATTGTATACTATAGAAATACTGATTGTCTGCAAATAACCATTGTAACAATCAGTTTCATAGAAATATTGTATTAAAAGGAAAGATCCCACACATAAGTAATTAATGCAGGATTTAAACTTATAATTATTTTGAAGTTAGTTGAAAGTGCATAAGGAAAGAAAGCACTAGTAATAATCAATTTTGTTCACCTGTTTAGTTGCTAAAGTTGCCAACTTTACTCCCTACTAGACAAATAAGTCACTTACAGTCTTGGCCCGGCCTTGAGAATGCTCTGCAAAATTATGCATAGTGTTTTCAGTATTAAATATGTTCTCTGAAATATTATTTATGTAAAAAATATTCCTGGTTATTGTGTATAACAACACAGCCATTTTTTAGATGAAGAGTCGAAATTTATTTGTTATTCTGTTAGTTATATTTTATATTCATATTACTTGAAAAAAGACATGTTATATTTTCTGGTGGAACAGGCTTATTTCTAAAACATATTCTACCCTCATATTCTTCTGACAAAGTTCATTTATTAAGTTTATGTAAATTTGTGTATCTCTAAAACTTTACTCTCTTGCCTTCTAACTTGTTAACTTATCCGTATCTTCACAATGCATATTTAATTACATCAGGTGCTATGAAAATATTTTGTTGCAGTTATCTTACAACCAATTGCATTTTACTAGTCTGTACGTAATATTTTACTGGCTTTAATAGTTTTAAAAGCATGTGTTTGCTGCTTGAGCATAGGTAGATGTTTAATTATTTTCTAATTTTGTTGCTGGGCAAATTTCATTACAACTTGTGCTAAAGTTTAAATTATACACTTCAACAGCTTGTGATTGGTTTATGTAATTCTGAAGCTGGTTATCTCTTTGCTGCACTAAACACAAGTGCTGTTGTGTATTAGTATGATTATTGATGAGACAAAATATTTTGTTATATGCTAGTTTAAATTTTGGAATGACAAAGAGGCAACTAATCTGCCTGTAAAATGAAAATCTTTGATGAAGTGTGGACATCCAACACCTTGCCACATACTCTTTGTTTCACTGTCATTCAACCACTTTCCATAGACGCTCGTGACACTAGCATGCAAACGTGCGATCAGTTTTGCCATAACAATCTGCCTTTTGTCAAAGTCACTTATATCATCAGTACCATATCATCACTCTTATGATTCCTCGTCCATCTCTGCTCTACTTATATACTTTCCTTCTCATTGTAATATACCTGTAATGTCACCAGGTGACATTCAATATCATGGTAAGAATTGGTCATAATGTTTTGACTCTTCTGTATGTGTGTGTTTGTGTACAAATATGTAAATAAGTAAAGATTATGTGACATTGTCAAATTAATTCACTTGGATAGGAAGTAGGGGCAGAGAGAACAATTGACTTACCTTTAATCAAAATTAGAGCACCAGGCTGGAAATTAATGACATGTCTTATTTTCAATGCCTAATCCCTCTTCCTCAGGACAGTAGGTTTGAACATTGACTGTCCAAAAATTCATTTGACAGAAGAGATAGTAAGAAACTTCGGCCTAAATTATTGGTTTTGTGGCTCTGGGCATGAACTGCTATTGAAAGAAAATGATGTTTTTGAAAGTTTGTCAGTGCTGCAGTGGTTGGCTGTGTTTTCAGGGAGAGTTTTTTTGGTCTGACCTTTGCAGAGCCTGTAATTAATTTGGTATATAATAGGGGAGGAGTGGTAGGTGATGTTTTCCTTAATTTTGAATTTGGATTTCTTTGTGAAGATGGTGGTTGATTGAAGGACCTACCACAAGGCTTGCAACATATTTTTGGAGGCATTTGATAGGGCACAGGATATCTGGTTTTGGTGGAGGTCTTTAGAGTAATTTCAAGTAAGTCACCACATTCCTATCTTTTCTTTCATACCAATTATCTATCTATGTATATAAAACACATTTATAGAGGAATAAAATACAGCAAAGTTGACGGACCTGAAATCAATATATGGTCCATACACACGTACATACATACATACATGCATATATATTGTACCAATCAAATTAAAAACATTTAATTAATTTAGATTTATTTGTGCCACATGTTGTGGAAACTATTTTGTAATATACAAAAAATGGGTGCTTAAAAAATGAAAGAATTTATAACTTTAACAAACAAAATTTATTTATTATCAATACTTGAAAAATTTACAATTAATTAATATCTCAGGGTCATAACTGGATTTGATAAAGGCTATATCATTTAAAATAATTAAAGACACAGAATTATTTTAAAAAAAGAAAATATTTACTCGTCAATTAATAAAGACTAAATTTAATTGTCGACGAACTTATACTAAAAGATGGATTTTAATTTACAATTTTTTTTTATCAAAAGAAAAGAACGATGTCTGACACATATCTTTTAATTCGGTTTACATCATTAATTGTTTTCTATTGTTACTTACGGCTGCCCAGGATACTAACGACTTACGAAGCACTATAACAGGGTTTTTGCACAGCTTCTACTTAACTCACAGATTCTAATTAATATTTTGGATTTAAATCAGGAACCTCTTCTTCGTCTCCCGCTCCCTCGGTTGCCTCCTTTTCACGGCTGCCCAACTTAGCAGGTTTTGTAGTTCTTCCTTCGATTCTCGCTCTCGCCTTTCGCTTTAGTCCTCGTCTCTCGGTACGTGTTTGATCTCCAATTTTCGCAAAGTTCTTTTATGACCACTCGATCGCTGAGGAGCCAAAATGCAGACTGAACTTTTTGTTAAAATAATATCTCGTCTACTTTTAGTACGAGCTGTACTTGACTGCCCCAATATATATATGTACTAATTTGGTGATAAAGTCACATTCAAACTTGGATAGTGAGGAAGGATAGAAATAAATTAGTTCCTATTCCTTAATGGATCCTCCTAATATTGTATTTATTCTTAAATGGATGCTCCTAATACTTCTTCCCTCTACTCTATCAATTCCTCCTCTAAATTATTATCCATAAGACTGTCCATATTTGCCTGGTCTGGAACTTGACCCAGAAGCCGAGATGGTTAAAGCAGACATGCAGGTTCTAATCCTGCCTGGATCAAATATTTTCTGTCTTTCCTTCCTTCTTCCTGCTTTGAACATATGCTTTTCTGTGTGCGTGATTCTTCACCTGAGCATGTGAATTCACATAAAGCGTAATCCTCCTATTTATTTCTATCCTTCGTCACTATCCAAGTTTGAATGTGACTTAGACCAAATTAGTTCCTACTCCTTAATGGATGCTCCTAATCTTGTGTGTGTGTTTATATATATATATATATATATATATATATATAATTGCAATATCGACATGGAAAGGAAAGAGATATAGTTTAATTGAATGTGAAGTACAGTCTACCCATAGGGAACCGAAGGTAGTTCTTCAAATTTTTGGAGGCTCTCAGCCTTGTTCTTCAGGAAGCGGATTGTCCACATCCGGCTGGTGCACAGAATGGTGGAACACTCCTTCCTGAAGAAGAAGGCTGAGAGCCTCCAAAAATTTGAAGAACAATCTTCACTTCCTTATGGCGACATCACTCTTCACTTTCAGGTAAGCCACAACCGATCTCCATTTCCATACCAATATTGCCATTTTATATATATATATATATGGATAGGAAAGAGAAATAGAGTAACCAACTTTCCTGAAATGAACAGTTGGGGTGTGCAGTAATAAAAATCAATTTTTCAAGTATCAGAGCCCCCTCTATCAAAATAATTCCAGCTGGGCAAAAATATATAAATCATTTAAATAATTCATATGGAACTTGAAGAGAGATTGTGGGAGGCTTACCTGAAATCATAGGTAGGTGTCCACACATTAGACAGGTGAAAGTTCTTCAGATTTTTTGAGGCATTAGCCACCTTCATCACAAGAGGTGTACGCTGTGTGCTAGCTGACTAACAATAATTTTTAATTAATATGTTTAATTAAAATGAATATTTTTAAAGTTTTAGACTGAACCATAATGTTGTAAAGGAGTATTGTTCCCAAATATTGTGTCACTAATTATTAATATCGTCAGTTTTCCCTGGATAATATCACTTGGTTATAATAAAAGTTTTCTGCATTAAAGACATTATGATTTAAATATTAATAATTGTTTTATATATATATATATGTATACTACTTAAGTAACTGTCATAATTGTTTAATACATTTTCAGGACGTTTAATTCATTTCCCAGTTATTTTTAAACTACTGTGATAACTTATAATTATTAAAAATATCTATTATTTTCATTGTTCAACATTTACTTTGTGAAATGTTGTGATTCTAACAATTTATAAATTTGATTTTAATTAATCTTCTTGATACTTCATCTATGTTAAATTTTGTTTCTGTAAACTATAGTTTCTTCTCTCACAGTTCGAATGTTTCATGTAGGGTGATGACATTATTATATTCATTCATCAAATAAGACTTGAAGGAGCTATGCACTAGCAAGGGAAAGTCCTACACTATAGTTTTGGTAATCTTGACATATATTTCAGGTTCTTTGTGGCGCTATATAAGAGCATCTATGTCACTCTCAGGGTATATGCCCCCATTATGTGACCCATCAGATGGGCACCTCCTACTTGATGGTGGCTATGTCAACAATCTTCCAGGTAAACCAATCACAAGCTACATGGGATTTATATTTATAACACAACTCATATTTTAATACTGTGGTAAGACAACAGCTACGAGGCTCGTTTCTGTCTCCCTTTTTTCCTAGCTTTGGAATGCTCTTTTTTTGTTTGTTGGTGATATCTGTTTTTTTGTTTGTTTGTTTATTAAGTATTAAAATTATTTCTATATTTCTCTTCGTTGAAAACATAAAATTCTTGAGAACTGTACCTTTCGAAACTTTTGTTATATACACAAGTGTAGTGGTCAGTGATATAATACATATTCAATTTCATTCAAATTATTTGATGAATATGATTCTTAATGTGAATTAGAATATCTTCATCGTATCCATATGAGCAATTTAAAAAAGTTGTGTTATCTGAATTATTCATCTGACACGTTTACTGTTAATGTATTGAGTGAAATATGTATGTAATTGGAATCATTAATTTCTATCTTCAATATCATTGTACCCAATCTCCATTGAATTCAAATTGCACTCTTCTATAACACATTTGTGAGGTGTCATTAATTTGCTGTAGGTGCAAATATTATTTGGGTACCTATTATCAGAGTCTGTGTGCCAGAACTCCACACTCTGCTGCCTATCAGCACATGGATTGTGTTCTTCCTGAAGAAGAATGCTAATGCTTCTGAAAATTTGAAGTTCTTCCTGTCCAGAATGGCGGCACCAAACTTCGATTTCAGGTAAGCCACCCACTCTCTCTCTTTCCTTTCCATACCAATTATATATATATACATATTTATGAGGAGACATTAAAATAATTGATATGGTTCGGAAAGAGACAGTTAATGGCTTACCTGAAAATAAGGCCAGTATCACCATGTCATGCAGGAAACAGTTTAGATATTTGGAGGTGTTAGCCATCTCCATTGTGAAAGATTTGTTCACATCTTACACACTCACCCAATTTTATAAACTTTGAGACTGTGTTGATTAATATAATAGTCTGTATAAAATTAGAAGTGTTTTGCTGCTGAAACAAAGTTAGTGAATCTGTTGAAAGAATCTGAACAAATATTCTTGGACCAATATTGTGTTTAAATTATTTATTTCAATTTTTATGAAACTTATTGCCTGTTAGAATCTCTCTACTTATCAATTACAAATCATGTATCATATTCCCTGAACCAGCTAAATTTTCTTCATATTGAAGAAACTGCAGTAGTTTCAACTTCCTTCCTTATGTCCTGAGCTAAGATTTGTAAATAAATACCAAGTTCTGATACAAATTTCTCATTAGTCATGTCTAAAAAAGCTGACATAGTAGAAAACCAGTATTTAGACACAAATTGAGGGTGTAAATAGATGTTCATCCTAAATGCTCAAAAAATTAATCTAAATTTTTGTCTTTCTAGAGAATTTATCTGATTTTTTCATCCAATTAGTAAATTTCCTGACACCATGAAGTACAAAAATGGGCCTGCTGGTTTGATAGTTAGGAAACAATCTAATTGACAATAACACAAATTTAAGCTTGCAAAGGCTATATTTGTTCAAACTCTTCTCCTATCTGTCAAATTTGGTGCACCAGTCCACAAGCAAATTGCCCATTTGTAGATTAAATTAATAAATATTTTTTTTCTGACCATATATCTATACAAAAACCTAGTATTATGTTGTTTCAGTTTCATAGGGACAAATAAATTTTCCTCAATTACGATTACACATAATCAATGTTACTAAAAATGCCCAACTGTTTATATGTTGACATGTATAGAATGTGAACCACTTCTTGTAGTGACAGTATTTAATTATTGTCATTTGTGAAGAGGCACAATTATGCAAAAACATCATTCAACTTGAGTTTTTGGTATTCAGAATGTATGACAGCAATTGCATCATGTGAAATGATAGCTGTGATAATTTAGGACATTGCTGATTAAATTTGTATTGAAATATATTAAAAGTTAGAGAATATGTGCCTAAAATGATCAGAGAAAGGTCAGTTGTGAGGGAAGTGCTAGTTAGGGTTTTTTTTTGCTATGCATGGCTTTAAATGTAAATTAGAACGGTTTTCAATTGTCTTCTTTAAATGTATATCTGTCAAAATTTACAATGGCTTCTTTCTTTTATAATCATTATTGTTTGTCAAGTTTTCTTAATTTCTTTTGTTGGTTAACTGTTGAAGAGCTATTTCTTCAGGTGTCCTTTGGCGGTATGTTCGTTCAAGTATGTCTGTAGCTGGTGTCTTACCACCAATGTGGGACACAGATGGTCATATGCTGCTAGATGGCTGCTATGTGGATAATGTACCAGGTAAGAGTGAAACCTTTCATTTAAATTGGCATTTTGTTTCCCCCAGGAGGATTTGCTCCAAAGATAAGGTAAGCATTATCAGTCATTGTCAGAAATCTTGTATGTTGTCATGATTTCTTTTCTTTAAAGAGTAATACATACTTTATATAGTTTTATGTAAATATATAAACAGGAGTATGACAAAATGTAAGAATGTGTCACTGTATGTATATGGAAAAAATGGCATTCAAAATATTTTGTGCTAAGTGATGAGCCTGACATGTTTCTGAAACATGAAATGAACAAATGTAAATAGATTGAGTGATTTGAATTTCACAATCATTTTTTTAATCACTACATTTTCTAATTTTTTATAAAAATACATAAAAGTTGCCAAATGTAATAAATTCTGGTCACAACAAGACTGAAGCTACTAATCTCTTCCATTCTAAATTCTAAAATTAATTAAGGCCTATCATGTTATTTAATTGACACCTAGTTCCAACTAACTTCTCATATTTCAAGGCAAGTACTACTGTTTATTTTTTTAAATATATGAATAATAGTTTTATATGTCATGTTAAATGTGTGTGTGTCAAACATATATTATGTATATATGCAACTAAGGATGATGTGACTTTGTCAAAATACTTGTTCAGTACTGGAAAGAGAGATTTGATGGTTTACCTTAATTGAGGACTGGTGTCACCGTGCCAGACAGGAAACGGTCACATTTTCAGATCCAGTTCTCCTTCAGGAGATAGTAGTTAAACTTGTGCCATAATGGTGGATAGGAGAGAGAGTGAGAAATTATGGCTTACTTGAAATTGAAAATTGGTTTTGCTATGTCAGACAAGATACAGTTCTAGTTTTGCTAGTGTTATCCTGTTTCTTCAAGAGATGCTTGACGTCTCAGTGTATGTATAGTGAGGATAATGTGGCAGTCTAATAGATTGTGGTGTACTAGAGCGTAAGACTTGCACTATAAGATGTAGAATTTGTAATTTTTGGAGATGTTACCTCCTCCTGCAGATTGATGGTTTACTCTAATTTGTTGAACATGCTGGAATTCAACAACCAATTTAGCACCTCAGTCTCCTAAACCTGGTAAGTTATAAGTGAGTTTGACTGTATATTTTAGAATCAATTAGCTTTATAATCTGACTTTTGGAGCAGGTAGCATTTCATGAAACAATAATTATAGAATAATAGTTTAAATTATTCAGGGCTGTTGATGGAATGATATGAATTGAATAGTGTATGTTGAGATAAGATTTTTTAAATTATCATGAATGGTTCATATTATATGACTATATGAGGTATTGTACCTGAATTAGTAAAATATTTGCTGAATAAAAATTAAATTAACAAATTATTTTAATAATGCAGATGTAAACTGTAAAGAAAGATAAATTGGGAAGTAAGTTGGGTGTTTAAGCAAACCTAGTTAAATAGGAGAATACTTAAAAGCAAATACATGATATGGAAGTTAAAAATAAATGTCATTAAAACCAAATATATTTGACCATGAATTGCTGGAGACAATTTTGAAGTTCAAATAGAAAATAATTTAGGCATAAAATAATAGGTAATGGACTAGTGTTGGTAAATTCCTTTTATGGGGAATCTGCAAAACCTTGATACTAATGTCATTCTCACGGAGGTTTAATCATGCCGGAGAAATAATTATAGTCTAACATTTATGAGTAATAGTGGTCTAGCAGAAACATGAATCATGTATATTCTGATATGAATTGAAATTAATAAGTTGTAATTAAAATGGTTTATACATTGTCATATATTGCAAGCCCCTGGCTTGAGCTTGTGAAAGCTTTTCTCTCTATTCTTGAATTATACATTTTTATATTGTAACCTCACATTTGCTTGAATTAAAACACTTTTATCTTTTTAGCTGATGTGATGCGAAATCTTGGAGCAAAACATGTTCTTGCAGTTGATGTGGGGTCACAAGACGATGTTGATCTTACAAATTATGGGGATTGTTTATCAGGGTGGTGGCTTCTCTGGAAAAGGTGGAATCCATTTGCTACACCAGTCAAAGTACCTAACTTACCAGACATCCAGTCCCGACTTGCATATGTTTCTTGTGTGCGGCAATTGGAGGTATGTTGTTATAACTAGGAAAAATATTCTGTGGTGTTTTTTAACTTCAACAACTGTATACATCAATATAGATGCATTTTGGATCAAACATTTTACTGAGTAATCAAATAGTAAAACTCCCAAAGTATTCTGGACGCAATAAAAACTGCATTCATAAAATTATTATTAAAAAAAAGTCTAATTATAAGGTAGAGAATGGATAATGAATACTTTATAAATGTGTTAGTTGAAATTAGCTCAAACTTTACAAAAGAATCGTGTTAGTAAGTGATTTACAAGATGGGTGAATTATAGTGTATAGTATATATTTACTTTAGGTATATCATTGTGAGAATTGGTATTTTAAAATAGGACATTCATATATATTAACAGCAGATGCAAATGAATCAATGTAGTTGTACAGTGATCCTAAGAATTCACAAGTCATTAAAGTTGTTCATATTGGGATATTAATCATTTGAGGGTTATCTTCTTCAGGAAATAACAATAGAATTTCCACTCGAGAAAGCCACCAACTGGGCTCTAAATGCTTGAAGGTTATGACAAAATACCCCTCTCAATAAAGCAAACTGTCTCCCAAGCAAGGCTTCAGCAGGTCACTCATCCCTTATCACAAACATTGTGCTGTATTCTTTTGAATATAGTGGTCTGAAAATGCAAGAAATTTCATCCCAGAGTGGACAAACAACTATTTCTCAAGCCATCTGTTTCTTACATGTCATTTATTTATAAAATATGAACACATCAGTTTATGTATATATTTTATGTGTCTGTGAAAGAGGGAGAAAAATAATGGTAAGTTAGTTGTACATATTGTTTTCTGTTGCAGGAAGTTAAATCAAGTGACTATTGTGAATATATAAGACCACCGATTGATAAATACAAGACACTTCAGTTTGGGAGTTTTGATGAAATAAAGGTTAGGTTCAACATTAAATGGGCTTTTCATCCTTTTTAATTATTGTTAGTGCATAATTTATTTTTGAACTTTTTTATTTTTGTTTGCTTGTCATACTACAAAATTTCTGTATATTTCAATATTAGGTAGTTTATTTTTTGCATTTTTTAAATATTGAATTCTTAACTATGGCATTACTAGATTGTTACACTTCAACTTTTATTGATTTAATCATTTCTGTAGGATGTCGGTTACCATCATGGAAGTACGTATTTTGCTGGATTGAAGAAAGCTGGGTGCTTACCTTTTCTCCAGACAGATACTAGTAAAGATGATAAATGTGGGAAAGGTGAAGGAAAAAGTGAACTGGACCGGTTATCAGGTTACAGTTTTACTGACTTGGCACAACTAGTTTGTAGGGTTCCTCAGAGAAAACGTCAAACAGGTAAAGCTCATCATTAGAAACCTGCTGTTACAATTTTAGTTTGATGAATAATACATTACAGTATTGTTAATTAATTTTATTATAATAATTTTATTCTTAATATAGAATTTAATCCCTAATTTGGACATTGTTCAGACATGACTAAGAAAACCTTCTCTGGAAAGTAATTTTTGTAAATTTCCACGGATTCTGACCAGGCTGGTATAATTTATATTACAGATTCCACATCACACAAATGTTTCATCACCAGATGATAAATATATCATGGTCATTGGAAAAAAGAGTAGCAAAGTACAATGCTGTACAATGTTTTGTAAGACTTTGATAATGCATATCATATACTTCTGCAGTATTTTTTGCAGACATAATTATGTAATGATTTATTGCAATTTTAGTGACATATAATTGCTTGTATGTTATGTGCTACCTAGTATATTTCATGACGCAATTTGATTCTATTGTATTTACTCTCATTTGTTCTCAGTACCTGATGTTGAATTTGTAACAGATAGAAAGGATATAAAAGACCTAAGAAAGAATAAATTAAATGTTACATCTAAAAGCAGCACAAAAATAGAAAGGATAGTTGAGGAGCATCCATCAAGTGAAACCACAGAAAGTAGTTATGGTCTTGAAGACTCTCATGTGAGTATAAGGTTGACATGAAACTTCACTCCTTCATAATATTGTGGAAAATATTAGAAATTCATATGAATTAACTAAGTAAGCTAATTGGGTTATTGCTTTATATGTAAATTTTTTCTTTTCATAATAGTTCGGTTCTATATACAAATACACCAGTTTTTCAGTCACCAATTACATATGAATAAGAAAAGAAAGATAGCCAATTCAGACAAAAAAGTGATAATATAAATACCACACAACATTTCTGGGATCCTGTCCATTTCGTCAGGTGGGAAGAAGAGCCTAGAGTGACACAACTGCTCACATCAGTTGACAAAATTCAAAAGCAACGAAAACGCAACGTCAATGGGAGAGTCGAAGGGTTAGCGTAACAATAATGGAGCAACGACAATGGGAGAGCCGAAGGGTTAGCATAACAATAAGGGAGCAACGACAATGGGAAAACAGAAGGTTCGGCGGAATAATCAGGGATCAGGCAATTATTGAGTTTCATTGTGTCTGTACATTAATAGCTCTGTTTGATTTAATGTGAAGCGTCTCTGAAATGAGTCTGGAATTGTACCTGGTGTCAATGTCTAAAATCTTAGTATTTTGCCAATCAAATGTATGTTTCGAATTGATTATACGTTTGTTTACTCGAGATTGTTTATGAATGGGAAGTTTGATATTAGATATATGTTCCTTGATACGTGTATTAAGGGAACGTTTTGTTTGCCCTATGCAGCAGGAATTACTATTAGAGCAAGAGATTTTGTAAACAACACAATAATTGCTTTAGGTGTCAAGTGGGTGAGGTGATGAATAAGGAATAAAATGTGGATGGTTCAATAAAATCTTTTTGCTTCCACCTGGTGAGAATAGTTTTTAATTTGTCAATAAGTGTATTGATGCAGGTGAGTTTGCAAATTTTATAAGAGGTAGTGTCAGAAAGATTTTGGTTAACGGTGTTTGTGTGTTCATTACGGTTAAGAGCAACAGTGACAGAACCTTTGTCAGTGTGTTGGGATGAGACTTCAAGAATTGTTTAGTTCTATGCAGTTTTTTTATGAGATTGCTATGAAAAAGGTGTTTTGTGGTTTGATTTTTTGAGTTTTGAAGAAGAGTTTGAGTGATGTGATTCCTGATTTTATTGTGTTGGCAATAAAGATATATTAGTTTCAATATGTTTTAAGAGAAGAATGGATTTGTTGATGGACATGGTGGGTAGACTAAATTTGTTTCCAAGTGATACTACATCAATAACTTCCTTAGGAATATTATGGTTACTGAGGTTTTTGAACCAATTGTCTTTGTAATTGTTGTGTGTGGAGTAATTATTCATTATTTTCACTCTGTAAATTTTTCATTTTTACCAGTTACACATGTTAACCTTTATTTCATGGTTACAAAGTCATATATAATTAGCAGAAGCTTTCAATAGTTAGATCATTGTCATCTGTAAAAACAAAATCATTAAATAAAATAAATTATATATAAAGAATAGCATGCAAATAAGGGAAAATTGAGTTAAGGTAAATGGCTGAGAATCCAGTGATGAATAGAATAAGTTTAAAAGCCATTTAAAAATATAAATTGTTTTGGTGAATTAGGGTTTATGAAATTTTGACAATAGACACACTGATGGTTGAGTGGTGGGAAGGTGTAGCACGTAATTGATCATGATGTTGCCTATGACTTTGGTGTGCATGGGTTGGGTTTAACGAATAAACGGGTAAATCTCATTTTAACTTGATGGAATGGTTTTTGTGAAGTTGTAAAATGAAATATTGAGGTTCTTTTCCCTTCAATAATATTGTAATTGGCAGTTAATTATATTTGACTTTGTAACCATGAAAGGTTAAAATATGTAATTGATGACTGATAAAATTATGTATTTTGTCTATGAAAGTCAAGAGTCTCCTAGTGACATTTTTATTTAGTTAGATTCTATTTCCTTTGCAGTATAAAATGGGCTGTTAGGTTCAACAAGGATGTGAAACCTGATTTCCCTTTAACAAGTACAGTATGGAACCATCTTTTTTAGGTAAAAAGTGCAACTTTCCTATCCAAAAAAATTAACCTTTCCGCTACTTCTTCTTTTATTCATTTGACTCATATTTCTCCAAAACTGTAAGTTTGGTAAAGATATTACTTCTGCATTTTGGAATAGAGGTAAACTCTTGTACTTGTGCTTGAATACTTAACATTTCATTTTTACTGTCTGACTTCTGTCTTTGAACTGCACTGAAATAGATGGTGATGGGGTATATTGCACATCAAAATTGAAACTTTATTCAAGTAATAGGATCACTTTGAACCTTTAGAGTTTCCCATTCTCCATTAAAATTAAAAAAGAAGACAAGCAATCCATGGAAAACTAACAGGAAAACTGCTGTTTTTCAATTGTAGAACATTTCTAGATTATTCAAGCACACTATCTCTTGACATAGATTATTCAAACACACTGTCTCTTGGCATAGATTATTCAAACACACTGTCTCTTGGCATAGATTATTCAAACACTGTCTCTTGGCATAGATTATTCAAACACTGTCTCTTGGCATATATTATGCAAACACACTGTCTCTTGACATATTTACCATCATAACGGCATTGCTTATCAAACTGATGAAACTATTTATAAATTTGTCCTACTGAATAACAGTGTATTACTTTAAAATCAATTGTTTTTCTTTAATAGGATCAAGAATTGTCAGTTCAACAGAAACGTTTTGGCAGTTCCCTTTCACTTACAGAGTATATTAAAGGACAAAGCTCTTCAGATGAAACAAATGGTAAGCAAAAACTATTTCTTTTTCAACAAAACTTTTTAGGAAACTTATTATATAAAAGTGAGTAACATTGTCAAAATAATTAAATAAAATATGGAAAGGAAAGTGAGATGGGTTGTGGGTTATCTGAGATTGTAGCTTGGCATTGCCATTCCACACAGGAGGAAATTCTTCATATTTTCTGAATCATTAGCCTCCTTTTGCAGGATGATAAAACAGCCCATGTGCCAGCTGGCTGTAGAATGTGAAATAATTTCTTCCCAGCTCAATGATTTATAATGAAGGGGGCTCAGGTCTTTGAAAATTTGTAATATTCTCTCTCCTCAGCCCAACTGGACTAACTATTAATTTCAGGGTGTCGACTTTGCTTTCTAGATGTTTATATATATATATATATATATATATATATATATATATATATATATATATTGGTATGGAAAGGATAGAGAGATAGGTTGTGGCTTACCTGAAAGTGAAGTACGGTGTCGCCATGAGGAACTGAAGGTTGTTCTTCAAATTTTCGGAGGCTCTCAGCCTCCTTCTTCACTATCCAAGAAAACACAGGATATGACATTGTCAAAAGTAATTGTGATATTGGTATGGAAAGGAAAATGATTTGTGTGTTTGTTATTTAACTTAAATATTGTGTGTTTCATTAACTTTGAGTGCCTCCCATTATCTGCTGGCAAATGCCTGGTGAAAGGGAGACCCAAGAGCCATTATCTCTCAATCAACTTGAAACCATTCTGTGGATCCAATAATTTTAATCATTTCCTATATATCTACAGCTACATTTTCAAGACTAATCCTGTGCAAACTATGATAATAATCATTTTGAGGCAGCGCAATCTACCAAGATGAAGCTTGTACTGATTCTACAACTTCCCACACTATTCACATCGCAGTATTGAGTTTTTAACTACTAGTAGTAACTAGTAAAACATCTTAAGACTTGTGCAAGATTATATCTGCCTAACACTCACTCTTTTTTAAAAACTGAATCCTCTTTCAATCTTCTTGAAAATTAGAACCTGCTGCTTTCATCATATTTGGAGCAACACAATACATAGCACCAAGCTTGCTGTTAACATAATTGACCTATGTTACCTATTAAAGAAACGTAATTTCAAATTCTTCATTACAATAATATATATTATTTAAGCAAGACCCCAAGAAAGTGTTGCAATTCTTGCTTTTATATAAATTTCAGAATATACAGAAAAAAATTCACGTCATTGCATTTTCATATGTATTTAATTTTCTTTTCAGTAAACTCAAATTTCAGTATTAAGTTGCCATCATTATACCATACATAAATTTATATTCTTCAATATCTTATTTTTAAAAATTAAGTGAAATAATTGTAATTTTTTCTCCCAATAATTTCCTTGAATCTCTTATTGTGTATACCATTTCTCATATGACATACACACTGAACATGCTAAAGGATATCTCCATTGTGACTAAATTTATAACAATTTAAAAAATTAAATTAGCTTCTTATTGTTTAGAAAATTAACTTACAACTTCCTATTAATTGGATTCTTCATAGTCACTTTTATTACAGGAAACAATCAACCTGAAGTTGGACAACAATCAATATCAACCAAGTTGCTCAAAGAAGAAGACGAAGAAGAAGATTATGAAGAAGATGGAGAAGATGATGATGATGAAGAAGAAGATGATGATGCTGAAGATTCTGATGTGAAACTGTGATCATTGTAATACATAGAACTAAATTGTTCAACAATTCTCTGCAGGTGTAGATTCATTGAGCTTGACATAGTGTCATCTCCTGGTAAAGTCAAAATGTGTTTGAATAATATGTTCCTGTTTCATGGAATAATTATGAGTTATTTTTGTATTTGAAGATTCACAAATTTGCTGAGTCAACTGATCTTAATAGTGACTGGGCCTTTCAAAAAATTGTTGTTCAGATGACCTTTTCATGCAGAAAAAATATGTTCAAGTTTGGTCTTGGCTCATTTCAAGAACTTCTGTTTTTTTTCCATTACATTTTGAGAAATGAGTTTTTATAACCTTTTTAAAAAATGGGGATGAAATCGAGGCTTTATGCAATAGGAAAAGCTGACATAGTTTATGCTTCAGTGTCCCAGATTGTCATATTGCTTTGTACACAGTTCTGAAACCATGTTTTCAATTCTTATGCTATAATGTTGCCAAAGATTAACAACTTTTACCATAATTTATGTGATATAAATTTTTATTATTTATAAATATTGATTGTTCTTTAAATAATTCTGGTTTTGCTTAATGAAGCATGTCCTTTCTTCCAACATTTTCTTTCGGCCTTGCTTAAAAGTTGCTTAGTTGTATATAGATTATCTCTGAACAGTTTTACATACCTTTGACGGCTCTATCCCCAATTTTATTAACTAATCACATCTTTTTCTCTTTGTTTACTGTCAAGGCCTAGTTTTATTATTATGAAAATGGCTTACACTATAAGGAAATAAAATAGAAGTCTTTGAAATGTGCCGTTATTTATATTACTAAAGTTCAAGACTAGTCTTGTTAAAACAGGTTTTTACGGTGTCAATATATTAAGTCAATTATCATAGCAAATATAGTATTTGTGTGGTAAGATTAATTTGAACACATTTCCTATAAATATTAACTAAAAAATTCATGAAGGACAAAAACACTTGCTGTATGGAATATTGTAATTGTACTATAAAATGTTTTCAGAGGTCAAATAATATATAAAAATTGGCCAGTTTCGTCATTCTGTCAAATGTATTGGACAGTTACCAGTGAATTTGTTTTATTTTTAGACATGTATGAACAATAATGTAAAACCTCACTTTCTTGTATATCAACAACAACAAAATAACTTCTTTGTCTTGGATGTACGAGTCATCCTTTACGTAAGCTTTCTTCTCAACAGTTATTTTCATGGAGTTTCGTCCATTACGTAAACTATGAGTAGTTTTTTTTTAAGGATTTTGATTATATTTGTTACTAGAATTTTCTTTAGTTTCAGTGTTGATTTCTTGTTATTTTGTTCCATTCATTTGTTGTTGTATTTCTGAAATACTATAGACAAACAAGTTACTCATTCCTTTGTTGAAAAAATTTCTAGTCACCTGTTTCAGATAGGAAAAGGCATTTTGTTAGATATGTTTACAAATGGTTTAGCATCTGTGATAATTTCATTCTGTAGTCAGTATTTTTGTATACTAGAAACAATAGTTTAAACTTTGATTCATGAATCTTTTCAAACATTGTACCTTGTATGAATGTGTGGATGTGTATTTAGAAGATTTTAGTTGATTTATACAGTAGTAAAAATAAAGTAGAAACATGTAATGAACTTAAATGACAAAATGATTGGTTCATTTCGTGACAGGTGTCAACCTGGATATATTTACAGACTTTTGTTGCTCCTTTGCACACTTCTAAACTTTCTATGTCCATATGTGTGAAAAGGCAAGACTGAGGAGAATAACGCCACACATCCCTTCAAATTGAAACAAAACTTTATTTCAAATACCACCCTGATGGTCATCTTGGTAGATGCAATAATCTGCCGTGAATTTATTATGTGCTTACATGCTTGTATACAAACATCTGTCAGTATCATTACAGAAAAGTATTAGTTTTTACCAATTTCATCATCACTAAATATGTGAAAGACATATCAATTATAATTAAATGAAAATGGCGAAGTAAATTAATTTTTCTAATTGATTTTCTAGACTGATTCAATTGTTTAGATGATGAGTAAATGTTTAATGGGCAATTTTTGCTTTTTCCAAATTTGTTTAGTTTGCTTCTACATCATAATTTTACTGTTTATCATTCAGCAGTTTCATTTGTCTATATATTTCTAAACCATAAAACTTAAGACCCCAGCAAAGACCTTTGTTGATAATTTACATTGCTATAGTAAGTGGCCCAGTTTAATGTCATGCCATTCAGGTGCTATACCCTGCGTGTGCAGCCAATCAGTTTTGGTAAGCACCTAGAGCTTGACCTTGTTAGATCGTTGTTGTGTGTGTTTACTCCATGTGCAATGTGGCAACATTGGCAAGGAGATGAGGCAACCCCTCCCTCAATCTGCGCCACCTGCCGTCCTTGCTGACACGTGGTATAGTGGTAAAGCTGAAAACATTTACATCATTCTCAAGATCAGATTAATCTGTAAAAAGTTTCTTATTGTAGTTGTTTTCTAAGACAGACCATTCAAGTGTACCAAACATTGTCTTTCCAATGTTTCTGAAGAAATGTTTTCATATCTTGTTACCTGTTGTACTGTGAAGTTTTGTGCTAAGACTGTCTAATATATTTTGTCATTGTTTTTATGAAATTTCTGTAATATAAATAAATATATTTTTTGAATTTATTGAGTTCTTAATTCACCTGAATTTTTTAATATAAATGGTTTAATTAATAAAACTAAATTTTGAAGTATATGTTTAAATAGCCCTAGCTGTATTCATCAATGTAGAAACTACTGAAAAAATAACTGTTTCTTTAGATTGAAATATAAAACATTTAATATTTATTTTAGTGGGGTCTAATAGACAAATTGAGTTTTGGAAGTTAAGTATATATTGTTTCCACATTTATAATTTTTTATGGCTTGTCATTTAATTTACAAATGTAGTCTGTGCTCTATTGTTTTAGAGGCTGTGTGCAAATATTCATTCATCTGATTGCTACTATATACTTTCTATACATCAGGAGCATAAAATTGTGGTCACTAGATAGAATGAGGCAGGACTGAAGTAGATCTTAGTTTATTTGCTTCGCAATTCAGCACAAATGCTACTAAAATGTTAATTTGTTCAACCAAATTAAGCAATTGTAAAATGTGCAACAAAATTAGCAATTCTATTTTTCCTGAATGGTTCAATTACACATCACACTGTGCCAAATATGTAGATGGACGAAAGTACGATTCCTTAGAGTTCAGGAAATAAGGAGTAAAAAAATTCAGTCTAAATAATACAAATAATGAAACAAAGAGTAAACTAATTGGAGGATCAATTTAATAACAACATGGACATAAGTTTATACAGTTTTATTTCTTTAAATGACATAACAATTTGAAAATGTGGGGGTGAAATGAAAGTTTTTTATTGTAAACAACTAATGTATATATCAAAAAGATATTCAAGAATTACATAAGCTAAATATGTACAAAAGTAAAGTTTCAAACAGATCAATTGTGCCCAGACATTAAACCAGCTTCAATTCTATCATAAAACCTTTGTACATATGTAGCGAAAACCATACAAAATTCTGAAAGTACACAGGAACTTCGTCTCAAAATCTGTACACAACTTTCGCAATATATTTACATGAAAAATTAACATAATCTTGAATTATTTAATATATTTATATAATGCTAATTTTTCACCAATAATATTGCATTGAATTATATTTTCCTACTCAAGTAAAAAGTGAATGCTCTAATGTGTTTACGGTGAGCTGAGAAAATAATTTACGCGAGGAACAACTCAACATAGTAGGATAGTCGCTCAACTGTAATCGAAACTGGCCGGTGGACTGAAAGTGATGAGCGTTAAGTTACAGTTTCTCAAATTAGCCGCTCCTGTTAAAACACAATATTATTGCTAATTGCATACAGCTTTATTTCATAACTTTTGTTACATTATATGGACATTCATTCTCCTTAATTCAATGTATATCATGCTTACATGAGTGTCCCTTATTTACAGAGAACATTGTACAAAAATTTTAATTACAACATACAAACATGAACATTGCTAAAAAAAAAAGTACAATAAATTCAGTCTGATTAAATAAGTTAGTTTACTGCTGTAAAATAACGTTCAACAGTTTTAAAACTTACATTTTTCCCAAACAAAAGGTAATCACACAAATTAGATGTTAATATTTGTAATGCATATATATTTATTATTAAAACAGATATTGTATAAGATAAAGTACTATAAGAGTGTATTCATAAAAATTAAATATCTGGTGGCAACTCTTATATCTTGATCGTATATGTAAAAATCGTTTAATAGGTTTCTTTTCGTACGGACGTTTCTGTTAAAGGATGACGTGGGACCAATAAAGTGACCGACGTACAAATAAAGTCTCGTTAAAATTTTTAGCTTGGTTTATTTAGGGGGAAAACTGCTAGAAAAAAATCAGCAAACATTTATGAGATTAGTACTACTTCAGCATATTGTACTACCAGAATCATCAATTTGTTCCCATTTTTCCATTTTGTACTTCAGGCAGCAGCTCTATCAATTTAAGAAAACTATACTCTCACAGCAATGGTAAATTCTTATGAAAATTGAGAAAACTGTTGTACTTATTTCAGGGAATATTTGCCACAAATTATGTATATACATTTGGCCTTATGAACTGGGTGTTATCACGAACCACTTTTTCTTCTGCAAAGTTTCAACATATCTGTATTTAACACGAAGGTACAAGTTTGTTTCTTTTCAAAAATATTATCTAGCTAAGAATACTCTGCTTAAAGTCAAAACGTGCAATATGTTCATATATGAAGTTTGCACCCAATCTCACCTCCTGAATGAAATTGAGGCTTAAGTAATTTTTTTCATTATATTTAAGTACATATTGGTTCAATTGAGTGTAACTTTTGTTACATTTCAAAACTTAGATGTTTACAATTCATCGAAACTTCTGTACTATTTTTCTGCTTCATCAAAAACAATTTCATGGGAAATAAACTTCGGAGCTTGGTTGTTGGACGATTTTGACTAATTTTATCGGTCATGATGCTGGTCGTACATATCTCCTATATGTCTAATAACACAGTTATCAATTTCTACGCAATTTATAAAATCTGTCAGTCCATTGCCTAAATGTGTCAATCTCCAATATGTGGTTGCAGCAAAAGCGCTCAAATTACAGACAATATTGCTTGCAATGATCTGAGGGGAGAGACTGTGCTTTATATAGCAAAAAACATCTAAATGAGTATGACCATTCTGCAACTATAATTCGAACTATACAACTGCATTCGTGTACGGAGTACAGAGAAAAAGTTATTTATATACTGCAATGAGCCCATATCATCAACTTCCCTTGATTAAAGAGCACATTAAAAAACTAATGATTTCAAGAGAATTTCGGGAAAACTTAGGATTCATTATCAATGTCTCAAAAACATCTTAACCTTTCTGAGAAATTTTAAGGGAGAGCAGAAATACTAAAAATAAGTAAGCATAGTTGCCAGACTTCTTAGCTGCTCTTCTAATCCATTTATTAAAAGTTCACATTTATAATTCATAGCATGTTCAGTTTTTTTTTAGTCAAATTAATTAAAAGTTTCCTTGCACTATTAATTTGAAAAAAATCGATTTCTATTGTACTCAATAACACTAAAACTATACTGAAATGTGACACTCACTTGGGATCTGCACTTTCTTTATCTAGTATGAAACAGATATTGGTCTTTAGGTGAAACTTAAACTATTCTATCCTTCCCTAAACAGACACATTGAGAGTAGTGGCTCGGATTATAAGATATCACCAAGCACAATTCGACAAGTAATTTCTTCACTATATAGTATTATTGAATGAAAAAGCCATAACTTTGTAAGATTTTGTTATTTACAATAGTAGATTTCTAAGATTAAATAAAAAAGCATCAATAGTATTTTAAATTCAATACAAAACTAACTTCAAGCAGATAGATCAATATAATTATTTTAAATAAGAAAAATCACAATGTAATAGTGTTTCATAAAAGAATCACACTATGGACAATAATAACAAAAATAATTACTTATCAACATTCCAATTTCACAATTTCGATATGACAGTGTTCCGCAATACAGTAAAGATAATTTGTTGTTGATGAATACCTTCGTGAGAGAACAATCACACATTGAATAATTTAAAGAGCTGCATTTTGCTGAAATGTATCAAATATCACAGACAATAAAATGATCATAAACTTGAATCCCAATCTTTCACTAATTTAACTCACATTTAAACATTTCGCAATTGTGATCAGTAGATTCACGTTAGTTATTTTCGGCAAAGGAGAGTTACTCATAGTCTGGAGGAAAACTCTTTGTGAATACTCCTGCGTCACAATTTTACATGATTTAAAATAAGGATTTGATAAAAATATGAAATTGCCAAGCAACTTCTTGTATCAGCATTTATCACCACCACCGAGAATTAATATAAAATTCCTATTTTTTTACAGAGTAAATAGAAGTTTCTCAGAGTGCAACAAAGAATTCGCTTCTTACATAAGTCAACACAATATACTCTGTGACAGTACACTATAGAAAGTTATTTTTACAATTCAATTTCTAAATTCTATATAGAAAATAAATTTAAAATGAAGTCTACACAATGGTCAGGCACTACAAAAAGTAGAATAAAACAAAAACCATTGTCAAAGCAATTCCACTGAGCTTATGCTTGTTTCAAAGCTCATTTCCACTATTCTTTCTCTCTCACTATATATATATATATATATATATATATATATATATATATAATTCCAGGTAACAATTGCAAACAATACAAATCCACTTCAAATTTATCACATTTCTTATGTGAAACTCTTTTACAATGAATATCACATGAATATATAATCAATAACACAAGATTTAATATAACCTGAAAACTGAATTGTTATAACACACATTTGATGCACATTAACCCCAAGGACTTGAGTTATAAAAATATGACCATAATAAAAAAAATTGTATGAATAATAATTATTGCACTAAATAGAATCATACAAGATGATAAAATATGCAAAAGATAACTGAAGACTACGAACCAAATTTTTATTTTTCTCCCAACTGTATTGTTAGAATCACAAATACAAATTATAAAATGGCCAAAACATGGGCCACTGAAAAATTCCATAGTAATAAATGTAGAAGAGAACACTAATTGAATAATATAACAACTTTACAAAATAAGCAATCAAATAAAGATAATACCAGGTACAAATACATGAACATCACTTGACTGAATAAAGAACTAACTACAAACTAAATTTTACAATCTGACAATTAAAAATTAGACCAACTCAGCAATATTTCCATCAGTTTAGAATAATGATTCAAAACCACTAAAACAAACCAGTTTGCATACCTCGGTAAGCACGGAACTCAAAAAGCAAAATGTTCTACAGGGTGCAACTTGTATTAAAAATTGACCAATTTTCATATGGAAGAGCAAATTGTCTGTGAGAACTGCTACAATAAACAAAGTTGTAAAATGCAAGTATGTTGTGAATATAGAAGTTTGCCATTCAATTCACAAAATAATGGGAATCACATTTATCACACAATAGAAATTCTTTGGATTTTCTGTTTTTTTTAAAAAAAAAAAAATCTTTGATGAGGTGCTTTGATAGGACTTTATAATTTTTCAGATACACCAGGATAATTAGGTAGCAAAATTCACTTATTAATTATATACAAATACAGAATGCACATACAACATATAGGAACATACTTCAGGAGTAGACTCCAGACAAGGTAGAGAACTAAAGAAGCCAGGAAACATATAAATATAACTTTCTCAAGCATGTGATGAGTGAATAAACATGTGGATTACAACTAGCACTACTTCTTGTATCTCTGTTGACCATTTTGTGACTCAGGAGAGAGCATTAATTGCATCATATCAGTCAGCAATCCTTACAGGTAATTAGATCCTAAAGGTTGTTCTGAAATTTTATGATGGAAGTGTAACATCTCAAGTAAACTTTAACATTAGCATTCTGACAGTCTGAATGTTAATTTGTGATCAAACAGTTCACCCCCCCTCCCCCCAATTTTCTATCCCCCATAACACAAATGAATATGTCCATTCATCATACTTATTGAATCTCATTATCAAGAGGCCACACTCATAATTTTTTCACACACATTTTGAAATCAAATTGTTTAAATATGAATAACTTAATAGTTTAATATTTTCATTATGATCTTCCATACAAAGCATTTTAATAGAAAGAGAACTAATTTATGATTATCAAAATTAACAAGTGCCCATTAAATTCAATTTTAATTATTTGGTGCCCAGTTTGTACAGTCTGCACTAAGGGACAAACAAAACACATTGATTCCTAATAAATTACTCTGGATTAAAAGTAAAGGCTAAGTTTTGAAAGTGACAATATGTGTATTCTGATAAATGAATAAGAACAAAGGGTTAAATAAGATGAGAAATAGACCAGTCTGCATCTGAAGCTCTTTCAGGAGAAGACACACATTTTAGTGCTCATAATTTATATCCAGACTTCAAAGCTGCAATTTTATATAATACATCACAATTTCTCAGCTAACAATTTCTTTGAAATTGACATTATGTAAGAAATATGACTAGCAAGTGTTCTACAAAAAAAAATTCTGTTCATGTGTAGTGTACTTATTCAGATAAATAACATAACTAAGCCAAGTCAGAGACTGATGTGAGCTTCTAAATAAACACATAAGGAGACAAAATGTGGTTTATGTTGTAATAAATTGGAGATAGTATTTTGTATCTGAACTAAAATTTGAGATTCTTCAGAGATCACAGAATTCAGGCTGAAACACCAATTAAATCTGCCATATACATAATTAAATTGGTAAATATCTATTCACTTCAGATTGTATGAAATATTTACATGCTTAATTATCAAATTTAAATTCATCTAAGCTTAGCATTGAATTTATGACAAAAACAGACAGGTGCACAATAAAATGAAATTATGTACCCAAGGGTAATGCATTCTACAATTTGAAGATGAGAAGTCGTGGTTTCTGAAGTTTGTCGTGATGTCATCAAAATGAATGGTAAAGATATCAGGTATTCCTTTGCCCTAAATAAAAGAAATTATCAAAGGAGGAAAAATCAAACATTTTGAACAGTACAAAAAAACTATTATTAGAAAAGAAGTAAGAGTCACTGCCATGACAAAAGTCCAAGCAACCTCCTGTGGAGTAGGGGTCAATGTGACTGCCTCACATCACAGAGGTCATGGGTTCGAATCCCGGCAAGGGCATGGATGTATGTGTTCGTGAGAGAAACTCTTGTCAATTACTTCCCTGACCAGGCAAAAGAGTACCTATAATGAGTCATTAATGACCTGAGAAGTTGATGTAACTGTAACTAAATCAATAATAATAATAATAATACAGTCTAAATATCACACTGAAATAAAGCAACTAAATTCCAAAGTGTTTGCTGTCAAGGCTCCCAACTGACTGAAGAAACTTGATATGTTCTGCTAAATTTATACAGCTTCTTTTCTAATAACACATTCAGTACTTCCAAATTACCATAATGACAAGGCGAGGACAAGACAGCTTCTTTCCATTTTTAAGACTTTTTCGTAGTTGACCATGAACATCCTACCCTTAAAAGAAAGTGGGGTAATTCAATTCCCAAGTAGGTGAATGGAGATTAGGAAAGATTGCAGGGCACTACAGACTAGGAAAGCACACTGAGAGATAATTAGATAGAATTATGCAAAAGTCACAAACTAGTAACCAATCACACCACACTGTTTGAAATCAAAGAGGTAAACAATTTATGCTAGGAATTCACATATACTGAAATGTACAATTATATTGTGCTAAGAAATGGTTCATAAACCAAATACTAGGCAGTAAATTACTCAAATAAACTGACTATAACTTAGATATGAAATGTTAATATCAACTGACAAGCAGAACTAAAAAAACCTACCAATTGGATGTAAATTAAATGAGTTTGCAATAGCTGTTACACTCAGCCAAAACAAATTAACTGATGAAAATCCTATAGGAGAAGGATAGAATATACTGAATTAGGAAACCAAGAGGTTGCTGAAGACACAGTAGCTCTTAAGGAAAGAATGTGAAAAAAAGCATGGATCAAGGACTCATAATCAAACTTATTGTTCAGGGAATAAAATGCAAAAAATACTTAAGGTAAAGGGAAACAAAATTGTAAATGGCTTGGGAATGAAGTTGATAAGTCAAAAGAATAATGTTCAGAATCTGAGGAAATGATAATCTTTGGGAAAAATCAATAATAGTTAAGTGTAAAAAAGTAAATGAGGTAATATTAGGGCAGCAGATGGATAACACCTGATAAGAAAAAAGAAAGTAATAAATATATGGAAGGGATATATAGAAAATCTTTATTAATAACTATTGTCAAGTCAAGTCATACAGGTTGATATTGAAGAATTTGGTGACATATTGCCATAATTGCTACAGAATTTGAAAACAAAATGAAATAACTGGCAACACACAAAGCAATGAAAGTTGATGAGATACCAGAAGAATTACTTTAGTCAGAAAGAGGTGATGGCCATAAGAGACTATTTAATTTGGTAACTAAAATATGCATGACTAGGCAAATACAAAATGATTTTAAGAAAAAAGGAGAAAATGATAAACTTTGTCAATTGAGTAAGAATCATGCAGAGATAAGCTGTTATCAGAAAGGGCATAAAGCAAGAATGCATCTTATCACCTGTTACTTAACTTTTATGTTGAATAAGCAATTTATTTAAAGAAAAATTTTAACATAAATTACATTACAGAGGGAGAGTAATGTTAATAGTAAAATTTGCAGATGATCTTGTTCTGTTGAAGGAGAAGGAAGATTTAGAAAGTATTTTAAAAGGAATGGACAATATACTCCAGAAGTTTAGACTAAAAATAAATAGCGGGAAACTAAAACAGCAAACAAAAATTTTTAATATAAAAATAGATTATGAAGAAGTGAAAGTAAGTCAAACACAAAAAACATTAAGAGAACATTATTCAGGAGGGCAAACCTATTAGTCTCATAGACTGATGTGCAATTGTAAGTGAAACATTCTGGAATTAATAGAATGGAAGTTTTGAAATGTGGTACTACTGAAGAATGCTTAAGTTTAAAAGGACTAATATAGTAAAGAGTTAGATTACTTTAGAAAGTATTGATGGACACTCACCAACAAGAAAACAAGCAAAGTTTAGTAGCTCAGTGATACAAGGTACCATGGAGAGCAAGAATAGTGGAAGCAGGCATGGCATATGGATCAGAAAATTAGGAAAACCAGATGTAGCAAATAGTGGGATCTGAAGAGGCTGGCACATGCAGAATAAGGTGGAGAGCTATGTCAAACCAGTCACTAGAAGAATGACAAACTTATCGAGCACATAAATTTGTCTGCTAATTTATTTAGATACTAATTTATTTTTCAAATACTCTAACTTCCAAAGGTTATGTAAATAATTCTATATCACTCAATACTATCTTTACTGGCTCAGTTTACAAATTTATATACAAAGACTACAAAAAAACAGTCCATTAGTAACTCTTTACAAACAAAATTGCATTACCCAAATTTATTCTGGTTAGATTTAAAATTAAACTAGAATAAGAATCATGAATACACATGTGAAACAGCTCTGTTTCCACAATCTATTATTATTCTAAAGAAGAACATGGGTAGAACATTCAAAATTTTGCAAAATGCACATACATTCTTTTACATTTAAGTAGGACTTTACACCAAGTAACATGCCCTATTTTCATCTGAAAGGATTTTGTATCATTATGACCTCGAAAGAAATCCATATTCCTTAAAGCTTGCATCATCCTCATGAAATAAACAAATTAACAGATGTGTAAAATTTTAGTAGCAATGCAAGAGAATCATTATTGTGTGCTGTATAAACTCTAGGGTGTATTAGCACCTGCTGAGATGACTGTCAAAGTGTAAACTTGTGCAAAACATTTTGTATTTGGAAGGGCACATGACTAGTGTGTTGCTTCTCCTAATTAAAGAATCTGTTGCAAAACAATATATATACAGATTGCCATAATTCACTTAACATTTAGGAAAGAAAGTATTTGATATCTGCTGAGAATATTTAAATTGTATTGCATTTCTAAACATCTGTCAATATGTATAAACAGTTCTCACGCTTGCAGCCAATTCAAACACCACATTTTCATGGCTTGATTAAACTCTACACCAGTACACCTGATGAAGATGGCAGCACAAGCCATGGAAACATTGTGTTTCAATTCTCCATTGGCAAGGTACAAATATGAGAACTGTTTATGCATCAATTCCACAGGGAAAGCCTTCGTTCTCTAATGTCTGTCAATGTGATTGAAGTTTTAAAATAAATTAAATAGTTACCATAAAAATATTTGGGGAATAATTTTTAAATCTCAAAAAGGACATAAGGATTTCAAAAGTAAAATAATGCACGTTTTTAAGAAACTCCTATAATTGAAATAGTCAAAATGAAATATGAGAAAGAAATAGAAGAGGACATAAAGAGCTTATTGTTTATAATGAATTGCTATGTAACAACATGTAAACATTGAATCCCTACTTTAAATTTTCAAGGAATACAGATAAATTTAATCAATTAACATTAATTGTATGTTTAAAGTAGATAGTATGGTTGTTTCTTAATTTATTACACCAACATATTATGTATAAAATAATATTTGCTATATTTTAAATGCAATATGTAAATTTATCCCTTGGTCCCACAGTTGAATTATATGTGTACACACATTGTAGTGTGACATGTGAAATATTATGAAAGATTAAAAAAATTCAAAAATTAAATATGCACCCATTGACCAGACATTTCTACACAGCACTACCAAATTTTGATTACTAACCATACAATGTGCAAATACTTATTAACCAAAAGGCAAAGATTGTACATCACGATACACAAACACACACTCAATGGACACTGGTCTCACATTAGCCGAAAAAATGACTTAATATAGTTAACATTTGCTGCAAGAATAAACTTTTCAGTAAAATTTAGAAAATATGAACAGCTGTTAAAGGTATTTGCATATCTTATTGTTGAATTAGTAAATCATCAAAACCAATAAGTAACAATTTAAATATAAACTAAACACATTTTTTACCCTGAAATGTCAGTCTGTAAAACTGAATCAGTTTTGAATAAAATATTCTCAGGCTTCTAACCAAGTGAAAAGATGTATGCGCGACATTTTGAAGACGTTTACTGTCATCATCTTCTATCAAAGTATTTTTTTACTTTGCAGTGAACGTCGTCAAAACGCCATGCATACACCTTTTCACTTGGTTAGCTGCCCGAGAAGATTTTATTGATTCTATACACCGAGAACAACTGCATTCTGAATCAGTTTTTGTTAAAAATACTTTGGAAATGACATGTTACCCTGTCTTCCTTTGAATTAGTTTGTTTCATTGGTTTTGTCAACATTTATCCATCAGAAATAACTATGATAAATTTTATAACATTCAGTATATTTTCACTGAACATTAACAATTCATTTAATAATCCAATAAAATGATTTTTCTGCTAAATAATGTAAGCATGTAGCATTAGTTGCTGACTAAAGACATTTCAATCACATAGCCAATTCAACTCCATGCCAATTAATATTTTTAGTGAAATTGATACCTCACTTATAATTATTCTCACATATTGTTTTAATTGATTTGAATGTTACTTTGTAATATTTAAATAAAAAATAAAATGTAACAAGTATGGCACACTTAATTTAAGATAGTAAATTTTCATATCATTTCTACGGTGGTTGGGAATTTGTATTTCCGACTTCTGTTGCTAGTTGATTTAAAGTATCGCTGAGTGCTAATGAAATTTCATCCTCTACAGAGAATGGAGCTTGTTCCAATAAAGAATTTATATTTCTTCTTGCAGAAAAATTTCCTGATATTGTTTGAATAATGTTTATTGCATTTAGAGTAAGCTGATTATCACAGGTATCACCATCGTTCATATTCTGTAGTGTTTGTTCATCTGTATTCCCATAAACTGGCATATTTAACAGAGGTGTTGATGGATAAGACCTTGAGGTAGGATTTGACTGGACATCTACAGTATTCACTGAATTATTAAAAGATAAAATCTGATCTACACTTTTATAAGGAAGTGGTGTGTTGGGATATGATCTAGATGGTTGTAAAAGAAATCTGTTGTTATTCATTTGTAGGTCACTTCCATTTATTTCATCCTCCAGGTTCAATGACAAAGATGAAACTGGTGGATTGTCATCATCTTGTGTTTCATCTAACAAGTGGAAAATGCGATTCAAATTTTCTGAATTCAAGCCATTTGTGTCAGGGTCATTGCCATCATCGTCGACAATCAACAAATTTGAGGACTGTGTGGAATTGTCTGCGATACCAGCAAAATCGGTAAATTCACTGGGGACAGGAGTTGGTGTGACTGAACTTGTTGTTGAAGATGCAAAATGGTTAAAAGTAAAATTACTTTTTTGACTAGTGTACAGTGGAGAAGACTGGGAAATATTACAAGCATTTGCACTCATGCGGTGCAAAGGAACAGATTGAGATCTGTACTGTAACTGTGAAACATTAAATAAGGGCTCAAAACTAGGCTGTTCATCTGGAAAGAACTGACTGACTTCATGAGCTAGTGGATCAGCATTAGTCCCACTAATTAAAAGAGAAATGTTTGAAGTTTCATCAACATCCTGCACATCATTATGGGTTCTCAATTCTTTCTGGTTCGTTGTTATATCGCTAGAGAAAATTTTTGTATTTCCGTCAGTCTTTAATGTTGGTTGTAAAATATTATCTGGAGCTTTACCTAAAACATCATCAGTTATTGTTGAAGTGTTATCTGAATTAGATTTGGTTTGGTCAAAATCACCTGGCAATATGAACATAGAATTGCTATCAATTCTATTTCCTATAGATGTAGGAGACAATTTTCCAGTACTCATTGTTTCAATACAAAAATTATTCGAGGATAGTAACAGGGAATTAGTAGTTGACAGGGCTCTAGGCCTGGGAGCTGGACAAGCAGAAGGAGACATACTATTAACTGAATTGGACCGTACAATTTTTGCTGCATTAGCTGTTTGTTTATGAGCGCTCACTGCAAAAGCTGAAGAATTGTTTTTTACAGAAGACATTCCTAAAATATTGTTAGAATTAAACTGTTGACTAGAACAATTTCTAGAGCGGAGAACCGGGGTATTTCGTGGAGACACAAAAGGGCTAACATTTGCACTGGAAGGCTTAGAAGATTTTGGTTGAGTACTACCAGGCGAATGAGGACCAGGAGATATTGGAGTAAAGCTAAAAATTCTTCTTCTAGTGTTAGGACTTTGTGGAACTGTATTGTGGGGTACACCTTCATGAAACTGGTCTATCATTGGTGTCTCAAAGCTGACACGGCGTCTAGAGCTCAGACTGGAATTGTGGTTGCTTAAAAGGGAAGAAAGTAGCAGTGTAGGTTTTGGAGTGAAATTGGCTTGTTGCTGACTTCTCTGTGACAATAGAGAGAGACTTTCAGAAGCAGATGAACCTCGTGGTATTTGAATGACAGGTTTTTTATATTCAATATCTGATATGGAATCAGTTGAAAAGGAAGCACCTGCATCATAAGATTTTGACCTAAAACTAGACGTTCCATACATTTTTACTGCATCTTTCTTGGAAGGGTTTAAATTACGCTCCAGAAGTAAACGGAGCTGGGATAATTTGTCAGATTTACTTCTATTAAATTCAACTGCAGATGTACTGGGAAAGCATGAAACATCTTTTGGCTGCAATGACATTTCTTCAATTTCTTCGTTATTTGAATTATTTTGGTGTTGAAAATATTTAATCAATTCTTCTTCTTGCTCCTGTGAATTATTTCCACCATGGAAATAATCATTGAGCGCATCTTTTTCAAGGCAACCAATACTAACTTCCTGGCAATTTTCCTGGACAACTTCTGAATTACACTTTTTTGCAATAACCAAGTTTTCATTATAATTAGGACTGTTGAGTGAATTAGCTTCTAAATTAAAATCATTTGATAAATCTGCAGAATCATTAATCATGGTCT
This sequence comes from Zhengitettix transpicula, assembly GCA_037074705.1. Taxonomy (NCBI): domain Eukaryota; kingdom Metazoa; phylum Arthropoda; class Insecta; order Orthoptera; family Tetrigidae; genus Zhengitettix; species Zhengitettix transpicula. The sequence continues at coordinate 1,323,399 of CM073595.1, read as the reverse complement.
TTTGATTGTCTTCAAACATACATTCAGACTCTTCAGATACTTTGTCATTACCACTATTTGGTTTTGGCTGAATATGTTTATACTTCTTACCAAACTTTTGAGAAGACAAAGTTGGAGGAAATATGATTACATTTGTAGATTTGTTGGATCTCTGATTGTTAAGTCTTGGAATAGGAAGTTTATGTGCTTGGACACTGCAAGATCTGACAGGCTTGGTGATCAGTGGACGAGACGTGTTGAGGAGTTTTACAATATTATTTTTACTAGTATCATTACTATTTGCACTAGGGTACACACTCTGACCAGATGAGCTAACATTACAACAAGACTTTGTACTTGAGGCATTTATATGATTATTAACAACATTAACATCACCAACAGAACTTGGTACAGAGATACTCTCTCTCAAATCATTTGTATTAACAGAAAGAGCACAGTCAGTAAAATCAAACTGCGGCACTTTAGAATCTGAAATCGAATTTCTCACATTTCTGAGATCTGACTTACCAGTGGTAGAAACAGTTTTACTTCCATCTTTTGGCTGAACACATTCATCATCCCTACACACATAAGTATCATCAGTTTTACAACCAGCGCTCCTGCTAAGAACTTCATTACCTAGCTTCTTCGGAACTGAAACTGCTTTGCCAATTTTTGTTTCCGAGGAAGAATTATCACCATCCGGTAACGAAGAAATAGTTTTATCACAGACATTTGTAAAAAGAATCTCCGATGTATTCGGCATTTGTAATGACATCGGGGGTGGAGAATTTCCCTGAGTGAAACTATTTCTGGTACAGCTGATAAGTGGCATACTAGTATTGTTGTGGATGCTATGCTGGCCAACCATTTTAGCACGTTTAGACTTCAGTCTTTCAGAATTCTGATTTCTTGAATGAGCAGTTCGAAGCTGCTGATCCTGAAAAAAAAGTGACTAAATGAAAATACAAGTGATTATATGTTTTGTAAAATCAACAATTTCACAAAATTTAAAATACTTTCTGATAAAAATATCTGAACACTTTAAACTACAAAACAGTCAACACTATAAAATAATCTATAGAAAAGTTTAGGAATGTAAGAATAAATGTTTCTATGGATAAGAAACAAGTGGAATCTTTTAGATAAATGTTGTCATATTCAAGAAACAACTTAATTTTGGGAGAGTTATGTACAAATCCTTAAAATATATGAATAAATAAGGCATTATGATTGTCAGTTTATGAAGGATATCTGTGTGTATCTAATTATATGGCTAAGGAAGCTGTGGGAAAATTGTCACTGGCCATGGTTTATATTCAATCACACATTCAGATTCATATCAATACCCTTTGTACTTGGTCACTAGATTAAAATGCCCTGATGTTTTCAAACAATTGCCACAAATTGCCGTAAATTACTGTTACATACAAATGGAATGTTAATTTTTCTTCAAATTAATTCTTCCAACATTTATTATACATAAAACTACTTACACTTAGTGTTTAACAAACTTCTGAAACTCCTCCAAAACTGTCGTTCTTTTTCCCACATACTTCATATTGCAGAAAATATGTAGAATTAGTCACTATTTAATTCATACACATTTATAATTTACCTGAAGTTTGCGCTTCTGTTCACGGATAACTTCTCTTTCTTGTAATTTTCTTTGAAGTTGCAACTGGGTTTCTCGGTGTTTATTGGCATGACATGGTACAGCTAACCCCAGTGGAGATGAGACATCTGTTGGGAGTAGAAATTAAAAGTAGAGAAAAAATCAGGGATTTAATGTAGTGTTATTAGATTCTCCCAATATTATGCTTTTTAATTAAAATTCTTGCAATATAGCTATTCTAAAAAAGTCAAGCAAAATAAGAGGCAGTCACTCTCTTCAAGATGGAGGATAACAGCATAAAAAATTTGAACTATGTATCCTACCTGACATGGGAAAAACCAACCAAAAGAATCAGGTAAAGTAATAAAGTAATGATATGAGTATTGTAATATTGTCATTTAAAAATGTGAGTTAGCAATATAAGGTAATGAGATTGTTAAAGACTGTATATGCTGTTCTTTTCATGCCTTTAGTTGTTTCAGGCATGATAATTTACCTTTGTACTTGCAGTTTGGTTTCTTGTTGGACAGCAGGGTAAAGGCAGCAACGGAACGAGAATCTACACAAAGTTTTTCTACCAGGTGACAAGCCAACTCATGTAGAGAATCAAAGTGAACACCTAGTAATTTTTCAGCCCATTCACGGATCAAGCATGAAGCAGCAGAAAGAATTTCATCTTCACAGCCATTGTTGAAAGGAAACTACAATTTAAAATTAAATGCCACTCTATTGCATTATACAAACCAAACTTATTGGTAATTATAAAAATAAAGACAAAGAGAACAGTGTGTCACATATGAACTAATACTGTACATAAATAATTGACAATCAGTTTATAAAATGAGTAAATTTACTATTTACCATAACTAGTTCCTATAATTAATTAAAATTTAGCTTCATACTTATCTGATTTGAATATAATTAAATTACTTTTAAAATGTTTTTTTATCATTACCTAAGTGATGAGTTACAATTCCAGGTTTTTAATTTGTTACATAATATTGAATTGTAATTTACAATAATATAAAATAAAATTATAAAGATAAAACTGGAGCATACCTTTATATAATCTCCTATATCAGGCAAAACGGGAGTTTCTAATTTCATTCGTTTACACATACCAGCATAGCAATATCGTGAATTCCCTCTTGTCCCCAATCGTCTTGGGCGCACATGAGGAAAAACTTGCTTCATAACTTTGCCAAAGTCAGCAGTAGATAGGGGCTTCATTTTATTAGTGTTACAATATGTTCTGGAAAAAATAATTCAATACTAAAATAAATCAAGATAACTCAGAACAAACTTGCTAGTAATTCTTAACAACAATACTTTATGTTCTCAAGAATATGGTTCTTTACCACAGAAAATAAGAAGCACACAAAATGATTGCAAATAAAACCATTCACAAATTGGCATGTTTCTTTCATGTAAGTTAATGGTTAATTATTTTACTTTTAAAATGGCAGCATTTTAATCAAAAGAATGGAACAAAAATGCTTCAAATGGTAAAATATATTAGTTTTTCCATAAGAAGGCATATGCAGAATTCAAAGAACTATAGGCAGGTATGGTTGTAATTCCTCTGCTACCAAGAGTATATATACAGTGAAAAGTACCACTTCAATAATATTTTAACTAGGGGGCTTCAAGGAGAAAAACCTGAGCAATGGTACATGGGATATTTGACTAGCAAACACAGAGAAGAAAGTCACAATGAAATAAATTAATTTCAATGCTTCAACTTTAAACTTAAATTTTTTACCCATAAAAAATTGTGTTAATATTCGGCTACAATAACAGAATACAAAACTCAAAATGCAAATTTTGATATTTTGTTTATTAAAAAAAGGGAAAATAATAACATTTGAAACCTAAGTATTACAACTGAAAATTTTCAAAACATGCACTATAACTCAATTTGAAAGCAAATGTGTAAAAAATATTATTCTGTCAATTTCCTTCAAGTCATTAAGGAAAATTAACAGCACAATATCTTAATTTGTAATTAAAATTTTAATACATTTTCCAAAAATAAAATACATTAGATAAATATTATTTGATTAAATGTTTGTAGAGAAAAAGTACATACATATATTCATCATAAACATCTTGCTTTGGCAATGATACGTCCTGATCTTCCTTTAAATGTGTTCTAATCCACGTTATTGTCTGATGAATTTCAAAGCGACTTCCCAAAGGATTCAAAGGCCTGAAATCAACAACCAATCTCTTAAAATGTAAAAATTATTTATTATAGACAGTTACTTTTTTACTATTAACTCATATCACGGATAGATATAAATATCCATACTATAAATTACAGATAGCTGTAGATACATTCTACTAAAAGTATATACAGTGGCCTGTATTATATAAAGCCATACATACCAATTTAATTATTTCAATTTTATTGTCAGTGAAAAAAGGACAAACTAGCAAGTTACAGTTTTGGAAACACCTTTTTTATGCACAGTGAGAATTGTGGAATGGATAGAGCAAATAATAAATAAATACAACTACAACGGGAAATGATAAATTTTATAAAAATGTTGATTACACACTATGGCTACTTGGATTGGCTATGTTTGTCTACAAAAAAAATTATTGAAATGGCATTTAATAAATGACACCAAGTAATTTCAAATATTTTAATTATTAGCCTTCATTAATGGTTAAATCTGACAAATTTGGCTACATCATGTACAAAATTCCTTCTACCTTCAACTTACACCTAAAAACAATGCCTTTCATTATTAAAAATTTTGCTGTTCCTCTATGGTCATACTATCTAAAGATCATTGAATGCCACAAAGACTGTTGGAATGAAACAAGTGTTAAAGAATTTCTAATTACACAATTCATTTCATTATTGATGAATATCATATTGAATAGAATATCATAAAAATTATTAACATTCATTATAAATGGTTACATTAATAAAACCTCTATGAAAATATAATTGTGAATTAAATAAACTAATGAAACCTCCCATCACTGGTAGATTGCTGAAAAATTGTAACAAATCAATATTTAAGTTCAGTAATTCAGTTTATAATAATATATTCACACAAAATTAAGCTATTTGAAAATATTTTATTTATTTCCTAACATATAGTTAATAGTTATATTAAACTGGCACTTCCACAGTCCAGTTTAATTGTACAATTACTTAAAATAATAATTACAAATGAATCCAAAAGACTGCATCTACAGAAAGGAGTAAAGAAAAAGACTGACTTTTACAGCCTTCTTCAGGAAGGAGTGCTAAACCATTTCCATGCACCGGTCGGCTGTGGAAGGAGGAGGCAGAGAGCCTCCAAAAATTTGAAGAACTACCTTTGGTTCCCTATGGCAACACCTTACTTCACTTTCAGGTTAGCCACAACCTATCACTCTTTCCTTTCCATACCAATATCCCAATTATTATTGATAATGTCATATCCTTACTAATATTTATATATATAGGAGAATCCATTAAGGAATTGGAACTTCACATAAAGCGTAATCCTCCTATTTCTCCTATTTATTTCTATCCTTCCTCAATATCCAAGGATAAATGTGACTTATTTATACATATACATATATATATATATATATATATATATATATATATATATTATATTTTGGATTAAACTGTGTCCATTATACTGTACTTATAGTTTTTTCTACCAATTCAATTCAATTCAAATTTAGAAAATATTGGTCTGAATGGAACATAAGAAACCGTATTTCATGAAATAAAAACAAGTATTCTTCCTTACAATTCAATAACTACTAATAAACTTTGTGTATCGAAAATTGCACCTGGATCATTGAAGAGTTAAAACACAAAGTTTCCATGGCTTGTAATTCCATCTTCATTCTCTAATGAAATTGATAGGTTCCTAGATTATTTATAATCTGCATAAATCAGATATTTCTTCACAGAATAAAAACTACATTTCTGTATTGTCATGAATGCAGTATCATAATTTGAAATTTAAAGTTGCTACTTAACACAAGTATTTAGCTCCCAATATAACTAAAACCTCACATTTTACTTTGCGCCTAAATACAGGTTTGGAAAAAATTCACCAAGTGATTTGATTAAATGACAGCATCCAACATTTGTATTTATGTAATACACATAAGTCATATTTTAATATTGCTTTCTAAAATGAATAAGTTATAATAAAATTCATCTTAATTACTTACTGTCTCAATGGATCAACTTCTTCAGTCTTTCCCGCTGGAAGTTTCAGGTACAAGAAAAGCTTCTCAGCTGTAGACAACTGATTTATCTGGTCCAAAATTTGCATCACAGCTTGCTTTGACAGAGGACTGGAAAAGTAATTTTTGACTCAATAACAGTATACATTTCATATTAAATTAAAATACAATATATAAAAAAGGGAACAAATAGTTTAAAAAAATTAAACAGAAGGCAATTTATTTGCAAGAATTAAGAATTTTTTTATACTTAATTCTTATAAAAGAAATACCAGAATCTAATATAACCAGACATCAGCACAAAACTTGTGAAAATAAGTGATTTTAAAAAAACTGATGTTAGATTATTACAGTAATCACAAATTTATATACTTAAAAAATTAAAGTTTAAAACCAATACAATTTTGGATATTAAAATTAGCGCTCACATTGAGTAAAAAATAATACAATAATGGTAAAGTAATTAGTATAAACAATACTCAAAAAATAATTTTTACTTAGAACTACAATTAATTAAAAACTTTCATGGGTTACATATGCTGATATAAATTAAAAATAGCACTGGAATAAAAATAATATTTTTAGTGACCAAATGCAACACAATTCTGAAAAGCAAACTTTCATTTTAATCCAACAAACTGTACTACCTGATGGCATCTTCAACAATCTGTTTTATCTTGCTGTCAAGGCCATTGGTGTTTAAGTTTTCAGAAAGGCAACTCGGGCTAACTGATTTATTGTTCGTTTCACTAACAAATCCGGGGTTACTATCAGATTTGTCAGGCATATTGTGGGCGGTTGCGTCGCTTGTGACATTGTTCTCCAGTTCGTTAAATAGTCTGCTATCAATTATGTTGTCTTCACTGGCATATTGGGATCCCAATTTCTTCTCATTTCTTTCGACATCTTCACTTTTAATGTGTTCTCCAAGATCATTTCTTTCTATAATCAATTCTAGCGGTCGTAACTCTTCCATTTCCCCTGCTTATATTTCCTGTGGCAGACTACTCTAAAACCCCACCGAGGCGAGCCAACCATTTTGTCATACCGATCAGCTGTGCAACTTGTTAGTGTATAGTACAGAGACTTTAACATATGATCCCAAAGTAATTAATACTAAAGATACACTAATTTACTTATTCTTTATTTCGATTCTACGACCATGCTCTTCTCAAATCATAAAATATAACCTGTATATCTGAAAAAAGATATGTCGATAAAATTAACTAAACATACTGATCTATTCTTTTAATAGTATTCCAGATTTCAGGAACATGTTTCAGAATAAAAGGTTCGTTTCAGTAATAAAAATTGTGAATGTACAGACTATCGAAACACCATTACATGCATTACTCAAAATTGTTAAGTACTTCAACTCGGACTAACAAACACCCAATTGATGAAACTACTTTCTTCCACGTTTATTTAATTGACTTGAAATTATGTGAGAATATTTATGAAAATATATTTATTACAGTTGGTGGAAGTTTTCAGAAGGAATAAATTTAAGAAAATTAATGTTTAAATGATTCAGCAAAATAGTGTTTGTTAAAAATAGTCCTACATAAAAAAGTAAAATATTTCAAGACTTAAAGCGTTGTTAAAAATAAATTATATGACAATACGCATGCTCTAAACCTGCTGCATGTATACATCACTAACAAACATGTAACACGTACGTACTGTAAAAAATTGATCATTAGAACCATCTACAGAAGAATCAAATACATTTGGCTACTACAAGAAGCGTGCAAAAATGTTTCTGTTCTATATTCAATAAACACATTTAGTTCTGTGCAATTCGTTTCCGTTTCCTAATTTGATTTATTCTCATCTAAATACTTATTACTTCTCCACTTTGAAAAAATCTGCGTTACAATTAATCCCAACATAATTCCTGTACTGTTTCTCAAAGACATTTTTTATCAACGCTCTTAAACTAACTCTTAGTCATATGCTTGTTCTTCTGTCAAACAAATGAACAATTTTATTCGACCATTCTTTTCACATGCTTGCAAATGTGAATCCTCTGTTTAACACATATTCTAGAATATAACAAATAAAACTGTCGTTTTAAGGTGACATATCCTCAACTTATTTCTAATCATGTTTATTAATGAAATTTCCGTCAAATATGAGTTCCATTATATCATTTTAAGCCTTGTTACTCTGCAAACAATGCTATACTTATAACTATTTGTTTTATAAGAAATCGAGACAAATTAAAATTAGTGAATTATAGTTCATTTAAATTCCTTGGTGAACTAAATAATGTAATAGAGGCACAATAATTAGTAATCATCTTAATGTTTTTTTATATAATTATTTATTTATTTATATAATAAATACAAATATCGTAAAACTTGACACAAATGTTATAATGTAAAAATGTTATTTATGAACCGATGATTTAATATGAGTAATATAAATAAGAACAAGGAGATGAATAAAGATTTACCGCTTTGAGAAATTTGTGTACAATTTAAGAAGTAAATGACTGACAGTTACTTAAAAAAAACACAATTATGATTAATCCCACAAATATATAATTTGTTTCATACAACTTACAAATAAATATTTTATGGTATTATTACCAATATATAGACTTTTATTAATGTTACAAGGATCATATAATCGGATATAAAACTGTAACATTTTGTTATTGTTAAAGACCACCAATACAGTCTTATAACTTTCATTTCGTAACATCTAGAAATCTCATTAATTATGACTGTCAAATTTATATCTATATTACACTCATGCACTTAATAAGTCCGTATATAACTGTTACCAAAAATTGTTGATAAGGCTCTTTCCAAATATTCATTAAATTTGAATAGAAATTGAATTAGTTCATAGTATTAAACTTTATTTTCCAATATTTTATTTATGTATGATATTTGAAAGTTAATTAATTTATCCACTACATTTTTAAAGTTTTAGACAAATGCAAATGCATTGAAAAAAAAGTATATAATTCATTTATCTGATGACCATCCTCACTTTGAATTAGCAACGATTAATATATCAATTTAAAGAACTGATATTTTACAAGTCCCATAAGTTACTTTATTTGATTTATAAATCAAACGATTTACCCTTCTTAATTTTAACTAACAAAATAAAGGTTAAATCTCAAATTCAAGTGTCTGTTTTCCTTTGCAAACAAAAGTACCTATTATAATAATAATCATCATATACTCATAATAATGTATTATATTATAATGGTAACAATTATTGTTATTATTTCAACGAAGTATTGCAGTTATTAATCGCGCTACTCCTAATGAGCAGGTTAGAATACCATTATTTTCAATTCAACGTCATTTAAATTTTTCCTGGTTTCTACAAATGCAAATGCTCGGATTGTCCTGTTAATATAATTGGTTCCTTTTGTATATCCCAAAAATGACCAAATAAAATAAAGCGGTTAAGGACAATTGGATAAATGGTCAAGTGCATCACCCAATCCATAACGTACTTACAAGATGAGAGAATGCGATGCGAATTATCTCGGATGCTCATTGTCTTCCAAGGATTGTATGAAACTCATAAAAAAATAATTTTCCATTTAAAACATTAACATGCAAGGACAATCCCATCAAATGGCTGATACCTACAAAGTACAGTTGAATAAGTCAGATTCTTTTTTTAAAAAAACTATTCCTGAATATGGCGAAACACAAAATACGAATATTATATGTAATCAGAAATAAAATATAAAAACGTAAAGTTGTCCGAATAGACTGCATCTTATGTCTCCTTTCAATTTTTAGCAATATAACGCCTTTCTGTTTTCACACGGTTTATGAATATCAGTATAAATGAAGTAATGCAACAGTAATTAAAAGTTCTCAGAATAATTAGAATATCTTCAAGTATTAATATCTATTTAACTATGGATATACTTGTAAAAATCAAAATTCAAAATGGGTTTAACATAAAATGCGATTAAGGGAATGAGTATCCAAAAGCACCCAATGCCTCCACTGAAACAGATTTACCTAATTAACGTACATATTGAAGGACGAAAATGTTTCGATAATTTAACCCTTGTAGTATAAATTTGGAATCCGAATTGTATCACGCTTTGAGCACAAATATTATACGCAAGTATAATATACTTTAAATAAAATTAGCCGAATCTCCTTGCCGTAAGAATTAGGTTCAGAATACTGTTTTCAGCTGAATACTAACTTTTTTAAAAGAAAAGAAGACTACACAACCGTAATATTAGTATGTATTATTTGGTCACATTGATACCCCTTTAAGCACGCGTTTCTTTCAGATCGTACGAGCAAAACATATAATACATTAACCGTCTCGATAATTGAATAAATTCCCTTATATTGTAAACTTTAAAAATCATTCATCTGAGAAATTCTTGAAATTATGTTTCTCAATTTTTAACACAAATACCTGATATGAATCTGTACTTTGGCATGAGGAGCAAATTAATGCTGTTAGTCATAGAGTTCTATATATACAAATACAAATGTATTCATTCCGTATGTCAGGTCAGCAGAAATACAACTTATATATATACGTACGTATATATATATATATATATATATAAGGTTTTAAGGACATTTATTGTTGAAATAATTTGTGTTGGCTATCCACAAACGTCAATGTTTGGAAAAACCGGCTACTGGACAATTGTCGATCCGTTCACATTCCCATATCAGACAAAGGAACGTCCTAAAATATTAATAATAATTTTTTTTTATTTAACTGCGCTTTTTTTGGGTACTTATATGTACCATCTTCAGGCTGTGGTCCTACTGAAAGGGTTGTCTTAATGCTATAAACGTTCCTCATCGTAAAAATTACTCTGAATTAAACCAGCCTGGTAACAATTTCCCAACGGTTCACCTTATTATCAAAGCACGACGAGAGTCCACTGGCAATTTGATCGAAGTCCGGAAGTTTGGTATTTCATTACAAGCGGATAACTTCAACCAAAATACAGAACTACGTAAACTAATTTATTTATAAAAGTACGTTAATAATTTCCCGCGTTGTTTCTCCATAATTCGCTTTGAAATACGGGCCCGCCATGTGCTTTAATGGGGGAGGAACTTCGTCCGACAATTAGTTAACCACACTGGAGTAGATTTTGCAACAGATCTGACACATTTCAAGAAGGTGACGAAATCTTCGAGAAGGTTTATTCGTAGGAAAAACGACGGGCTTTTACAAGTGAAATCTGTAAAGTCGCACATCTGGCCAACCCACACCTCTCTTTCTCCCTTCACTAACCAACATCTCTCAGCAACTCATGCCTGGCAGAACACGATCGAGGCATCTCTATATCTATAGTCTGACGAAATTGTATCCCACATGTTTCTGGCTGCATTGACCCATTAAAGAAGCGACCTGTTTGGTTGACGATAAACGACCATCATGGACAGACGTGATACATTACGATGCCGTGGTCGACCGCGGCCTCCCAAATCGTTCGATCTGGTCTGTCGAAAATATGTTTATGTGAGGACAGCCTTGCCAATCCAGTCGCCGTGAATAAATGTACAATGACGAAACAGTATAATTGCTGGCAGTTTCAGTTGGAGGATTGGAAGACGCAGTGCGGAGTAAGGATGGAAGAAGTTAAGTTCAAGATCGGTTTCGGTATCGCGAGAAATGGAACCCAGGGCGGAGGTTAACAATCCCGTCCGTGTCGCGGGGAAACCGCGAGCCGTCGCGGCCCTCACAGCCAGGTCTCCCCTTCGAGCATCGGCTAGGCCCTCGCCTGCCAGGCCTCCGCGCTGCTCCAGCCCCGAGGAGTGTCGTACTGTTCCAGAGAGCTGAACGTGCTCACGTTCACCGCCTTCTTCTTAGGTGGCGGCTTGAGCGTGGCGTAGCGACCGTTGTGGACGCCGCCCTGTTGCAGCTGCTGGGCGAACAAGAAGGGCGTCGGCATCGGGACGCCGCCGTCTTCTGCGGTTGGGGCCGGTGCGAGCTTCTTGGGCTGTTGCCCCATGAGCTTGATAGGCACCGTGACGGCGGCGACCGGCACGTCGTAGTCCGCAACTACGAGCGGCTTAGCACCGACGTCACTCTGGGGCAGCGAACCAGAGGCGTCAGTCTCCTCCTTGGCGGTCGCCGTGGGGTTGGAAGAGCAGACGTCTGGTGCCGCACTGCTGAGGAGTAGCGGCCACTTTGTCTCAGCCCAGAGACCACGGACCAGACGCTCGGCACCAGGTACGACCACGCTCACCATCTCCTCCACGGACGGGAAGCGACGTAGGTAAGCGCTCACAGACAGAAGAGCCGCCAGCTCCGCGGTTAGAAAAGCGCCGCACGCCACGAAGAATGACCAGCCGTATCGGTAGTCAAACGCCACGTGGTGCTTCGGTCGTTCCATGTACGCGTCGCTCAGCACCGACGCGAAGATAACTAGTCCTCCGCCCAGGGCCAGGCCTGCAACAAATGCAAATGTCGGCGGAAGACAATGTACGGTTTTACGAAACTAATTTTTCTGTATGTTTCATCTAATTACTACATCAGATATAGTTGTTGGTAGCCAGAGAGGAGTTTATTATTCACGTCTGTTTGTTAAGTCTAACTATAGGACTCGGTAATAACTACGAAGAAGAAGAACTATGTTTGAAACGTTGCGAAACATGGACGATTGAGAAACAGGAAAGCAAGAGATTTGGGGCATTTGAAACCTGGAGTAAAAGAATAAACAACGAGGAAACATTGGAAAGGTCACAAGGATTCGCTCACTCTGGAGGCTTCAGGTGGGACAAATGGTTGGTACATATAACCACTTCATCGGAACTACTGAGAAAGCCACCGTGTTTAATATCCAGTCACTTCTACGAAATCAAAACTAACAAATTATCTAAAGGGTTTCGATAATTAGCAACATTTGAATGTCCGCTTGGTTGCGCACAAATCAGATTATTTACAGTGGGTTAGAGGCTGAGAAAATGTACGCATTCCCGCGGTTCCATTGATATCTATCTAATTAAAGATTTAGTACAGAAAGAAAATAAATGTAAACATATTGAAAGTTGAGTTGTTCTCTATGTAATATAAAAGACGAGGAAAATACTGCTACTATGTATGAAGTGGTTGAACCTAAGTTATTGGAGTAAACGATAAGGATCTCCGATAATAATATAGATTATACAGAAAAGAAATTGAGAATTTCTTCGCGAATAAGAACTCATAAGTTCATGTCAAATTGAATTCAAAAGAAAGTTACCCTCTGTGACCAATGATTCTTACAACATACATTAACTGCGTCTTTGTTGGCCGTCTCACAAAGAAAGAAAACAGCAGGTAATAACGCTGTATAAACAAATAAATGAGGGCGTTACATTGCAAAAACGGAGAAATTCATATTTGGAAATGTTTTCGTATCAGGTACTTACCTCCTAGGATAAATAGGCCACACGCGACGAGCATTTTATGATCCCCACTGAAGTGACCCAAAACAGCGAATAGGCTGGCCACCATTATTAATACAACACCGGCGGCCTCGAACGGCATGGACAACCTGCAACAAGTTCGACAAAACACAACTTAGTAAAATATCATTACTGAAGTTTCAGACATCTCACATAAAAATAGACCCAGCGATGATATCAACGACTGTGTACTACATTCATTATTCATATTATATGAACTCACGTAGACTATTCCCATCATCTCTATATGAAGAAACTAACGACCTTACATTACAGACATTGTCAATGTGTTAAATAGAATATTTTAAAATGTCTGAATTTGTCTTTAATTCATAATCCAAATACAACAGACGAAAATTAAAATATTATATATGAAGAAACTTCGCGGCCCTGTTCTGGAGTCCTACCCCAAACAGAAATTTTAAAGCTTAATTCAGCTATATTTGTTTACCTTGTTTTTCTTAAGTATCCGAGAAAATTCATTTGTATTACAAATATGCGTTCTCTTAAGGCACTATTCCATTTCCTTTATAAATGAATCAACGTTTCTGTTAGCACGACATCTGAGCCCGAGGCAGCTCGGTGAGTGGGCTGTAGGTCAATTCTGGGAAATCAGTAATCAACTATTCGAACGAGTCGTCTAGTACAAATACTTTTCCTGGGTAAGACAACGGATGGGTGCTTTCAAACTTGCGACTACTCATTCCAGCGGGATTCCAGAAGATGAAGAAGACGTCCGCCTCTTTTCGGGTGTGGTTACGAAAAGCAACTTATACAATTATCTACTTACAAAGACTAGTGACGTTATGGATTCTTGGATCCCGTTACAATATCTGTAGCGATTTGATGCGGATGATTAACTTACGCTACTAAATAATGGACACGTACAAGATTGTAACACATTTATTAAACGATGACAATACTTCTTCGGAAGTAACTACGATAACCAATCGGCGGCTTATTAACGAGACTAGTTAATTTTATCAAGGACTGGTGAGTCACTGATACACTACTCGATATGTATTTTTCTCTGAATATTTTCCGAAGCGCGACTTTCACCATGGACATACATTTCGTGATTCTGATTCTCAATCAAAGTGTCACAAATTATTTGCGACTGTGAGTGACTAAAATGTAGACAATTCTGTTATACATCATTACTATATTCATTATATATTTTGATAAAATTTTAATATTTCCTATTTCAGGTGTCAAAAATAAATATAATTTTAATTCATTCATTAAAATCCCCATGTTTAAATCATAAACAAAGTAAGTCACTTGGACTTTCTTCAAGCATTTTTATTTCTATTTTAGTAATAGAATTTACAATATTAAAACATAAAATTAAAAAGAAAATACCATTTCAATATGTATAATTATAATTATTTACACACACACACATGTTATATATTGTGTTCCTAGAGACTGATTTAAAAATGGGAATTTGAATGAGTTAATATAAATTAATATAGTTATAATTAATATTAATCAATCTTAATAAAAACTACAACAGCCACAAGATAAGACACAGTAATTGAACATCATTCCCGTCTAAGTGCGAAATTTGAATTATAGATTTTATTTCTTAAAATTTTTCGCACATGTTTCCTGACAGTACCCATAGACGCTACAAAGAAATTATTGCTCTGCACACTCCAAGGTTTGGGGAAAAAATAAGTTTCGTTTTCAATTTGTATTTTTCAAAAATTTAATTTGAGTTATATTATATAATAATATAAAAGTAAAAAATCATATTCATAAATTAATAGTTGTCATAATTTATTTTGAAGAAATAAATATGTTATCTATTTAAATTCAATTAAAATCAAAACAATATTAAAACCGCCCTCTGAATTATTTCCTCAAATTGCTAAGAAGTATATTGTTATTATAGTTAGCAGCTATTGAGCGTTGGCCCGGTGGCAACTATATCTATAAAATTCAAAAACCAATTTACAACTTTAAGTGTAATATAGGATTAACCTAAACTATATTATATTGTAGTGAATAACGACCTTAAGTGGCCGCCCTTGTGTCCACCGCGGGCGTGAGGAGGCCTGAGTATGAATACATTAGGCGTGCACGTGTTTCTGCCTGAGAAGGCCAAAAGAAATCGCGGGTTCGCGTCCCTTTTTTTTGCATTATTTGGGGGGGCGGAGTTCGAATAAATACTCCGAACCCGTGAGGTAAAGGGCAGACGGGGACGGAGGCAGACGGGGACGGAGACGCAGAGAAAAGCAGGGAGACGGAGAGACAGAGAGACGCAAGAAGAGACGCAGGTAGACAGGGAGACGCCGGGAGACGGAGACGCAGAGGTTTTGAGGGACGGCCATCGCGGGGAGGCCGAAGAAGGAGATCGGGTGCTGACGCCACAAGTAAAGTAAGCATCACAATATATGTAAAGTACATTCAAAAGTGGAATTCTTTTACACAGTGCGGAAATAGACTCTGTTCTTGAATAGCCACCGAACCGCCCACATTACCCTGTTGAGAAGGATAACTTTTTAATCAAGCCGGAGCTAATTTTAATTTTATGCAGACCAATGTATATCTGCTGGCGCCCAACAATATTTTTTAATGTATTTTTGTATTTTTTGTAGTTTCAATGTAATAAAGTTTATTTTTTTTAATATTAAGTAATAAAAAGGCAAATCATTACAATATATTCCGCATAAAAAAATGTTATTTAAGAATTCGACTTGTAAAAGGTCGGAAAGTGGTTTACGATGACTGATGTTTTAATCGATTCCATTTACTTATGTTCGATATTAGCCAATGAATATTATAAAAACAAACATGTAATTGTGTTTAAAATACGTGTTAACCAAACAAAAGATTTTAAGATAATAAAAAAATTTAAATTCACACTCGATGAAGTTGAAATAAAGTGTCGTTTTCATAAGAGTCCGTGTTAGTAGCACCAATAAGTTATGATTTAATTCCTATGTAAGTGGATAGAAAGAACATTTTAAGCGAGTTTTCAGATAAATATCTTAACTTTAATCAATGTATCAAGAATATTATAAAAACCTAAATGAAATTGTGTTTAAAATACCTGCTGTCCGAATAAAATTATTCTTCGTAAGTATATGTTTCCGCCAAAAAAAAACGTTATTTAAGAATTCGACTTGTAAAAGGTCGGAGAGTGTTTTACGATGACTGATATTTCAATCGTTTCCATTTACTTATGTTCGATATTAGCCTACTGTACGGGAAAGTTTTTAACCTGAAAAGAAGTCAGGAACCATCCAGAATTAATTTCACTGCTCTTCACTATTTTTATGCTTTCTTTAGAAATTTTTTATTGTTTTAATTCACTTTTAATTTTTATTTTTAATCACTTCACTTGACCAGATATAAATTAATAAAAGGAAAAATAAAAATAATATGAAAGACCCAAATATTAAACTGTAGTTTCCTTGGCCTAATTCTAAACTGATACGCGCTATTCGGGAATGTATTTCTGCAGTCGATATTGTAGTAATTGGTAATTAAGGCATTGTTCTAATTGAAAAGTTGAATTGTAGAGGACTAATTATTGGTGGATATAGCGGACGCCGCAACAAACCGGCAAGGCAAAGAAAGCATTGTTGATCGGTCGAGAAGGTTCTACGCGCTCAAAATTTGCGAGACGAACGAGCAGTCAGGCAATGAACGGCGAGGCATAAAGACCAGAATTCTAATTTACAAAAGTTAAACAGTCGGTCAGTAAGCAGCGAGAATGAGAAAGGTCTAATTTAAGGAACGAGAGAATGTGTTCCAGTAATAAGTAGGCTGCTACATCAAATCGCAGAAACTAAATCAATCCTCAGTCAACAAACAAAACCAGTGAGTTGCATTTTCAATATGACTCACGAGATCTACAAATCCAGTTTGCAGTAAATCATCGAGAATCGACAAATTTATTTTAAACCAACTAACAAACTACGCTAATTAGAGTCTGTGAACATTTAGAGTCTGTGAGTACTTAGAATCAGTGATATCCCCAAAATTGTGCACGAAAAGTTAAAATGAGACCTGGGCTGCCGTAAGTAGAAAGAAAACTTTAAAATCATTGTAAACCACGTTTAGAAGATAAACGTCAGATCGTTCTTTAATTATTCAGATCATTCTTTAATTATCAATAAAATGAGATCTTTAATTATTCAGATCATTCTTTAATTATTGATAAAATGAAATTGTTTAAACTCAATCTTTTAGCATTATTCCTTCAGCAACAAATTTCGTCTATGTTCAGACGCATTGATTCCCATATAAAGGAAATGTAAATTTCGTGATTTTGATTATATAAATTCTGCCATTATCAAACCCAGTTCAAGACCCTGAGATCCCAAATATTTGGTAATTTGAATACTTGTTTTAAAATTGTTAATAAATCTTGTTTAATAGTTTTCACGTAATAGTTCTTTTCATTTAAAAACGCCACATAATTCATATAATGAGTTATTGTAAGAAAGATGCAAGCTATATTTATCTAAATTATATATTATTACAATATATTTATATTTTCCAACGTCTGTGCGCTGCCATTTTTCCTTTAATTTTGAAAGGGTGATCATTTTTAGAGATATAATTGGGTGACATAAGACGTTTTTTTTTTATTTCTTTTCAGGCTGGTTCACCCATATCAGATTTGTATATTGCGCAATTTTCGCACGATTCCTCCTATTACTTAATGCATTAAAATGAATTGGAGAATTAAACCAGCAAAAGAAATTTGAAAATAAAATAACCATACCTCATTCTTGAGATGAAGGCAGGGGTGAAGTGCAGGGGCGACCAGATGCCGAGGTCTGAATGTTTCACTTCGTCCCATGATGTGTACCTTATCGTCGTGCAAGCAGGAGTCGCCACAGCTGAAAAATAAACCCTTCTTCAATAATAACCCCTAAAAAGTAAATTATTAAAAATGAGAACATTGATTTCGGCAGTAGTAAAAAACGAAATACGGGTAACCTAGGTTTGATCAATCGTCGGATCGTAATCGTTAATGTAATATTGAATAAATTCGCACCAGACGGTCGGAACTGAATTTCTTCTCTGTATTAATTGCATAATTAATGTTTCGAGTTGTTAGGAACGGAAAATATTTCTTGTTCCTGAAAAAGAAACCCATAAACTCACAGACTTTCACTGGCAGTTTTTTTCTTTTTAGGGCAACAGGCTACATGAGGGTAATCCACGTTGGGCAACTCCCCTTTAGTAGCATAGGAAGGGATTTGAAAGGGGGGATGCGGAAGGGTAGAGGAAGGTAGCCAAGGGTTAACTAGGGCCCCCGGGCTATAGTTTAAGGATCCTACCACGCATTCGCCTAAAGAAATGCAGGACAAACCCTGGAAAAACCTGCATCAGGTAGGTCGGGCATTGGGTACTTGTCCCACGCCCTGCCGATAGCGGGAGAGGAGTTTGCTGTGGGGACGCAGCATTCCCTTCTCCGTGCCTCGACCGCTTTTGAGTTTTGTCAACTGACCAGTACATTTGTTTCGCTCTAGGCACTTCTCAGCACCTGACAAGAATCCCAAAAACGTTGTGTGGTATTTATATTACCCTTTTTTTGTCTGTATTGGCTACCTTTCTTATTCATTATTTTCAATCAGACTTAAATTTTTTCATTACACAAAATTATTGAGCGTCTGTGGATCGTATTGAAAGATTGCGCAATTTATTGAGTCAATCAAAAACAGCTAGATATTTATTGCGCAATATTAAAATATTGTATCGTATGTGTGAGATATTGCGCAACAATGGTTGAGTTCTGCCGCGCAGTGAACATCGTACTACATTAAACATTTCACAATTTATTTAATGCGATGGCTACAAATAAAACACGAAGAAAGAAAAATTATTTCAGAATGTATAGATCTATATCAGGGTTTACCAGCTTTGTGCAATATTAAGTAATATAATTTTAAAAAATGAAGAATACAAGCGTTCGTTTTATAAATATATAGAGAAATATGCAGTCGCTGAGAAGTTGCTGTTAGTTAAAAATAATTCATTCGTTGCCAAAAAAAACTGTAGAAAAGAATTGAAGGCGGATGAAGGATTCTGAATGAAGCGGTGCTGGAGTAGATGACGTTACAGTCTAACCAACATTACCGTATTTTGAAGAAATGAAGTTTCTAATAGGTCAGGAAGAACCATGTACGTCAGAAAATAAAGCTACAACTAAATCAATTGGCACACAACTTGCTTCATTATTCCACATGTTGACTGAACTAAATTATTGGACAATATTACAACGTGTGTGTCGTGCCAGCAATATATTGTGCAATATTATTGCCTAAATATTGATCGTCAAGTGACACCCTAAGAAATTCACGTTTATCTATAGCGATTAATGAAACTAGATTCATTACAGTTGGTTCTTTGAAAAAAATATATCACTTAATTAATAGCGACGGGGTCGGACAGTACAGGGCAAACTCTCTTCCTTATCTTCGCTTTCATCTGTCTGGACCTTTTTTTTTTGGTGTAGACAGGCTATGTATAGGGTAATCCACATAGTGGCAACTCCCCTCTCTATAGCATAATTTGAAAGGGAGGATGTGGAAGGGTAAAGGAAGGTAGCCAAGAGATAACTAGGGCCCCCGGCCTATATTTTAAGGATCCTACCGGGCATTCGCCTAAAGAAATGCAGGACAAACCCTAGAAAAACCTGCATCAGGTAGGTCGGGCATTGAGTACTTGTCCCACGCCCTGCCGATAGCGGGAGAGGAGTTTGCTGTGGGGACGCAGCATTCCCTTCTCCGTGCCTCGACCAGTTTAGGAGGCAGCTGGCCGACTATTCCAATGGGAATAGCGGATAACTCTTACCGTATGCCCAAGATCTGTGACCCCGTAACATACACCTCTCAGAACAGGCCGAGGTTCCCCGGCTTGTGGGAACCTTAGTTCATAAACGGAGAGGAAAAGGCATCCAAAAAGGTAGACCCTTCGTATCTCACCTGCAAGGTTCTGCCTGCGAGAGAACATCCCTCGCATGTATTGCCTGCGAGAGAATAGCCCTCGCACTTTCACTGTCAGTCGAACGCTTTACATTTCTTAATTTAGGGAAAATGTAGTAATGGCACATGACTGCAAGTAATTTATTCCAGCCTGACGTCGAATTATTCAGGGGAAAAAAATCTAACCTCCCTATGAAAAATGCATCGAGACTTTAAAGGACTTGTCGAAACATGGGATACATACATACTGAGCATAATTTAGAATACAATTTCATCGCCATACAAAGAAATTCAGACACTAGAATTTCAAATTGAAGGTGACCAATTTTTGTTCATCTGGCCACACACACACTACTCCTCTGAAAACAAAACCGACACCCTGATTTTTCGTCTTTGTCGAACTCTACGTTCTTTATGATAGTGAAGTGAATTTATCTTTTTACTCCGTTAAATATTTGGCTAGTAAAAATGTTATCCGATTTTCAGGTGTCTGTAACACAGGAAACTATGAAAGAGTGATAGAACGTTTCGAACAGTTGCAAAATTTGCCATCAGCTAAAAATAATCGTGAAAATCAAAGACTTAGAGAGACTGATTCCTACGCTCTTTTTTCCTTGATGACGAAACATTTTTTTATTTTAGTTTGAAACGTTGGATGATTCCCTCTAATGTCGCCTTCAACAGACAATGAGAATTTACTACGACATATTTAACAAATGTTTCACAACCATCCTCAACAAGCCACATGAAATAACAACCAATTGCTGCTAAATTTGAATATTGTGAAAATTATTTGTCACGTATAGATATTTTTATAACACACCATTTACAAATATTTAAATGTGGGCAACGAATTGCGTCCTACAACATTATTCATTGTCAGTTTATCCTCACCAGTTTTGAAGAGGTGTAAAATGTTCAAAGAACTGGAAATTTATAGGGTATTTTACGTCCTCGTTTCCTGCAATTTACAATTAACATGTTGAATTAAATTAAGGGGACGGAAAATTTCGGCGGGACTGTGAATTGTACCACTGAACCTTCTGAATCGACTCCAGGCCCATGAACGAGATTTCCCCATCCATTGTATACCCAGAGCCCGTCTTCACCTACAATTCACGATTTTTCCATCCTGATCCTTGAATTCAATTGCATGGTTTATATGGCTAAGCTTTGGTTGAAAGCTTCTTCCGTCCTTTCTGAATTAAGACGTTATCATAGACTTTGCTTCTTATTGGGTCAAACATTTGAAGCTACACCCTCCAATGGCGACTGTTTACCATAATTTGCATATTATATCCTGAACCGGCAGCAACTTGGATCAATTGAAGGCAATTCCCATGCAATCTCAGAAGAATTCTCCAATATAGGAAAGCATCTTCATTGGAGAAGAAGACTAAATTTTGACGAGGTTCAATTTCATGTAAACTTTCACGTTGCTATTCACTCAAGGGTGATTTTATTAAAATGAGATCAGAAGTCAGATCACCTATTTCAGACTCAATAAAACAATATGGAGTTTATAGGAATTTACTCCTCAATATGAATTCAAATGACGGTTCACAAAAGATCTGAATCGAATGTAAAGAAGCTTTGGAGAAATTTTGCACGTTTTCAACCATAATCATCGGAAACGATGTCTCCAATTTTGGTAACTGATACGTTTCTGCGACTGTCGGCGAAGATTGTGTGCGATTGTTGCAGCGTGCAGGCTGCGCTAGAACGACGGAAGACGTAAGGAGAGGAAATGAAACCAAATCGATAGCACAGAAATTAAGGCAAGGCTAGGGAATTGGACAGTGAATTCGTGTTGCCGCAACTCAAGACGCAGATATTTACTCCAGAGCCGTGGTGTGACGTGTCGCAGCCTTGGCCAGAAAATATCGGTAACCTTTTCAACTCTAGAAGTGAATTACCGAGATAAAGTTGCATTTCTCATTTCACTTTGGTTTATTTACGAGGTAGTTCACCATAAATGTCGCTGAATGGATTGTTCTATAACGATAAATCATTTTGCGAGGAATTCCTCATTCTTGAATCTTCAGTTTCATTATGAAGAATAGCCGGCGAATTAAAACTTAAAGCGTGAAATCGATAACGCTGTAATAATCTGCTGTGGTGTAAGTACGATATTGGTTGTCGGCTGATGGCGAATATCGAGGATGCACCACTAGAACTAAGAGTCCAAAATCCGATAACAAACACCTGAATTTGCGTGATAGCCAATTAATTATAACTTATTTCACAAACAACAATTTTTTTTATAAAGGTCCGTACCAACACTGTAATAAATTCCCAATAAAACCTGGTAACAATTAAAAATTTTTGGGTGTCCTATTAGATAACAACACATAGTTATTTTTCATTTAACATATTTTACCTTTTGTTGAGTTTTTTTCAAATTTAATATAGTGTGGTTATTATTTCTTTAAGATGAAAATACGTTGTTATCGGTATTTGTACGTCAGTGTAAAATCAAAAATAATGTTTAAGAATTTATTTTCTCCTGATGTATTTTACCTGTGGTACATTTTGCGGTTACTTCAGTATTTTATAATATTTATAATAACTTTCACTCCTTTATTATAATTCCTTTACGTTCTTTAATTATGGTTCCAGTTTCCTCAAATCAGTTTTTCTTGCATTTTCTCAGGAATGTCTTGCTTAAATACCAAATCCTTACTTTTGTTTCTCTTAGGCTTTTAATACCTAATTGGCTTCCTTCGCTGCATCCCTAATACTATTGTTTCCTACCTATAATAGTAAAGTGTATATTTTATACATCCTCTATTTTTTCTTCCGACGATCACGCCACTGCATAGATCCACGTAACTTTTAAAAATCTCCTTGAGCATGTATTAAACTTTAATTGTTACCAATTTATATTTTTTTCTCTTGTATGGATATTTTCAATCCTATTACATTTGAACGGCGTACTCGAATTTCAAAATAATAAATATTTGTCTCGTGTAGTGAGAAAAATTGTAACCAATTTATTTTAGCGGATCCCACTTCATTAGTTTAGACAGTTATACTAATTTACCGTTGCTGAATTTCCTTTTTCCATTTAAATTGGTGTATTTTATTTTTGCAACTGAACTAGTTTTCTCTGTTATAAAATATAAATCTAGGAAACCTGAAATTTCGAAAGTTTTTCTTTTTAGGAATTTCATTATTACTTTCAACACAAACTTTTGCTACGTACAAGAGATATTAAAGTAATATGGCATAGGCTATTGTGGCTTTGTATGTGGAAATATAACAGGAAAAAAGTTTATTGTTTTATGTTTTGGCATTATCGAGTTTCGCTCTCCCTAACTGCGTCCAACGGTTTGAAAACGAAGCAATGAACTTATTAATCACTACGCTCTGCTTTAACTCTTCTTCGTAGCACTTGCATTAATCCAATTCGATTTACTAATATTACTCTTACTTTTTATAATTCAATAAAATAGCCCTATTTTAATAACTCTAAACAATGTTTTTTTTCCCGATATTCACCCCCACCCCCCGCCCATGTCCGAGGCCCTCAGGACTACAATTTTAAGTGTTAAATGTTAGCATCAATATGGGTTTCACTTTTATTATTACTTTCAACACAAACTTTTGCTTCGTACAACAGATATTAAAATAATATGGCATAGGCATAGGCATAGGCTATTGTAATAAATAAAATAATAGGTCGTTGAATTTATTTTTAATTTAAAGAATTTTAATGAATTTACCTGACGTGAAGCGCCATTTATGTAATAATTAAATGGAAGGCTTTTATTAAATGAAATAATAATCAAAAATTAACAAACAATAATATTTATTTATTTTGTGGCAATAAAGATAATTACAACAAAATTTGAGATCTTTCTCTCTCTCTCAGGGCCTCTACTGGGTTTGTTTGATAATGGACACAACAAATTGATTTAAAAATCTTATTAAAAAACAGTTCATAATTTACCTAAACAATATGTCGATAGAAAGAAATTAAAATTAAAGAAATTAACTCTGATTGACAATTAAAAGAGAACGAAATCTGACTTTATCCTTTAATTAAAGTTTACAATTAATCATTAGTTTTGGTTTTGTTACTTACGTAGTGTCCAGCTGGTACCAGCATTCTTTTTGGTTTCGGAAGTACACTATTGCAAAAATTATACACTGATTCTAAACATCGACTCACAGATTTTACACTATTGAAGTCAAAATTGATAGGCTCACAGGAACTCGGATGATCATCCCGAATGTCAGCTATCCGATGTCTGCTTGCCTTACCGGAATCCTATGATTCGTAGATTTATTAGTCTTTTACTGAATTGGACGTAAACTGCAACGGATCTCCTTGACGATTTATTTTAACTGTTTATTCTTTCGGAGCTAACTAACTTTTCTTTAGCTCCTGGCTGTAGACTTAAACTGTTCTTACTTTTCAATTATTTACGCTGCAATACTTGCGGCGTGACTGTTTTCTTCGAATTAATTTACAAATTTAACTACTTATACATTGACGATGTCTAGTCTCTGCCCAAATTATATATCTTGTTCTGCTCCTCAGAATGTCTTTCCGCCATCAGCTCCTAACAATATATTGTTCTCGGAGTTCAACCGGGTTTTGCATAATTGTAGAACGCAACGTTTCGACGACTAAAACCCGGTTGAACTCCGAGAACAATATATTGAACAACTGCACCGGGAAAGGCTTCAATCTTTGAGCTCCTAACAATCTTTCTCCGCTAACTAACATTTATATTACTTGTTCTGCTCCTCACGATGTTTTTCCGCAAACTGACTCCTAGTGCTCTCGAGTTTTAGCGCGCATACGCCATTTTTGACTTTTCGAGAAAGCAAGCGAGCTCGCTTTTCCATTGTTGCTTTGTTCGATCAGACCGATATAATGGATTTCTCAAACAATTCAAATTTTATGTCCAAACAATTAATGGCCTAATTAATTGGCATTAATATATATATATATATATATATATATATATATATACACGATGCGTAACAAATTTAATGAGATCTCGTGGCTTTTCCTTCTCACTATTTCGTCTGAATGTGTGATTTTCGCGTTCGTTTTATGTCCAGTAAAATTTAGACTGTACGCCCCAAAGAAATGCTCAGTCCAGAGTAAAAAGGCCGTCACCATAATGGAATCGACATTGTGTCACCACATACAATAAGCGTGGTGACACGCTGGACTACTTTCACAACGGCAGGACCATCACTATTGCTTCCAATAAAATAAAAAATTTAATTGGTATTTATCATAATTCTATAGATCCATATTGGTTGCAAATATTCACTATAATCCTAAACATGAAATCGCTTCTGAAATGATAATTTAATTATATAAATTAATTAAATTTTGGGAACGAGAAATAATTGTTTACGTAATTCTGCACACACAATACGACAAATAAGTGTCTATATTTCATCTGGTCCCCCGGAAATTTTCTCAAGATAAACTTCAAATTAAAAGTATTCGTATGATTCACTGTCTATGAAAAATGGCATATTCTCAGTTGAGAACTTTTTATGAAATATAGATGTTTCACTTATGAAGCCGAAGAAACGTGGAATTAATCCTCAGCTGTAACAGAACCGCACAACCTAAGGAATGGGTATGATTCCTGTTGACATCAGCGGTACACACAAAAAAAATCAACTTGCGCTTCCCTACAACATGCTAGATAATGCTATTTACTATTATTTAGACTTGACGCGGAAATCTTTATATAGGTTAAGTTTTTCTGGGCAGAACTTATTCCATAATACATCATTTTATGGCACCACAATCGATGGATCGTGTTCTAGTTTTAGCCAAAACATAAAATATACTCCACCTGTCCAAGGCTGAGAAACTTTGACATATTTTGGCTATCAAAGAATTTAAAAATAATATTTAATTGATGTATTTGTAATTTATGGAGAACTCGTGTGGCACATTCAACACAATTGTTCCGGGAGCAATAGTTTGCATTCTCTTGCCTTAGACAACGGAAAATAGGAGTGAAAAGTACTTCTAAATAAATAATTCTCGCCATTGTTCATTTAATTAATAGCGACGGGGTCGGACAGTACAGGGCAAACTCTCTTCCTTATCCTCGCTTTCATCTGTCTGGACTTCTTTTTTTTTTGGGTGTAGACAGGCTATGTATAGGGTAATCCACATAGTGGCAACTCCCCGCTCTTATAGCATAGGAAAGGGATTTGAAAGGGGGGATGTGGAACGGTAGAGGAAGGTAGCCAGGAGTTAACTAGGGCCCCCGGCCTATATTTTAAGGATCCTACCGGGCATTCGCCTAAAGAAATGCAGGACAAACCCTACAAAAATCTGCATCAAGTAGGTCGGGCATTGGGTACTTGTCCCACGCCCTGCCGATAGCGGGAGAGGAGTTTGCTGTGGGGACGCAGCATTCCCTTCTCCGTGCCTCGACCAGTTTAAGACGCAGCTGGCCGACTATTCCAATGGGAATAGCGGATAACTCTTACCGTATGTGCAAGGTCTGTGAGCGTGGAACATACACCTCTCAGAACAGGCCGAGGTGCCTCGGCTTGTGAGAACCTTAGTTCAAAAACGGAGAGGAAAAGGCATCCCCAAAGGTAGCCCCTTCGTGTCTGTCCTACAAGGTTCTGCCTGCGAGAGAACATCCCTCGCAGGTACTCAATTTTTTTTTAGCTTTATACGAAGAGTCCCAGGACGGATGACTTGCGACTTTTAATACTAATTATGAAGTAATTTTTAATTTAATAATAAAATGAAATTCTTCGATTTATGTTAGTAATTTTAAAAGTATAAGCCATTTTGAGGAAATCAGTTTTTATATAATTTACGACCCGAAAAATAAGTCACTTAAATTTATTGATATTACAAATTCAAGTCCTTTCCAATTTCTCCAGGAGCGTCTTCCAACATAATTTTGTTTTTTACCTCGTAATAAGAAACACCAAATAACAGCTGGCAGAAAAACCGCGCATAAATGTACGTAAGTAATTCTCAAATTTCAGTCTAGAAGGAAAACGACATGCAAAATTTTTTATTTTTTAATGACTAACTATCTCAGTCCGTAGAGAATGAGCTTATTTACGAGTATTATATTTTGCAAAATTAATGAGATGTTATGGCTAATCGTCGAGCCTTAGAATATAACATAACCAGCATCACAGGACATAATCGTTTACTATTACTCAAATGGAAAAAGCGTATGTATCTTTCTAAAAGTCATTGTTGTCTCGTATTTTTGGTTCAGGCTGTCTAAGACTATATCATCAGCCACGTAGTATTTACGCCTCGTCATTTCCTCAGATCGCTTATAATGACAAAGTGTTCGCACATATATATTAAAACTGAATAACGCAAATTAATCTATAATGTTGAATTTTTATACCAAATCAGGAAAACATTCCGACACACGATTAATACACAAACTGCGTCTAGGTTATTTAGTGTAATATTACAAGGTAACAATTGAATTTAAGTTTAAAGTATTTACAATAATTACTTTACAATTCTTTTTTTAAAAAACAGCAATTAATACAAATATCGCGATATTGAACGGTATATTTAAAGAAATAATGTTTAAAAAATTAAATTTAAAATATTTACGAATACTAGGTGCAAAGACATATCCTAATGTTTTTAGGGTGACCGTGTGTTATTATATCGAAAATTCTACGACTCAGCTTAATTTGGTTGCAAGTCTTCCAATTTTCTAATTTAATTTACCGTCAACAGAGTATCCTAAGAATTTTCAACTATCAACTACACAAATTTGATCATTTTGTGATCCTATTTCTACAGAGTTTAGTGCCACAATTTTGTTTAAAATTTCTTAAATTGTTTTTTTTTTCACAGTTTCTTAATAATCCATTAGCTGATAACCAGCGGAGCAGATGGTTGAAAGCGCCATTGCCTACTTCTGTCTCGTGTTTATCATTTAAAATGCTAGTCGTCAGCAAACATAATAACTTCAGAAAAACAAGTCACAGTTTTTGGTAAGTCATTTCTGTATATGATAAAGAACAGTGGGTCCAGAACAGAGCCTCGTGGAACCCCTGTCAATATTTGTCCCCACTCAGAATGAGAATTTTTACCAGAACGTTCATCCTTATTGATACTCCTGTTTAAGAATTAAGTGAACCGGGAAATACAATGTTTTCGTCAACATTATCTCAATATATTTTTTAAATACAGTGTGCTTAAAAAAATCTACAAACTAAAGCATGCACAATCTACGGTTTTGTCAGCATCTCTGGTAA
This sequence comes from Zhengitettix transpicula, assembly GCA_037074705.1. Lineage (NCBI taxonomy): Eukaryota > Metazoa > Arthropoda > Insecta > Orthoptera > Tetrigidae > Zhengitettix > Zhengitettix transpicula. Next base: position 1,294,975 of record CM073595.1, on the reverse strand, counting down.
CAACATTCACCACTAACTCAAACTGCACCTTCTCCGTCTTAATGATCTTCAATATAGTAGACAAATCGAGCACACCCTACTCGTTGTTTCCGAATTCGAAACGGATAACAAGTGGACAGGGACACGAGCACGGGAACGACTTGAAGGGCAAGGTCGAACTGTGGGTTCAACGAGAAACACGGATAATCAAGGTTCAACTGAGCAATCTTAACATTTAGATTGGAATTTCCAGTTCCAAATATACCCGTTCCATTATAGAAGACGAGGCCGAATCGATTGCATTTCTGGATCACTTTCATTTATAGATCATAATCTCCTGTCTACGGAAGCTTCATATGCAGAATTTCAATTGTTCTATAATAATAGAACGTTTCTTAATATTCGCAAAATTATAATTTCTCCCCCACCTCAATTTCACATGACATTGTTAAATGTTCCGAGTTCCACAAATTTAACTTCGGCGAATATTTTTAATTTTTCGTTTCATTCCTTGATTTATTTATTATTATCACTTTTCTCGTTCCTTTTATAATTTACTCTAATTTACAGAACACGGCATTCAGAACTACACATGCAACTACTTCAACTGCTATTCGACGTTAGCTCGGGGGCAGTCTTAAACAAAATAAGGAAGAAATGTAATATATTAAGTACACAAGTAAGATTATTTTGAACTGGTATCGAACATAAATAAATGATAAAAGGGCTGCAACCATATCCATTTATTTATATTTGGCGGAGGAATATCCCGAAAACGATTTAAAAATATATGCAGTGTGTATCATGTACGTTCCAAATTTCATAACATATTCTCGCGATCTACAACTGATGTTACTTGTAAGTTGAGCTGATCCGGGATTAATATATTTATAAACTTAAATCAGAATTTATTGCGGCATTATTGCCTTTTCGTGTGTATAATCGTGTTTCGAAAATGAAATATGCCGTCGCCCTATGAATTACTTACAATGCATTTAACAAAGTATACGAACTTACTCATGTGAAGATTCTTCGCAGTATTAGATATTTATAGAACTATTAAGAATGTATTTTATTATGAATTATGAAAGTAGCAGCTGGTGACAAATGAATATAGCCTACATAATATAAAGTGTGACAAACCGTTATTAATCATCTAATATTATCATTGAAGTGTTTATTTAAAGGTGATCACAGAAATAGCTAAACCTAAAGTTAATGATAGCGCATTGTTATTTTGCGGTTTCATGTAATCCGCAATTACCCTTGGTCTAGTGCTGATGGAGTGGATGAGTTCACGGTTCTAACTCGCCAGGAACATGTTATCTTTTTTTCTCGCCCTACAATTCGTTTGAGACTCGATGTGATCACTTCCTTCGTGCTGGTAGTCTCTATTGTCTCAAACGTAGATGCAATCTTCGTAGGTCCACATCCGATAACTCTCTGACCTGATATACCTTCCCAGGAGTAGGACCTACAGTTACACGTGTGTCTCCTCTTATCTCACATTCACCACTTCTGCTGAAACCAATTTCTCTTCATCAAAGTTGTTCTAGAAACCAGATAATTGAAGTATCCGACATAAAGGTACGTTAGACGTTTTACCGGCGACTGTATTTACAAAACGATCTAAATACCTTAAATAGTTGGGCTAATGGTAACAAGATGAATATAAATGGGAGAAAATTCAAATTATTCCCAATTATACAAATACAAACTAAACACGACACTGATCCAAACTACGCACGGAAATTATTGGGAATCGGAATTCGTATCCCGTCCCAATGGTTATTTTTGTAGTATAGACACAGAGCAGAAGGGTTTTATTTTAGAAATCGGGAAAATATTGCAGGACTCCATCCCAAAACGATCGAAAGATTTGCTACTCTCAGAAATCATTACTGAAGGTTCCACGCCGTCTGAAGTTTTGAAAATATATTGTGACGGAAGGTAGGACAAAGTTTCGAACGGAAACAACAAGCTGCGTCAGTTCATAGAATAGACGTTAAAGGTAAGACGATTAAGCCCGTTGGGCTGAACGGAGTAGGTCCTCCTCAGTAATGGTTAAGGACTCACACCTACGCTCTGAACTGTTGCTATTTTTCGCTGTTCCCGTTCGAAATCTTGGCCCATATTCGTTCACTCATATAGTGATAGAAAACCAGAACAATGTTTTGTCTGAATTGTGCTCACAATTTCTATTAAATGAAACATTCCGATCGGAGTACTTTATAGCGCAATGTACGATAAATTAAATGTCCACCAAATTGAAATGAGAGTTTAACGAGCACTGTGTGGATTTATCAAGTATATGTTCTCTGTGTAAGGGGAAATGGGACGGGGTGAGTTGTGGAAATAGACATAAGGCAAGGTTGACGACCGCGTATGAGAGAATGTTTATGGTGCAGCGCAGTCTGCTTCTCGCCTGAGAACAGACACGATCCATTCGCACCGGTCCGACGAGCAACTTTGCAAGAGTTGGGCGTGTACTCACGCTGGGAGCCGTTGTCGAGCCAGACGGAGGGGCAGGCGCGCCAGAGGCCGATGCGGAAGAGCACGGAGCCTCGGGGCGGGTCCTGCAGAGGCTCCCAGGCCCAGAGCCAGCAGCCGCCGGCGAACGCGGCCAGCACCAGCGCCAGGGCCAGCAGCCCGCCGCAGAGGGCGACTCGCGACAGGGCCGTGCTGCTGCGGCACATCGCAGACTCCCACTGACGACCACACGCGTCTCCGCGCTTCCGACGATCGATAGCCTCGCGCAGGCCCACGGTGGCCAGTATCGTTGCACTCCACGAGAGGAGCTGGCGTACGAACAGTCACGTTCGGCCAACTATAGTCCAAATAGCAGACAACAAGATGCAAAAAAGTTTGCAACGAAGGAGACTAATGGCCGACAAGCTTCAATCCAAGAGAAAACGTCTGAGCGGTTTAAAAGATTTGAAGGTGGCTGTGGAACTGTCGAAAACAACTGAGGACACAATCTTTTAATTATGTGACATTAGATCTGAGATTTAATTTAGGAGTAAGAAGCGGCGCGCGGTGCTCCTTCTAAGTGCCACAAGTATTGTGAAGCGAGGCACCTCGCGGAAACAGACTTCAATATTACAGGCTGGTTTTACGATTGTTGCTAGCACAAATTAGTGACATATAGCTAGAAAACTGCAACATCAACAACTGTTAAGATATGTCAAAAATCCACCTGAGATTTTTTCCAGCACAGACCGTTGATGTGTTCATTATCTGTTTTGTCCCACACGGGGCGACGTTTAAAAACGGTCCTAATAAGTTTGTCAGTTTCCAGTGCGATTGTGATCTGACATGTGAAAATATTAAGAACGCAGATAACGCACCGGTAGTTAACTGATGGAATAGGATCAGAGTGACGTTGAGCGAAAGAGCAGAACAAATCGAAAATCCGATTTGCAGCCTCCATCCGCTCGAAAAAACAAATACTTCACCTCTTCAACGGTTCGTCAAGCCTGTTACGACTTTGCTCCACTATAAGTAACAATAATTTTTACAACTTTGTTCTCCAGAAAAAATGAACGCTAACCCTACTAACATTCATCTTTCTGCCTTTTTAAATGACAGACATTAGGGTCATCCACGTTGTGGTCGCTTCCCATTAATACATTTAATAGCATAGATAGGGAGATGAAGAGAAGGTAGACCAAGGCAGCCAAAAGGTAACTAGGGTCCCCGGGCTGTAGTTTAAGGATCCTACCCGATATTCGCCTAAATGTGAAGCAGCGAAAACCTTAGTGAAAAATGCATCAGGAAAGTCGGGCTCTTGGTACTTTTTCCATCGGTCCAACTGAAGATAAGGGTTTGTTGTGGGGACGCAATTTTTACCCGACTCCATGCATCGACCAAAAAAAACCAGCGAACATAGAACTAACCATACGACCAACGTCTGCTACCTCGGAACATACACTCCTGAAAGCCAGCCAGGGTGTCACAGCCTGACTTAAATTCCTTGGTTTGGAACCGAGGACAAGAAAATGTTGAAGGAGGAACATATCCTTTCCGAGTTAAGCTCTGCACCGTGTTATCCAACCTCCTTCCTTTTCACCATAAACCGGCCTTCATACTGACAAGTGCAGGAATACAGTATGACAACACGCGTGCACATGTTTGCCTTATTGTAAGAATAAACTGTACAAAAGACGACGTTTTGACTCCATTAAAGTTATTCAAGAAAAAACCGCTGAGGGTTCTGAACAAATTTGCATTATTGTTTCCATAACTGGAAAAATTGGACTTCATTTAATGTCATGGCGGAAATTATTTTTTTTTTAAAAAAAAACATACTCTCTCAACTGGTGGGTAGCTTCTTGTATTACAATGCCACAGAAAGTTGAATCTTAAGCTTGTCTGTCCGTTACTTTCGTATACATGTCGCTGTAATTTTAAGCGATCATTAACCTCATTACGTTATACATTATAAAGAAATAATCGTCAAAATACCTCAATGCGTTCCATAGGTATACACCCGAAAAGACGATCATGAAACGTTCGACGCTGCAATAACACCAGCGGTCATGTTTCCATCCAACGATTCCATTACCTAAATCTTTCCATTCTCGATAGTTTCATCATTCCAGATGGATTGGTAGCAAGCCAATGAAACCACGTGAATATCTAAACATTTCGTAAAGATTCCTAATAATTCCAACTCGACGAGAATGAATCCCGGCTCACCAACGCTCCACACCACACTTCATCTTGGTGTTTCTGTCGTCATAAATGGGGTAGAATTAGCAAAGCAAATTTCAGCAGTAACTGTGCTTTTTTGGGGGCTGAAAAGAAAGCCCTAGCAATGTACTGAGCGTAATTACAATTTAAATTTTGCCCCTAAACTTACTATTGCTAACAATACCAATAACTGTAACTGTAAAAGTGGCGAAAGGAGTTTCTCCAAGTTAAAATTAATTGAGAACTTTTTAGGGTCGACTACTACACAAAATCTTCTTAATGGTTTGGCCATTTTGGCAATTGAGCATAAAATTGCTGATGAAGAAAATTTAATGTACAAAAGCTTGTAGAACTGAAAGAAAAAAGGTTATTTTTATCATTTTAGTGTAGTTCATGTTACCTTGTTTTCAAAATAATGGCATTCTGATAGTTTGTGCAATAATACACAATTTTGATAGCATTTAAAAATGTAAAAAATTATATGGATAACAACAGATATTTGAATATTTTGCAACAATCCGTGAAATCATATTTAAATATTAGTTAATTTTAATCCAACTGTATATATAAAAACATTTAATAATTTGTTGCTTATGCATATTTATTTTCTAATAAGTAAAATGTAAATGAATTTAAACTCTTACACATTATTTTTCTCACTATAAATATTTATTTAAATTAATTGATAATTTAATTTATGTGCAATAAATGAATATAAGGAATGGGTTTGTGGTTGAAGGTAAATATAGTGTAATTAAACTAATGAGCAATTATTTTTCTCTCATTGATTTATTTTCTAAGCTTAAATATTGCAATAACAATATTTTAGATAACAATTTTCAAGTGCATGAAATAGAACAATGATCAAAGAGCTTATAAATTAGTTTCTTGCAGTTCAATTCTCTTATATACAAAAATCATTATAGAAAAATTTTAAAACATTGGGGACTCACAATGAAATTTTCTCACAGTGACCATATCTGTAAACATACACTTGTTCTTGTAGTAATTCCACAATTATTTTTAACCATTTTTGGAACAGATAAGGTAAAAGTGGATACATGTCCTCCTTCAATATAAACTCTACAAGGACCAATAAAATTAGGATAGTCAATCTGTGAAAGTGTAACCACAAATACTTATCCAGTTGAAGTATAATTTCTGGCACATTGGACTTGTAATAGAAGCAAACATTTTTCATATTACAATAAACTAACTACATTTGCACAGACGATTCTCTTACTTTAGCACAAAAAGCAGACCACAAATTTCCATCATCCTCTTATCCAAAGATTAGGAACAATTTACAGTCATTCATCTTATAACTATTGAAACATAATACATGCTATTTGAACAAGTGAATAAAATATCAATAAGCATTATATATATATATATATATATATATATATATATATAAAGAGATATATATATATATAAAGAGATATAGGTTGTGGCTACACCGTACTTCACTTTCATATATATATATATATATATAATGTATGCCAGCTGGCTGCAGAGTGTAAATCTCTTTCGTGAAGAAGGGGGCTGAGAGCTTCGGAAAATATGAAGAACCTCCTTCTATTCCAAGTGGCAATGCAGACCTTCAATTTCAGGTAAACCACCAACTATCTCTATTTCCTTTCCACACACATGTAGAAATTTATTACCTTGAATGCTTCAAATCCAGATTGTATAAAATGTGTTAATGATACTTTTGGCAGTGATATATTAATTAAATAGTACAATTAAATAACTTATTGGTTAAAAGTAATGCAAAAAACATATTATATTGTGTTGAATATATAGTGCTTAATTCAGACTACGATCAACAAACAAATATTTACCAAGAATATTAGTATAAAGTATAAAGACAGTGATGTTGATATAGACTGCTAATATACCAAAAGGTAAAAAATAATCAAAATTGTATTCAATAGTTCCCTGAGAGTGACACAAAATAGACAAATATTTAGAAGAAGAAAGTATTTAACCAATTCATAAATAAATATATAAATTGGTCTAAATAAAAAAATGGATAGGAACTTACAGTTACGGTATGAGAATGAATACTCTTAAAATCTAAAAAAAAAACATATTTTAAGATTAAAATACTACTGTATGAAAAACCTTTTTTTGGGGTAAAACAAACTTAAGACATAGACTTAGCACAATTTAACACAAAATAAATGTATTTTTATGACTGTAGTAAATGATCTGCCCACATATCACATAACCACCAGAAGTAGCTTTCAAACAAACTATTTGATTGATTTTAACTTCCAAATGAAGTACCCCAAATTCCTGGCAATTATACAGTACAAGGTCACTTGAACCCAAGTATGAGCAACATGTACTTAAGGCACCAATATAATGTAAGAATTCCAAAGAAAAATATATATATTTAGAAATATTGTAAGCAATAATAAACTGATGAGCATTTTCTAAATATACATAAAAACATTAATAATCCAAGCTAGATGGATATTTGTGGTCCAGATAAATCAATACAGACACAGTGAGAGATGGAAAGACAAGATTACATAGAAAGGCCAAGTCTGCAGTCTTATGTTTTTATATCACAAAATGACATTTGAACATTACTCGGCCATGGAAGGGACCACATTGGTCAAGAGGAGTGATCATGATTAAAATCTGAAATCCAATACTTTTCCTGATCTGTGTGTGCTGCACCAAATTCCACAAATGGCAGACTCGTTTTGACAGGCTACCATATTTTAAAATATATCAAACTTGACATTTCATAGTTTCCCGAACCATGTAACCAATAAAATGTGTGTACAAAAGATGGTGTGAAATTTAAAATGCTTAGAGAATCCTATGATATCAATCATATTGGAACACTTTGATAATAAAAAAATAATTTGATTTTCTACCAACATGCAGAAAATAACTTGTACAAGGTATGGTTACTCAGAATAAAACATATCTAAGAGGATACCACAAGTTTAACAGAATAAATCAGATATCAATAAACAGTGTAAAGGGTTGTTGAAAGTATATTAATTCATTTTGCTTTGCTAGATTAGAAAAAAATATGAGATCAATTAATGACATTAATATATATATATATATATATATAAATGATAAAATTTGTAAATATTTTAAGTAAAAGGGCAATAAAAATATGTTAAATTGATTAAATAAGTTTTCATTGCAATTTGTATAAGTTATATATAACAGAAAAAATATATTACTTCACTACAAAAAAAAATTCAGAATTTAGACATTTCTTCATATCACTCCCTGACTTTAGGTACAACCACAGCAAAAGCAGGAGAGAAGACAGTGCAGGAAGTGACATATCTTTAAGAAGGATACAAGGTCAGGCAAGAAAATAAAAAATGTTATGCACATGAAAGCTCCACAAAATAGTATGTATAATGTACAAATTCACATTCAACAACAATAATATGAAAATAATGGACCAATTATTACCTTTTGCCCTATTCTTATCACTTTTATGAAGAAAAAATTCCTCTTTGTAAATTCATTTTGGTAACCCTTTATATTTCAATTATAAAGACAATGACATTTCTATTTAGTATTTCCATCAAATAAAGTTAGAATTTGAGATAAGAAAAATTAACATAACTGTTTTTGGAACAAAAATGGACATAACCATCAAACATAGCAAAAGTTTAAACTGAGCAGTTTTCATAATTACAATTAATCAAACAGGGCAAAAGTTTAAACTGAGCAGATTTCGTAATTTCTATACAATCCATCAAAACAGGATCTCTATCAACAAATTTAGTATTACCACATAAAATACATAGTAAATTACTGCATTGGCAAGTATACAAGAATATCACAGATATAAAATATAGTACAGAGTTTACAATTTCTAAACAACCTTACAAACGTTATTAGGAAAGATTTGCATGAAAAGCATACAGGATTAGTATACTTAAGAATGTTTAGAAAAATTTATATACATACATATATATATATATATATATATATATACATTCAAACTTGGATAGTGAGGAAGGATAGAAATAAATAGGAGAAATAGGAGGATTGCGCTTTATTTGAATTCATATGCTCGGGCGAAGAATTACGCACATAGAAAAGCATATGTTCAAAGCAGAGAGAAGGATGGAAGAAGAAGGAAAGACTGAAAATATTTGACCCAGGCGGGACTTGAACCCACGTATTCTGCTTAGTACACAGAATACGTGGGTTCAAGTCCCGCCTGGGTCAAATATTTTCAGTCTTTCCTTCTTCTTCCATCCTTCTCTCTGCTTTGAACATATGCTTTTCTATGTGCGTAATTCTTCGCCCGAGCATATGAATTCAAATAAAGCGCAATCCTCCTATTTCTCCTATTTATTTCTATCCTTCCTCACTATCCAAGTTTGAATGTGAATTAATTCCTTAAATGGATTCTCCTAATATTGTATATATATATATATATATATATATATATATATATATATATATAATGTTTTAAGATTGTATTGAAGTATTTAATCATGTAATGTCAAATATGAGTACCTTAATTATCATCATACCAACATTGTATATAACTTTACACTTTGAATAAAAGTGCTATATTTTAAAAATTATCTTTTCTTAACTAGGGAGAAGTTCAAGTGAGTGTATAAGCAAGAAAGCAGAAAATTGACTAAATACTTATGCACATATTACAAGTATGGCTAATTACTTTTCTGAGCTCACAGCAACATCTAAAGCAGTGGTCGGAACCTATAACCCGTGGGTAAACAATTATAAAATGCATTTATGCTAACATTTTATGATTTCTTTCAAGTTGTAAATAAATATTTGATAATAAATTTGGAATTCCCTTTTTAATACATATATTATATAACCTAAAATATAAGTGCTGACCCACCAGCAATTTTTAAAAATAAATTACCATTTTTTAAAAAAGTTGCCGACCTCTGATCAAAGATTTAAATTGAAATTCTATAAAACTGTCCTACAGAGGAGCACAAACAAATAAGCATCATTAAGTAACAATTCAGAGGAAATGCAACCAAAATGGCTGTATGGTAAATCTGGGATTTGTAGCATAAAGAAATATATTTACTATATAATTATTATGGGTATTACTTTAAAAAGTGCTTAAATCTGTGGGTTTGAGAGATATCTTACTAAATGTGATTTCTAAAAATTTTACTAGCAGCAGTACCTGCATGGGTGTTCTCTCTATTTTCCTTTTATATATATACATTATAAGCAGGCAAATTAAATCCAATTTATTTAAAATTCTTAGAGGACAAAAGAAGTTTATATCTGCTCCTTCAGAGTGTGAGAATAGTTTAATATATAATGTAAATTTAATTTAATTGTTTTATTGTTAATATAGCTTTTAATAAAATAGTTGGATGTCCTAGCATAATTCAGCCAACTTTAACCATCAAAAAGTTAATACACTAAACAATGCCTTTTTTACTCTTTCATTAACTTCATATACTAATTAACATTGAGACAGTTTTGTCTTTGTGATGTATGACAGGGAAAGGAGAGAGAGCTATTCAATCTGCGAGTAAATTTAAAATATATTGAGGGATTGTCCACTTCAGTTTTGCAGTAAAGAGGTACTTAGAATATACATATTCAGAGCACTTTTACTCAAGAAAATTAAAACAAGGATTATGTCTACATCAAAATATTGTTCATATTAACACATTCAAATTATAAAGTCCCTTTACACTCACAAGGCAAATATTCTTGTTTGTGTCTAATGCATTCTACTTACAAAGAGTTAAGTGAAACATCAATAGTCAAGCGATCACAATTTAAGTCACTTTTCCCTGATTCAATATTTCTTACATGCAACCACGATTATAGTCGTAATTGTATTCTTGTGCTGGCTGATATGCTTAGCAGATTTCCAACTATTCTAAACCATAAATATATAAAAACAAATTTGAAGATAAGAGTAATTTAAGAAATTTGGTAAAATGTTTGCACCAATTGTGTCAAATTCATTACCTCTCCAACTCCATGTGTTGGGTCCATGTTGATAAAATCTTCAAGATTATGAAGAGATGCTGAAATAAATTAGATAGGCATTAAATTTCAATTTTTTTAGACTCATTCTAATTAAAAAAGTATAACAAACCATTTGAAAAATTATATTCAAATCATAACATATTTTTAAATATAATACATACAGGAATGGAAACGTCATCCTTCTTAAAACTATATAGAAAGTAGACCCCAGCAAAACCGTTCCACAATGTGATAGTTTGTGTACTACTATTTATGTAGTAATACATCAAGCTTTAAATATATTAAAAACAAACAAGAGGTGATCACTATCTCACATTTTTCAATAATCAAGACTTTAGTATACAAATATGTGAAATGGGAACTTGTGCTTTAATGACACCTTGAAGGCTAACATTTTCCTATATTTCTTTGCAGAATTATAAAGCCATAATTAGTTGTTAGGCTGAATAGTTATAACCAAACTCCTACATATGCAAGAATGACTATAATAACTGTGCCTTTTTCTTATTCTTTGGAATAAATAAAAACAAAATTGTGTATATAAATAATTGGTATAGGTATTGGTATTAGTTTCAGGTTAGCTGCCTACTTTATTTCTTTCCATAATAATTGTTTTAATTCAAATCTGTCAGGCATGGTGATTGACCTTCATTCTCAGTTAAGCCCCTCACCGCTTTTCCTATCAATAAAATTTTTAAATATACAGAAAAGACAATGCAAGAGCTTGAATACAGTGGAGTTTAAATATTACAGTGAAATGAAATTAGATGTAGAAATCCTACATCATGCACAGTTCACTAATGATACTTGTACATTCACAAGACTAGAAAATGAAATGTCAACAATAAAACATGAATATGGATAACCTGTAAATTGACAGTGATGTTAACACAGAAAGAAAATGCAGAAAATTAACTAAGAATTCCAACAGGTAGGTCAGTACAAATCACTTCAGGCTTGTTTCACTGTTGTAGATGACATTTGGCCATTTATCACATAAGCTTTACTGCAATGCTTATGATAACATATCAATATATTACAAATTTAAGATAAATAAATAAAACACTAATTTATAATCAAAATATGTATTTAATTTGCAAATATGCTGAACAATATTTACAAAAGTTTAAATTGTACACAATTTTTTTATTCAATGATAAATCAATAAAAAATATTCAAAATTTGTTTGCAAATATTTGTCATAGGCAATTTAAAAAATCACTTTAATTAAAATGAAAAATATAACTAATTATAATAAATATACTTGATCATTTCTCAAGTAGTGAACACTGGCAAATGTTGAATGAGATAATTAAAAGTACTGCCTTAAGGCAAACAAGTTAATTTTCTCTCTTTTCCTTGCACATTTAGGTCTTCACTCAAATAAAGGACGATTTTCAGACCAAAATATGATCAGAGAAAATGATTAATTATCTGTTATTTGAAACATGCTTCAAAGGAAACATTAACTTGAGGAAAAAATTAATGTTTCATTCGTAAACTGTGAGCTCTGACTTTGGAGTAGTCAACATTTAATGCTTTTTATTTTGAGAATTTTTTTCACAATATTTCATTAGGTGTTTGTAAAACATAACATGGTACATCTAAGTATGATGAAAAGCAATGACAAGATTGGGACAATGCCATGAAGATACAAAGTCTGACAAAATTATGGTCAATATGATGTATTTGAGAAAATTAATAGAATCTATGTTATATGAACGAAAATACTTTTCAAGAAAAGTACCAAGAACTTCATCAAGATGTTCAAAACAGGCTTACTCGTTTCACTCAAACATGTAAGTCAGTACACAATGCAACTCATACAACCAAAATTTACAACTTAATATTGTTAATGTGAACATTGTTCATCGAAAAAATTGTTTTCTTGTTAGACAGTTTTGATAATGAATAGAAGACCTGTTTTAAAGCTAATATGTTGATAAATGTCAAATTGTAATGTACAGCATTATCATCTATAAAGGCAAATTTATATAACACAAAATGAACAAAAGAGCTATATACTGATAACCACATTTTTTCTAAATTCTGTGAATGTAAATTTTTTGTTGTGATAACCAATCTGCTGTATTGTATGCCACAAATAAAGTTATGAATGTTCACACCAAGCAAATAGATGTAAAATGTCAAATTGTTAAACATTTTATTGCATAAAATAAGTTTGTTAATTACACTGCAAGTAAATTGAATATTACTTACTTTCTGATTAAACCAACTGTTTATTTCAAGCCTTATTCCTCATTTCATACATGCATCAATAGAAATTGCATGGTTTTATGTGATCCTTTTTATCAATTTACTTTCAGGATGAAATATGTATACAAGTAGCTTGAGAAACCAGAAATCTTACAAACACAGACCTAATTTGTTGTAAAACTAAACAGACAATTTCTTTGTATATACTTGTGGTGCCTCAGATTATTTCCTTTTTATGGTGTAAAATGAATGGACAAGGAATTTCCAGTTTATAAATCATGGGTACAACAAGATAGTTGAACGAGTATTAGGAGAATAATTAGGACTGAGATGTATAAGTGTAAAATATTTGAAATATTAAAACTGTCAAAATTACTTTAATTTATTTTGTGTGAAAGGAAGCATTGAAAATTTGTTTCCTGTACATATAAATGAACAATACTTTATAATTTGAAAGTGTATTCTTCATTTGAAACAATTCTAGTGACTTTAACTTCATTTTATTGATTCTGATAGAAACCTTTTATCTTTCTTCTCATGTGCACTACCTCACACTTAGAGAAAATATGTAATAGTTTACATATCTGGTATTAAAAGCTTTATAAACCTGAACAATCAATTGTGTGTCAATACTGATTAATATTATAAAAGCTTGATTCTTCATTAAAAAACAAATCAATTATTTACTATTTGTATCAAAATATTATATTTGCTTTTGTTGATACATAGTATATAAACATGCTTAATGTTTACTCATGGAATATACCTAGTTACACATTTTTATTAATTTAAAAATGTTATAAAACTAACAATTAGTATAATTAATTAGAACATTAATAATATTCTGGGATAAACCATGATCTTGTCTGTCTTGTTTGAAGATCTTCACATCTGTCACATTGGTTTACAAATTTGACTTCTTCAGCACATGGCTTTGTGTTAGTCTTTCAAGACATATAAGCCTCATCTTCTCAACTTGGCCTTTTAATTCTTATGGTATCACCATATGCAGACACACAGGTACCTGAAAAAAACTCAGGTTAGCTGATAGATTGTGAAAAAAATTATATAATATGAAATAAGACCACTCACATTAAATATAACAACAAAGAAAAGCTAGTAAAATTTTTATTTTTAAATAGTAAATATGTGAATTTTTACAATGGGTGAAATCTTGGTTATAGCTTGAATCATAGGACTACACCCTAACCATTGAAAGCTATTAGTGAAGTTGAATTTACGAATTATAAATAAAAATGTTCAGTTAATAATAAGAAAAGAAAAGGTGACCAAGCTACAATCATCGATACCAAAAATTGCAGAAAAAAGATACCTGCTATAACTTGGAAGACACTCATCAATCAGAATTGTTTTGGAATAGCTAGCACTATGCAATCTATAATAAGGTAATTTTTCGAGACAAACTTGCATCAATAATGCAGATGTTTTAACAATTTGATTCCTACCAGAATTTACTCTAAAAATGAAATCATGAACACCTACTTAAAAAAATTAGAAAGAAACCACTATCATGATTAATTTAACAGAATACATCCTACCAAAGTGTTCAATGCCAAATATGTCAACAAGATGACATATTTTGGGACAATGACTAAAGAAAATGTAGTAAGACAAAATATTTTCAGATGTGAAGTGATTGTTGATATCATATACTAAGAATCATTTACAACATTATCAAAGAGCCTTTTGTTTTGATTTTTCCTTTTAATAATGCATCACTATTATTATAGGAATATGGGTTAGTTTCCTGGCCATAATAAGACTTTAACGTTTAATATTGCCAATTTTTCCTGAAGTACATGCCTGAATATTTTAGAAAGATTTTGTTAATATTTTTAAGATTACATTACAATATGACAGATGGATGACATTAAGGCATCAATTAAATAATAAATGCATGTTAAAAACAATTGCTTCATAATATTTCAAATTTTTCTGTACTAATCTGAATACATAATGTAATAAGGCTTCCTGTCTACTAAGTAAAGTTTTGATGTACATACACTTACTTTCTATACTTCAGAAAATAGTTTTTTAAGGGCTCTAATACAACTAAAAAGAATGAGCTTAGAAACACTGAAATAATTAAACTGTACCAAAACATGCAGGGGAATTTAGGCAGATATTAGAATACTGAATATACTAAGAAAATGAATGTTATTTAACACACACCCACAATATTGCATTACTTTTGCAATGATATATTTATTTACATTATGATGTAATATTAAATAGTATTAACAAATAATGTCACAGTTGATATACTGAAGAAGTAAAGTTATGAGTTTAAACTCTATTCCACAACTACAAATAATGCATTATCAATTTTCTTTAAACTGAAAATCTATAAAAACAATAGTTTTCTTCTCTGTAGACATAAACATTTAAGGTTTAAGGTATTGTCTATGAAAAACTATTTTGGTAAAACAGATTGAACTCTCTTTCTGTTTCTTCATAATATGAGAATCAAGACGTTTATATTTTTGTGATCCCACATTCAATGTAACTGAATTCTTATAAGGAACATCAAGAAAATTATTTTAACACTAAGTTAGCATATGCACAAAAGATATTAAATAGACAAGAATGATTTTAATAAAAAAATAACTATTTGGAAGCATGGCATGCAATTTAAGAAAGATTTTAAGTATCCCAAAATATGAGGGAGTTACCTACAAACTAGAGTATGGAAATTAAATGCCAGAAACAGATATATACAAGCTCAGTAAAATTTGAACACTTACATGTGTTCTTTCCAAGCATTTTACTGTTATACATAACTTTATAGTCTTATACTGTAAAAAAATGTAATGAAATGATTATACATTTTGAAATAATATAAGATCAATTTTAGAAAATTAATAACAATGCCATTGTGGTTGCATAAATGGAATCATATAAAATCATTTGTGACTAACATAAAACTAAAAAAAAGATTGTAAGCATTACATAACAATTGTGATGATCGCTTTTGTATTTCAATTTTTATAAGAGCTTTAAGTTGTTTATATTTCTACTCTGCGACAAATAGAGTGATAACAGGAACATATCCCATGGCCAAATTATGCAAACCATAATTGCAGCTTTCAAACATGCAAAATAGCTTCAAAAACTGTAAAATATTAATTTCTTTAGATTAGCCAAAAACTTCACATCAAGAACAGTAATTTGCTTCATTCTGTTTGTACCATTGTGGCAAGTGCACACATAATCAAAATGCAAATAAAAAATTAAGCAAAACCACTCTGACATTGCACTGAATACAAATAAATACTAGCTCCTACCTAAGAATCCTTAGACCGCTGCAGTTCTTCACAGATGTGATATTACTGGTATCAGTTGCAGATGTTATACATCCATGTTGAAGTGACTTATTTTACTTCAACAAATTTGAAATTATAAAACATTACTGCCAAATACATTGTCTTCAGAGATTGATGTCTAATTCAGGAATTGTTAATGATCACTATACAGGAACTTGACAACGAGGAAAATAAATAAAATGTATGAAGCGGCTATGGTATTTGCATTTTTCTCATTCCTGCTAATCCTAATCTTGAGACTAAATGACTCATTTATTCAATAAAAAAATCTCATTGTTGTGTTGTCATAAAATTAAATAAACAAATTGAATGAAAAATTATATATATTATATTATATTATTAAGTGAAGTGCAGTGTCGCCATAAGGAACTGTCCGCAGCTGGCCGGAGCACGGAATGGTGTAACACTCCTTCCTAAAGAAGGAGGCTGAGAGCCTCCGAAAATTTGAAGAACAACCTTCAGTTCCTTATAGCATATATATACACAGTGATGTCAACTTACCTGAAATCAATAGTTGGTCCAGTCTGGCAGGCCTCAGGCTCAGGTCCTTGAAAATTTGTTGTATTTTCTCACCACTGCCTGAGTGGACCAACTATTAATTTCAGGTAAGTCGAAGTCACTGTCTCTCTTTCCAATCGAAATGTGTTATTTAATTCGATCTCGTAACATTATACTTAAGTGTTATATATATTTCATAGCTCTGACTTCTGATACTGATTAAGTATACACATTTTATAAGTGTACTCACTATCTGTTTTGATTGGAGGATAATCAGGTGGTGGTTTAAACCAGGAACCGTCTGGACGTCTCATATGCCTCCTGTCAGATGCAAAGTGCTGCAGGTATGTGAATGCAGGAATAACACGGAAAAACCTAAAAAAGGAAATTATAATTAACAATTACAAAGTAACTAAATACTGATAGTCTCAAAATTTATTCTGACATCTACTGAGCTAAGCAAAGATAATATCTAAATAAAATATTATTTAAAACAAAGTTGCTTGGAATATTATCTATATTTATCAAAAATTCAAAATAAACTACAACACAAAAGTTAATTACAATAACGAGAGTATAGGGTTGATAAACCTTTTTTTTTTCGAAACTAACATGCCATAATCATCCTAGGATATTTAAAATAGAAAAACTATATATATATTAGTAAGAATGACATTGTAAAAAATAATTGTGATATTGGTATGGAAAGGAAAGAGAGATAGCTTGTGGATTCCGCAGACAGCCGATGCACGGAATGGTGTAGCGCTCCTTCCTGAAGAAGGAGGCTGAGAGCCTTCGAAAATTTGAAGAACAACCCTCAGTTACTTATGGCGACACCACACTTCACTTTCAGTTAGGCCACAACCTATCTCTCTTTCCTTACCATACCAATATTGCAATAATTTTTGACAATGTCATATTGATACTACTATCATATATATATGTATATATATATATATTCAAACTTGGATAGTGAGGAAGGATAGAAATAAATAGGAGAAATAGGAGGATTGCGCTTTATTTGAATTCATATGCTCGGGCGAAGAATTACGCACATAGAAAAGCATATGTTCAAAGCAGAGAGAAGGACGGAAGAAGAAGGAAAGACTGAAAATATTTGCCGCCTGGGTCAAATATTTTCAGTCTTTCCTTCTTCTTCCATCCTTCTCTCTGCTTTGAACATATGCTTTTCTATGTGCGTAATTCTTCGCCCGAGCATATGAATTCAAATAAAGCGCAATCCTCCTATTTCTCCTATTTATTTCTATCCTTCCTCACTATCCAAGTTTGAATGTGAATTAATTCCTTAAATGGATTCTCCTAATATTGTATATATATATATATATATATATATATATATATATATATATATATTTTGTAATAATTGGTAATTAAGGCATTGTTCTAATTGAAAAGATGAATTGTAGAGGACACATTATTGATAGCGGTAGCGGACGCCACAACAAACCAACAATGAAGGGAGAGAATTGTTGAGCAGTTGAGAGGTTTTACGCGCTCAAAATTCATGAGACGAACGGACAGTCGGGCATAGAACGGCGAGGTGTAAAGACCAGAAAAATTCTAATTTCAAAAGTTCTACAGTCAGTCAGCAGCGAGAATGAAAAAGGGCTAATTTAAGGAACGAGAGAATGTGTTCCAGTAATAAGTACGCTGTTACATCAAATTGCAGAAAGTAAATCAATCTTCAGTCAACAGACAAAACCAGTGAGTTGCATTTTCAACATGACTCACAAGATCTACAAATCCAGTTTGCAGTAAATCATCGAGAATCAACCAATCCATTTTAAACTAACTGACAGACTATGCTAATTAGAGTCGGTGAGTAATTAGAATCTGTGAAAACCCCAAAATTGTGCACGAAAAGTTAAAATGAGTCCTGGGCTGCCGTAAGTAGAAAGAAAACATTAAAATTATTGTAAACCGTTTTTAAAAGATAAACGTCAGATCGTTCTTTAATTATTCAGATCATTCTTTAATTATTGATAAAATGAAATTGTTTAAACTCAATCTTTTAGCATAATTTTCTTCATGAACAAATGTCGTCTATGTTTAGACGCATCAATTTGCTTATAAAGTAAATGTAAAATTTGGTGTTCTTTGATTGTAAAAATTCTGCCATTATCAAACCCAGTTCAAGACCCTGAGATCCCAATTATTTTGTATATTTTATAATTGTTTTAAATTTGGCATAATAAATCTTGTTTGTTGTATAAAGTTAATAGTTTTTCATTTAAAAAGAACACATTTATGCAACGTTTATATTAATTATTACAATATATATATATATGTATATACACACGTTTTATTTCTATTTTAAATAATGACATTGCATATTCAATGGAATTCCTAGTAGTTATGAGATACATTTACTATTAAAACAAGTTCTAGAGAGAGACCAAAAATGGAACTGAATGATAGCATAAGTAAATATTGGGAATTGTGTCTGGTACTAACCTGAAATATTCAGGTTTAAGAATATGATCTGTGCGGAATGTTTCAGTCACATACTTATGAAAGTATGTGGGAAATGGTAATTCTGAGTCTTGATCATAAACTAAGCAGCGATCATCAGGATTGTACAGAAATATCACATGGTAATCCTAAAACAAAAACAAAGCATTTTTATGTTTCTATAAATGGGTAACTTTTAAAATGTTATATATCTAAACTATAAATTTTAAAATTACCCAAAACACCAATTTATCTTCATCATGGCCACACTTTTGTTTCCATAGTGGTACTTTCCTTTGATCATTTGAGATAAATACAACTTTACAGTGTTGTAACTCAGATGGATGAGATTTGCTAACACTTTGACATAAATGCCAAACATTTTCCTCACTGTAACAGAAATATACGATTAGGATTAATATCAAGGTATTAACTCTTAACAAATAGAACAAACTAATTTCAATATATACAAATAATATGTACACAGGGAGAAATTAGAAATGATTTCAATAAAATAATTCAATAAACCCATGATCAAAGGCAGTGTATTGTAAAGTATAATTTAGCTTCAATCCTTAAATCACCAATCATTTTAACCTTGAAAACAAGTATTTAACAAAGTATAATTCATGAAACTACTATTAAATTAGTTCTGTTTGGTTTCTATAATAGTTAATTCCTAATCTATTTTACACCATCATGATATTCTAATAATTTAGAATTATTGGAATAATAAGAAAATGCAAGATCAATTCATGGTCTGCTTTCCTGAATTATAGGAATTGAAATTAATCATCTGAAGACAGAAATTCAATAGGCCTGCAGTAAAAATGAGACACCTTCCTCAATGCTATATACTATCAAGAAATAATTATAAATTTCAACAGTGCATATTTTTCTGTATTCAAATGGCCTATGAAGATAAAGGCGAAGAATCTCTGTGACCAAACTAAACAAATATAACATTTTTTTTTATAAAAGCACTATTAATAGTGCACATAAAGTAATATTGGCGGTGAAAATTGAATGTATAATGGGGTCATATATGGCCGAATAAGTTAGAACAAAATATTTAATAAAGAAATTACAAATTCTTCACAGACAAACATTCAAATTTTAAAGTTATTGTCTATGAAAATTTGGAAGTTTTTGATTAAATATATTGTTCTACCTTACTTGGCCATTAATATTGATATTCTATCATTCAAGAATGTAAAAAATATCTCAATTTAAATTCAATGTTAGAAATAAAAAAATTATGTAAACATAAAAAAACCAGACTTTATTAGAAAAAGGAATCATGGTCAATATTCCAGAAAAGAAGCCATGTTATTTATTCAAAAAATATTAAACATCATTAAACAAACAATATTAGAGAGAAAATCGACCCCCAATTACTAATGAATCACTTCAAAAATATAACATTCTATTTAAAACAGATCAAAGTACTGCTTATTCTAAGGTTCTATATAAATATATATCATAAAGCAGTTATGGACCATAATTATTAAGGAAAAACAATATTAGGGTTCAAAATAAATTTTGAGCTATAGAAATTTCCAAATTAATTTCAGACCTGGGACACCTGAAAACATGAGAATGAATAAAAAATGCAACCACAGAAATAATAATCAATTAGGTTTAAAAAAATCTGTACTCAATGGATGAGAATATTATTACATTATGGTTGTGGTATTCCTACAAACAGAGCCTATGTCACAAAATTTGAAAATGATGATGAATTGGAATCAAAAAAAATTTACGAGGAAGAAGACGAAGTTTAAGTTAATATATATTTATGACAAATATATTGGTAGGTGAATCTAGCAAAACTTTCGACAATTATGTAGTCGAAAGAAAATCTATTTCATGCTGAATTTTGATTAGAGTGGTTACTGTTACACATTTGGGTGAAAAGTGTTACATATAAAAAATTAACGTAGTTGACAACTACATTCAGGCGATTTTGTTTTATCATCTACTGCAGCGTATGGGAGTATATTGATCACATTGCAGTAGCATTTATATGCAACAAGTAACGAAAGACAATAGTATAACATCAACAGAAACGAAAATACTTGTTTAAGTTATTGTACTTACCAATATTTTGAAGTATAAACACAATCTGAAATCTGAGGAAATAAATTCAGTGGCGATTTCGTTGTGTTCACGCTAAGTCCTGTATCTTGTCTTTGAATTCGTGTAGGGTATGATACGTTTTCAGTCATGATGATGAGTAACGGAGACGAATGCCACTATAGTCGATGCAACCTACGCTATTATCGTGTGTATTTGCAAATACATCGTTTGCAATAATCATAAGTCACATTTTAATTATGTGATACTTCAGATTATTCATTCTGCTAGGAATAATACACAATAAAATGACACCAGAGACCGCCAGACAAAGATGTTCTAATATGGAATCCAAGCGCAGACATTCGATTTAAAAATATTACAACTTTTTTTTATATTTAATTAACTTTAATTCAGACAGACAATCTGGTTCATATAATACTTTTAATCACTAAATCAATTGACGAACAGACTATTTATAATTTGTTTCGTTATTAAATGCATAATAATAGATTATGCCTTAGATTTTATTCATTTAATTATCATATTAGTTATTAAATAGTTTCAGAAATAAAGTCAAATTTATGCTTTTCGTACACACGTATGTTTAAACAACGTTGATATTATGCTTGGTGTTGTAAAAAGATGGAAGATTATTATTTAATAGTAAAATAGATTGGTCAGTATAAAACTGAACAAAATTCATTCCCAATTACGGTACAAATAATCGGATTTATAACAGTTGAGACCAATGAAGATGTCATCAACGCTGAATAAATTTTTCATACATTTCATTGTTGACACATTTATGACCAGCATTCATTCGTTCCATTGCGCTATTACAGGGACAAGTAGTAGTGCATTTACCGTCTTTGGACTTAAATTTCTTTAAAACGTGGACGCGAAAAGGGATAGTTTCTCCTTAAATTACAAATGGACAGAGAAGTTGGTCAGCCCCAGGAACGCGTATTTTTAGCTAGGATTTTATATTGTTCGGTGAACCGGAAAAGTTTTGCATGGGGACGATAACTTTGAAATCTACAAATACTGACTGTGACTAGCGTATTTAAATATAGGTAGATATTTGGTTTCACGTCTCCACTATTTACTTCTCCCATCGTAGGGGTTTCAGATAGCGTTGGCGGCGGGTCAAACGTTCGTGCCCTTTGCCTTTATAATGTGATACGAACTCTTCGTATTTAGATCAGTCGTTTTTTTTAAAACCTAATTCTGGCATCATAAATTAATTATTAGATATAGCTTTCCTCGTGATGAAATCTCCCTTTAGCGCAGATTCCCAAAAGCATTTATCTGAAATTTCCGGGTCACTTCCTCACTCTTTTTGGTATACAAAGCAAATAACACTTTCGTAAAAAGTGTGAGTGATAAAAATCATTTTATCATCCTCTCTTAACAATTCCTCATATTACTCTCCCTCATTTTTCAAATCCGCTTCAGTTGTACACATTTTGTCCCATGTAGCAAAGTTGAAATTGTATCAAAACGTTCACCAAATTTTAATTTTGGAAAATTATAAATTCATGCTTCCAGATAATTCTTATTTAATATTGCAGAATACCCCTTGTTCCATATCTTATAAATCAATTTATGTTCATCCACCAATTCAGTTTTTATCATATGTTCTTATGAACAATTTTATCATGACCTTACGACTTCTAAAAATTGTATGTAGGGCTATAGGAAATTGTGGCACTGACAACAAACTGGAGAATAGTAAGAGACTCTCACACAGCCCAATTCACTTAAAAAGTACAACATATCTTTTTCAAAATACAAAACTATTTTTACTGTAAATAATTTGCCACAATTTATTGCCCACTTGCATACCCAGAAAAATCTCAGAAACACCACTCAAGATTCAGACTGCACTGAGCTACAGATATTTACTATATAAGTACTTCAAGTGAAAAGATTAAATATATCAATTTTATTTTATTTTCCTCTACTGCATTCCAATTCTGTAACTGCTACCCATAAATGAATATTAAAACTAACATGTCTTATACATATAAATCAATTATTGACCTTATACATACACTCTTATACATGTATAAAGAATGGTGCTCTATAATTAACTATGTTTCTTCTGGTCTTTTGAACGTATTACTGGTTCTCGATAAGAATTGTAATTAACATGTGAATTTACTAAATTTATATAAACTTTTATTTGGAATCTTAATTTTATGCACTTGATTTGAAGCTTATGATGCCAATGTCAATAATATAATTTCTGATTTTTTAATAATTAAAGCAACTATAACTTGAAAACTGGCATTTTATGTTTCATTAGTCTCGGAACTCAAGTTATACATTACCACAGTCAAATGATACAAAGACGTTAATAGAAAAAATTCAAGAAAATAACTTTGAAACAGTGATAATGAAGACACATTTCCATATAATATTTAGATGACGTAAATAAGTTCAAGTTCTCTGTTCAAAGTTGGTTCCATTTATTTCTCCTTTCCCCTGATTGCCTCTTTAAATTTATAAAAAAGTAGTAAAGGGCAACATGGCTTTGAGAATCAGAATAAAGCCACGGGTTCATATCATAAATAAACACATTGTCTCTTCTGTAAAATATCAAACATATGTAGACACACTTAACTAGACTCAATAGATATGAAAGCAACATCACCTACTACCAATTATACAGAAGCAAAAGTAGTTATAATTAACTGTGTGAGAAAAAGCTCCAAAACTTTCACTATTATCATATAATTTTCAAATATATTCTTACGTTTATGGGAATATAAGAAATTCTCTAAAACTAAATTTCATAAATTCTTTAACTCAGATATAATTAAATTAAGACGGAATAGTTAACGACTAATTCTTATTAGTGTACCTGTATATATTAAATATGTAATAAAATTTCAAATTGCTGGAAATAAATGAAACACTGTAATTAACAACAATATAAATTTAATTTATAACCACTTATGAAAACCATCATAAGCAACAAAATATTTACACAAAACCTCTTTCACCGAATAATAGAATAATTTTAGAAGGAAAGGACTCTTCAACAATTAGATTTCATAGGAATGGTAATCCATAATTTTAACAAAAGCATATTTTAGTTAGAGAAGAAATAGTAACACAAAATACTACTGATTATCTTCAGGTGCATCACTATATCTATTGTAATTGGGTGTATGACCATATATTAAATATAAATCTGATAATTCACGATATTCCTCTCTCAGTCTAGTATTCTTGATTTTAAGCCCATCTATTTCACTGGAAATTGTTTCAAGTTCTCTTTTCAAAATATTCAGTTCATATTGCTCAATACTATGTTCCTCTAATTTCTTCTTTATATATCTGAGCAAATTGTTAAAGGTAGACTATTCCAAAACATTTTGTTTATTAATTTTGTCCAATTGGAAATCTAGAAACTGTGATTTTCAAATGAATGTTTTAATGATTACATTTACTAATTATTACTATTTCAGTATATTACATTAATGTAATATTTTAACACATTACAGAGATCCTGTGCAATGTAATTACACATATAAGACCCTATTGTATACTCAAATCCTACATCAGCATATGCATTAAATTTACCATTAGTATACGGAATCCCATAAATTCATAAACAATTAACAGCCCCCCCCTCCCCCACAAAAACTCACAATTTGTGTTGAATAAGTTTGCTAAAACATAAACAACAGAAATTAAAACTTATTCATACACATTTTGAATTAAATGTTTGCCAACACTATGAGAATTTGTCTACTACTTTGCTTCCATTATGACTACAATAATATAATAAACTATTTGTATCAGAAGCATACATTACCTGTGCATATTGATTAATCTAAATAGTTAAATTACTTATGTATTCAAACTCTTTCTGATAGGAAGGTTTTCGTCTAATTCGTGAAAATGCAGAACATGTTCTTCAACGACTATTGACAGTTATAATACTCAGTCATGAATCAGTATTTTCTTTCCTGATTGGAAGTAATTCGCTTATGCTGGATTCAAAGTGTTTCAAGAATCCTATAAAAACCAGTAAAGGATACAAAAGGGGATCTTGCGGTCTTACATCTTCTTCAAACAGACGACACAAAAGATTGGAAAGTATTTGAGTAACTCCGAACTTATCGAGGTACTTTCGGTATTCTTCCCTACGAGTCTCGGTAATCTGCAACAAAATTCCTCTGTGTATTTGCCGAGTCAATTATTAATAAATACTTACATAACTAATCTATCATTTCTTACATGTAACTTGTCCATATTCTCGATATTTTTGGAATGTTTTAATGCGAAACGTTTACGACAGACGACTACAATTTATTTCAGTAGAATCAAAGAAATTGATTAAAACAAAGATTTTTTTGGTCATATTTTTGTCGATCAATTAAATCGTTGTTTCACGAATTGCCAACATAAATATGGTGACCGTTTTTTTTATCGACAACACATTCCAAATAAATATAATTATATACAACGGGCATTAAAAATACATAGCTTTTTCGTTAAAATAAAGGATGCCTTCAAGATCAACGGAACATGCACGAATTATTGCTAATATAACAAGAGTAATCGTAGACTTTGAGGAGTTGAAAGTTTTGCAGGCCAACTATATTGCATATAAGCTCCCATCGCAACACTAACAATGCTCACATTGATGGATACTAGGTAGAATGTCAGACATGATTCTTAACAACGAAAAAGAATAATATTTCGTTTCTTAGATTATACCGTACTTTAGTTTCCTAAATTTCATGTTCACAGTAGTGTTACATTTAACAGTTCATTCCAAAAATTGCCATGCGATAAGTACTCGAATGCAACAGTGCAAACATTCCCTTCATATAAACTATGCTGTACTTACCTAAATCAGGGCGAAAACGTGCCATCGCGGCCACTTTATCTCCAAGATACAGCACAGTACGTAGATCCCAGACAATGAAAATTGGTAGTACAAAAGGAATTGAGCATGAATGTTCAAAGCCATTCTTTTTCAATTTAAAATCTCACTAGACTGCCTAATGTACATATAAAATATTTCACATGCTCAATTTGTTTAGAGGGAAAATTAACTTTTAATTTATATCTAACTATATCAACATCTATTGTGAGTAAACCATCACTTTAACTACATTTTCTCATACATTCCATGTGTTCTTTTATCTGGGACAATATATCATAAGCTGCTTCATTTACAGTATACCGAGATTTTGTTTCACAATGGAAATTAAAAAAATGAAACACATTGAACTGAACCTCCATAGATTGAAAGTGCAATATTCAAAATATTGCAAGGAAACAAGGGTACACTTATATTTAGTCAACTTGCATTGAATTGTAATTCCGAATAGCAATAAAGTTAAAGCCACAATTATTGAAATCATCTTTTATTGACAGAACATTAAAAACTAGTAGTAATTTTGGCATGGAACATAACTTAATATAAATAATACCATTAAGTATTGTGACACTAGCTTGGGCAATTAAATTTCAATACAAAACGGATCGCTACACAATTATCACACATGTAGGATTGAGATTTACGTACATCAATTCAACATTACAAGCAGTATTTAGGCATCAAACAATACAAAATATTATAAATAACTGAAACAATAATACTTTGGTAATACAGGAAATATTCTTCCTTTGTTTATTTGTCAAAGGTTGAAGAGAAGTATTTCTGACTATCCTTCACATTTGGAGTCATAGTTCCAGATCCAGGGACCCAATCAGCAGGGCATACTAGAAATACAAAGCACAACAGCAATGTAGATAAGACAAATGTAAGAATATCACATACCTATTATACATTAACAGAAGAAAATTTCACTTAAAGTTTGTTAGCAAATCTGAATAACCATTGTTAACACATTTTGTAACAGACTTACTATCAAATAACGACCAACTCATTTTAAAATAACTAGTAAACCCATAGCACCATAGTAAGTAGACAAATTATTACAACCAAGGACAGATTAATGTGATGGAACCTCTTACCTTCTCCGTGTATGTCTGTGTATTGAAATGCTTGTACTAAGCGCAGAGTCTCATCAACAGACCTGCCTACAGGCAAGTCATTAATGGTAATTTGCCGTAAATGCTGAGTACGGTCTATAATGAAGAGGCCACGATAAGGAATTCCCATCTCTTCATTTAAGACACCATATTGTTTTGCTATTTTCATTGACTTATCTGCAAGGAGAGGAATATTAATTCCTCCTAGGCCACCTGACTTTCTGGGTGTCTGAATCCAAGACAAATGGCAGAAATGGCTGTCACAAGATGCACCAAGAACCTCACAATCTATTTTTTTAAACTCTTCAACTCGATCTGAGAATGCAATTATCTCAGTTGGACACACAAAGGTGCTAAAAAATGAATTACAATTACATCAGATTCAGTTAAAGTAAAATTAATTAAATACTATAACAATGTTAATTATTCAACTATAAAAGGATACTTAAATCCGAATATGTTTTAGAAAACGTGTAAAGGGAAGGATAAGTATAAGGAAAATATATTTTGTATTTCTAACTAAAAATGATAATTCTAAAACACAAATAAATAATTATTCAATACATCAACCGACCCAAAAGTTTGAAAAACTGACTGACAAATGTGTAATAACAGAATTATGATTTTTAGATGAAAATGAAGGAAATGTTTCAAAAGGAATGTAATAATATCTATACTGGATTACGGAAAGAAATTGTAATTGAAGGACAAGGCTTCAGGAAGTATGCTACAGTTTACAACCCGACCATTGTTAGGTATGTCGGAGTCCGTAACCGATTAAAATCAATCATTTAACGACAGTTTGGCACATGTAAGTGATGACCAATTCCGTTACTCACAAAGAAAACGTTTAGAAGTTATAAATAAAACTGTACTCAACTTATTATGATACACGTTAAATTGGAAGCAAAGTTTCATATTTACCAGATTAATATCGATAATACTTACAAGTCAAGAGGGTAGAAAAATAGTACAACGTATTTTCCTTTGTAATCTGATAATTCCACATCTTTGAATTCTCCATTAACTACCGCAATTGTTTTAAATTGAGGAGCAGGCTTCTCCAACTTTGGTACAGACATTTTTATTCTGAAAATGATGTTCAGTTTGAAAATGACGAAATTCGATATTTAAAAATAAAACCCCAGGACAATAAGACAACCATATTATAATATGTATAATACACAAAAACAGTTAAAGCTAAATTATTCCTCCGATTAGACAATTAAAATACGAACCTCACGCTCAATTACTTCGTCTGTATTCACCGCAAGCCGAAAACGATCTGAACGACTTAACAATTTACCGGCAGTGCTTTCAACGGGCCTGCCAAAGATATTATGAACTCCCATAGATATGACAAACATGAAGGAAATAAATCAATGAGTAAAAATTGTAAGATGTACTTTAGTATAAATTATTATGTTTCCTGTAACGATTTAAACTCTCCTTTTAGCTCCTACTCTGATACCATCATTTGTGATAAAAAATGATGAACAAAAATCTATATTTATTGAAGTGTAAAAAAAATTGTACTAAAGTAGTAAATAAATAGAACACTAGAAAATATATTTATGTGCATAGTTGTACAAAAAAGTTTAATTTTGTGCTGAATCATATTAAAAAACATCATAATGAAAATATTCTTAACAATATAAATGTAAAGTTTGAAAGGATCTGGGTAGTATTCATTTTTATAGCCTTTAGTACTAAGGTGTTCTTGAATTTTAATATATTTTACTCAAAAGTTCTGCATTAAAATAAAACATTGCGTTCTATGACAATTTATCAGCTATGAACGTTTCTATGAAATTGATAATGAAAGTGTCGAATGTTTCCGACATTTACGACCTTAACAAAGAAGTCATAAAAACTAGGTGACTTTCGTGGACTGGCTGGAAGTTATGCTACTGTAAAAGTCAATATGAAAGTAACAATTATTAGTTTCGTAGCATAATAGGTAGTAATCACATAATACGAAATTAATTAATGGGAAACAGTTGTCAAAGTAATTATAAACTTTTCTTTTACTTAATTGTATGCCGAAATATGGATACTCCCTAGACAGTTTAAGTATTGCCCAAAATAAATAGATTATATCAGGTGAAAACCCGTTACCCCTATAGGTAAGAACACTGACAATCTAGTAGAACGCGAAATGGAAAGAATTGAAATGTATAATGTTAAGTGTGTTTATTAAAGAAGAATGGATCATTTTGTTATAGGAGTCAAACTGAGAATATACCTGAGTAATTTTCCTCCCAACTACAAATGCTCTTACTTGTTGAATGTTCCGTGTTAATCTTACGATGAAATTATACACAGCAACGCAATACTGAGGAACACACACAAAAAAAAGATAGTGTTGCGTAGTAGCCATTTTGTTTATAACTGACTGCTAAGATTACTTTAGCGGTAGTACTTAAAAAAAGGCAACTTTATAATTCAAATTTAATTCTCCACATATAGTTTTGACAATCGGGCCAAATAATTTTGTTCTTATTTTTTTAACCGCATACTATTATTTACACAAAGATTAAGTGTCATACTATTATCCATACAGAACACTCGAATGTAGTACGTGAGTTTCTCGCAGAGAAAACCGGGAATTGTTAAAACTGACTGTATTTTAATGCCTGGATAATATTAATATACACGAGTAAAAGGCCAAGTGTGATAATTAATGGTAGGAATTGTTTTATAAATTAGAGGGCGAAATTTGTTTATGGGTTTTTCAAACTAAATTATGTAAAACATATTAAGTTAAAAGACTGATATCACATATGATATTGAATAAAATAAGATATCTTATTGTCACTGGTAATTTAACAATTTGTCTAAACAAAACGAATCATGTCTATGAGTTGGGTTCAATATGATACATACATTGGTTAATCTCATATCGACATCGCGAGTATATAATAATAGTAAAATGTTATGTCATCAATCTGATTTCCTTTTCGTTTATGTTACAGATGAATATGGTTTAAAATAGAACCGAAAGCTTTTTTTTTTTGGGTAAATTTACAATTTTAATATGGAAATAATTCTGATATATGTGTTTATTAAATAACCAAATTATTTTTTTGTGTTTGTCGAAAATGTATGCTGAATACATTTCTGTATTGTATTGTTGTTTCAATGGTAATTAATTTATACGGATAACAATTAATTCAAAACAATATTACTAAACATATATTTAGAAAAATATTTGTTCAACTAAAAACATTTAAGTCTTGGTACAGTAACATTCGAATTTCAATCTCACAGAGAATTATACAAATTCTAAACAAAACAGGGAGGATATTAAGGAACTAACACGGAGGAAGAACGGTAGAAACTAATGTTTGGAACAGTGGAATCCCTGTTTGCAAATGAAATATTTTCAGATGGATATGCTAATCAAAATGTTCTTGGGCACAACGATGGTGGATCTGATTGTGGAAATATTCTGATATTATCCAATGACTTCCTAGTTTGTAATCAGTAAAATCCATGTTGTGTACCTTAAAGAATAAATTAAGGATACTTTATGTATTATTTGCATATTAAATGATTGATTTATTTATTGCAAAGTGATATGAAGAACTGCTTCTACGTCATGGTCGCCAAACTTCAAAATAAAATGAACAACCGTCGAAGAAGAGCCGGAAGTTCGATTGAATAACGATTTTATCAGCATTCCGTAATGTGTTTTAATCCACTTCACTGCTTAGTTATCAAATCATGCGAAAATAATCGACTTGTCCTTTTTTGTCTGTATTGGCTATCTATCTTATTCATTAATTTGCTTTTATTAAGTCTCTTATTTTATGAAAATCTGTATGATATTCAGTATTTCAACTTATCTGTTTAATTAAGTTTTTATCCTGATGAGATTTTGATCTTTTCCTCTTGCGGGCCACATAATTTTGAATATCCTACTATTCATCATTTTAAAATATTTATATACCTCTTTCTGCATTGGAAAATAATGGAATTTGAAACGGAGAGCTGTTAATAGTGAATAAAGATATTTATAAATTGTTTTTGGATCCCGAATCGACTGGTTCGTCCTTGGCGGCAAAGTTGCTCTCTCGGAGGATGACTGTTTCCCGGGCCGGACCAGAGTGTAGGTGTAGGATAGCTGATAAGGCTGTCCTTCGCAGGAAGTTGGCAGATCTGATAGTCTACAGCTCCTTCAGATCCTCCAAAAAGTCCAGCTCCCTCGCAAGATCCAAGAAATCACAGTTACTGTCCGTAACAAGGGGAAAATCATTGCTCTAGTACAGATTGTCATAAATAAACTCAGCGTTATCCATTATTTTTTATTTGACTCGAATCTCGGTTGTTCTTACGTTATTTTCTTGTGAGTCCCCTCCCCCCTCATCCCCAACCATGCTCCACCGTCAGGCAGCAAGAGGGGTTGAAATTTTGCACACATAACATAGGTACAAATACTATAAATCTAATTACCCCTGGAAAATATTTATTGAATTTTAATATCGGTGGTTATTTCTTGTTTCAATAATTCCACCCCACTTCAATTAAATGTCATAATTAAACTCAGCGACATACAGAACCCCGGATTTGCGTGTAATCTCGGTTTTCAGCGTTATCCATAACTTTAGGATTGACTCCAGGCTGTGTCATATTCAAGCTATTTTATTGTATATGCCCTCCACCCCCACCCCTAATAATTACTTTTACCCCGACAATTTTTATCCCACTCAAATATCGGCCGTGTAACCATGTTTGAAAATTTCCACCCCTAACCACCCTCGCTTGGGGGACTTAAAACGATAACTTGAATATCATAATTAAACTCACTCACAACCATAACCCTGGATTCGTATCCAATCTCGATTGTGTTTGCGTTATTTCTATAGAAATCCACTGCACCCCCAACCCTTATGGGTGTACCACTGCCATGCCAAAAAGGGTTGAAATTATACACAAACAACATCAGTAGAAATACAGTCAATATAATTAAACCTGAAAAAAATTATTCAACGCATATATCTGTCGTGTTTGCATGTTTCAAAATTTCCACCCCGCCCACTCCTGTCCCTGGGGGTTAAATGCCAAGTTGAATGTCATAATTAAATTCAGTGACATACATAACCCCTGATTTGACTCCAATCTCGGTTGTATTCGCGTTATTTTCCTGTAAAGCATCTCCACCCCCACCCCTAAGGGAGCACCTTTCCCATGCTGATAGGAGTTGGAATTATACACATGACATCGTTACAAACACTATGAATATCGTTGACACGGAAAAATATTTATCCGGCTCTAATATCGGCCGTTTTAGCATGCATGAAATTTTCCACTCCCTCTCCTGGGGGTTTAGACGTGTTTGTTTTCTGGTCGCAAATAACACGTGTACGAAATTTGGTGAAATTTGCTCCACCGGTGTAGATTTGTATTCTCCACCCCAAACCTTAAGGGTGCTCTTTCCCCAGGGTGTAAAGGATGGAAATTATATTCAGATAACATCGGTAGAAACACTATCAATATCTGTGACCCCTAAAAATATTTATTCGACTGAAATATCGACTGTTTTAGCATGTTTGAATATTTCCACCCTCGCTTCTGGGGTTGGTAGACGCGTCTCACCCCAACAGTGTTTGTTTCCTGGTCGCAAAGATCACGTGTACGAAATTTGGTGAAATTTGCTCCACCGGTGTAGATTTGTATAAGGAACATACAAATATATATACAGACAAACAAACAAACATACATACAAACAAACAAACGCTCTGTTTTATTTATTAGATAGATATAGGCGTCTTCCCAGAACTTACAAGACTTTATACTTAAAATGTGTTCAGCTCATACCAAATCGAGGTACACTTCCGTGTTGCTTTAACGTAATCATCTGGTATGAGAAATTCGTATTTTGGAATATGAGAATCATACAAGAGAACGCTTTTGAATGGTAATGTTTTCTTCTGATCAAGTTGGAGACAGCTGCTAAATTTGAATTAAACTTACTCGCCATTAAGAAACTGTTGCAGACATGCCTGGTGTTAGCAATATTTTTCACAGGTAGGAATCTGCAGCTATAGCATATCCGGGAGCGATCCAGGAACTTAAAATGTCGAAATCACCTAATACCTGTTTATTTCCTCTTATATTTAAGACTCAATAAGACCAAAAAATATCTGTAAATGGAAAATACACTATTTTTGTTTCATTGTAATGATATAAATTCAAAGTTAGTACAATTCAAATTTAGATTCTAGCTTTGCAACATAATTCGGCTCACAGCCTCCAGAGTGTTTGGAAAAAATTACTAATCCACATGATATGCAAATGAAAATACCTTTCAAAGGAAACATTCTTATCAAAGATTTCAACGTTGTGAGTGGATAGATTAATCGCATGAATGAATTTGAACTTTGATATCGTCGTCCATATGAGTCATCCTTAAAACCTTTCAGCTCACAGACACGTGCGTTATCGTCATGTTGATAATATTCATTAAAAATTTGCAAATTATGTACATTGTAGCCGGATAGAGGAGTTCAAATTCCGTATTAACAGTCGTGG
This sequence comes from Zhengitettix transpicula, assembly GCA_037074705.1. Lineage (NCBI taxonomy): Eukaryota > Metazoa > Arthropoda > Insecta > Orthoptera > Tetrigidae > Zhengitettix > Zhengitettix transpicula. The sequence continues at coordinate 1,261,136 of CM073595.1, read as the reverse complement.
TTAAAACGTAAATATAATTTTATATTTATTTATATATTCATATATATTGGAGAAAGAGTGAAGTAACGCGAAGTTAAGTGTCTCATTCAATGTAATTAGCAAACGACAATTATAAAGCCACGCGTAAATATTACTTATATCACCAATTGAAAGTAACATTTGTACAGCCATGTTAATTTTCAATTATTCCTACTAGGAGCGAATGACGCAGGTGAGTTGTGGAATCGGTCTCTGGAAGATGGAGTCGTGACTTAGGTAAGACCTCAGGCACTCGCCTCCTCAACTTCTAGAAGGCATCTTATGCAATCCACTGCCTTGTTCTCAAAAGCCCTAAGGCACATTTTTGCAGATTCTTTTTTGTGCAGCATTCCGAGGATCGCTCTCACTTTTCTCCTCGCAAGACACGAAACCGAACTCTGAAAGAGTGACGTAACATGAAGATTGGTATCTAAGCGTCTCATTTCATGTTACCGGACGACAGTTATGAAACTATGCGTAAATATATGAATGTGAGTCATTACGTAAACAGTAGAAATTCGATTCCTGGTCCCACGTCATGCTTAGTCACCCCGACATGTAACATGGAAATGTCATTGGATTGAGAGCACAGGATATACGTGCATACGTAATAAAATTATTTAAACTTATGAAACTCATAGAGAATGTACGGTCTATACAACGAAAACGCTCAGATCAATTCAACAGGAATATAATACAAAATTAATAAGATATGATTCTTTCCATCTTTTCATTACTTATCCTAAAAAATCAAAATTCTTCAGTATATAAAAAATATTAATTATATGAAATAGCCAAACAGACCAAATTAGGTCATGTCTCTGTCTCGCCTTTCAGCTCCATTTTGATACGGCTCACAACAGACCGCAATAATTTATTACTGAATCAATCAGACAAGTAATCGGTAAAGGATGCCTTTGGCCTCCTTATTGCATTTTTTTTTCAGGATTCAACTTAAGAAATGCAACCGCTTTCCAGACTTTAAAACCCCGAAAAAGCAACTTCCACAAGGTTTTAGAATAGATTAATTTTCCACAGATCCTTAAGAGAAGCAAGGCTTCAGGGATTTGGAAACACTATGAATATTTACGTGATATTCTGTTTATAAAAAAAATTCTTATAACAAAATCTCACATTCCCTATATAAATAATATTACGTTGAGCATAAAATATAAAAACAAATAAGTACTTAGTTTCGTTGCTGTTGATGCAAATAATTAATCTGTATTCAATATTATGTGTTAATAAACATAAAATCTTTTAAGTATGTTGCAAGGTAAATTATTGCAAAGGCAACAATAGGCCTTGGTACGTATTAAATGGTTTTTAAAATGGAGTAAATTAAATTAAGATTAAAAATGACCAAACAGGTGAAAGCTTCAACAAATTTAAATTTTTTAACTTTATACGAGACTTTGTGTGGCTTTTCTCCCTGAATATTAATCAAATAAGTATTTCTTTATAAGCATTGGTAAAAAGCTTAACAGTGTAATAAATAATGGTTTACGCTGAATATTAAAAACTGTTATTAAAATTAACCTTTATAGCTGTCAGTGGTAAATGCGTAGATACAACTTTAAGAGTTGCTTTCACCGTTCACCCCCCCCCCCCCCGACATATTGACGTGTAATCTGAAAAAAAAGACGACTAAAGTAACTATTAAAATTTATATTCAATGGAAATATTGTATATATGAATTTTTATACCTACTGACAGGAATAAAGGTTAATTTTGCTATAAATTTTCACATGCTTGAATTGCATATGAAGTAAAATTTGTGTAGTGTCCATTACTAGTTAGATATGATATAATTAAATTATTGTTTTCTTTGTAATTAATAAAAATAATTCATATTTTACTTACAAATAATAGTTTACGTTGTCTATTCATACAATTGTAATCCATGCACCCATTTGCAGTTGAGTGTCTTAAAAGAGTGTTTGCTATACATACGTTTGGCAAATATATAAAAATCCTGTTTGAAGATACAAAAGTAACATATTTTATCTAATTGGAATCCAAAGCGTACCTCTCTGTGTTCATTTTAATTGGATTCATTACTTGAATAGTTGTTATGGACAACTCAACACAAAATTTGAAACTCGTTGCGCAAGAAACTTGTAACTTTTTCCCTCAACCGTATTTCGCAACAGGGAACGTTCCGTTCACAACTTTGCAGACACGAGCAGCAAGACGGAAAATACATTTTATAGTATTGATTTTTGGATTCTAATAAAACACGGGGAATTATAAACAAGCAGCTTCATCGCGCCTCGCATCACAGAGGTCCCGGGTTCGAATCCCGACATGGGCACGGATGTTTGTGCTCGTCCTGGTCACTAAAACTGGGAATAGAGCTGAGGGAGAATCGACGCTCTGACCACGTGTCACTCCTAAATCCAGAATGTGTTATGTAAGATGACAGTCTGGCAGTCGTCTCGGTACGCCAAGGTCCTTGGGCTGTCGAGCCAAGGAGAATATGAAAAAATAGAACTATAAATCTATCACAATTATTATGTTTTTTTTTCCTGAAACAATAATTCGATGTTAGGGACTTAAATTATATATTGGTCATCCCATGGAAGAAAAATTTAAAATGTTAATATGATCGGAAGTAATGTTATTAGACCTGCCCTATTTTCCCTTTCCAGATTATACTGAATGTTGCAAACTCTATCTATAATGAAACGCCATAACAATATTCTGGGTTCAACTTTGTTTTAACGTTTGTTTGATGTTTACACTCAGTTTTATTTATTAAATGCATACGACGAGAAACAGATTCTGTAATCCAGCGCGCTTCATTACGATTGTATCAGTTTTCAGTCTTTTTATGTTTTATATTTACGTAGTTTGCAAAACTTGATTGTCGTGCCATTTTATTAATGTGTCGGAACCACGTTTCTTTCAATGGTGTAATGGAAAATAAATAGTCATTCTGACAGTTTCAATAAGTTCGTCGTTAATGGTCTAACCTATCGTGAAAATACAATTAAACTAATAAACTTTGATTAGGAGAGAAAACTTTATGACATTCATCTGAATGACCGAAATTAAAATTGTCAACGTTTTCCAGCCGTTCTTGGGCAGACCTTAAAAGCTCGTCACGTGACCAATCCATTATTCACTGACTGACTGAAACGTTTCTTGCCACGTGTCTTTATTCGATTGCAACACAGTACAAACCCCTTCATAACAAGTAACAATATAGACGAAAACTCAATTAATGATTGACAATGATCACTAAAAATTTGATTGTAATTATAAATTTAGTAATTATTTTAACTTAATGAGAAATAATTATAATTAATTATTTTTTTGATGGCCTCGTACAATACAATAAAAATGATACCCGCCAATAATATAGATATTATTTGCTATTATCCCACTAAAAAAATATGTTCATGTTTCTGAGTTTTGTTAACGGGTTTCTATAAAATATTTTTTGTCAGTTTTTCTTTTGTAACCCAAGACAATAGGTGATTTTTTCCGTCAATACTATTGGAGAAAATGCGTCAGTATAGCTCAATCATTCGATAGCTATAAAAAGCGTTCTAAATATCGATTATGAGACCTTCGCGTGTTTCCACATACAATTCAGCTTCAGATAATGCATGACATCTTCAGATCGTAAGGTACATAGAAAATATATCGTTTAATTGATTAAACGCTAGGGCAAATCGCCGAAAACAGTTCAGTACAATGCAATTCGTCGAAAAAGAATTTACCAAGTAGAAATTGCTTTTGGCTTCCGTAAATTTACCAGATATTAAAGTGTAGCTTATCTGCGTCAACTAATATAGTTAAATTTGTTATTTGGCATAGGAGAGACCTAATGACTTTATATAACATAAGTGTATATAATAAAAATTATAGTTTGACAATTGTGGACAATAAATCTTACTTTAGCGTTTTTGTTAGCCCACGATCAAATGTGAAATAAGATCATACAAAGTCTCTAATTCATGTCAAATTGTCTTAAATATAATAAATCATGAACATTATTCAATATAAAGACGTTTTAAAGAACCGCCTTGTCGCCTGAATATTGGTAGAGTTCGACAGTCGTATTTTCTGCCAGCAAATGAATGCCGTGCCGATAAAGCTTTGTATTTTCTCTCTCCTTTTTTTGTAAACGGGAAGGTATAGAATTTGAGGAACAAAGCAGACCCAGTATCGCAGGTTTCAAGGCTGCCACGTCACTGCCAATTATATCCGGTCTACAAGGAGAACCAAGGCTATATATTATGTAACCCTAGCTCCCGAGTTCAAACCCCCGCACTCACAGTATTGAAGCCTTGTAGTTTGTAATCGTAATTATCATATTCCATTAATCCTTTGTTGAATTTCGACTTCTATGTTGCGGAAAGTTTTATATTCAAATACATTAAATGAACTTCATTAGGACACTCCTGGATTTAGGCAACCACGTGGACAATGTGGCGATTCCTTTCGCTCACAATCCTCGAATCTTTAGATCATTGTTGCAGAAAAAATATGAAACTGTCCGTGAATTTGAATTACGAAGTCGTCCTAGCATTCGCCTGCAGATTTGGAGAAACCAGTGAAAAATCTCGGAACATTTTGGATATTACAAATTTGGAAAATTTGGATAAAAATACCTAATTAAGCGGGTGGCGTATTTACCCGGCTGAAACCGATGCTACGTCATTGATATTACAATAACCTCACAGACACAAACGACAATTAGGTCATTTGAATGTAATTTCATCTTAAGAACTGAAAGTAATAATTTTTTACTCAAACTTATTCTTTGAATAATGCAATTATGTAATATACTGTATTTTTATAATACACAACTCTATCATTATATTTAAATTGCAGCCTCCATACGGTGCTCGCCACTCAAATGTCTTTTTAGTATAAGAAATGGATGTAAGTTTTTTTACTCAAAATCTTTAAATCCAAAAAATAAAATTAGGTATATTTGTTAAGCATACACTCTTAAACACACTGAGCAGTTTCAACCAAACTTATAATCCTGGGAAAAACGTTGCGGGATTAACACACACGTAGGGGAGGGGTGGAAGTGTTTGCAATAATTCGTAAACGACCGATATTAGTGTTTAATAAATAGTTTTGGGAATCGGCGAAATTAAATGCGATACTCTCGGTGTTACAACCCCTAACGACATGGATGGTAGCACCCCTAGTGGAGGGGGTGACGTAAATCACGTGAATACATGAGAATCCACCGCTATGGCAGTCACTGAGTTTAATTTTGACAATAGCAATTCCGGTTAATTTCAAGTTTACCCCTCCATCCTTCTCCGACATAGATGTGGGGAAAGTGAGAAATGGGCCTGAATAGCCAACATTAAAGCCGATTTAATCGTTGTCGGTATCGTTGATTTAATATACAACATTTACATAATTTTATGATACCCCTCAAAGCGCCCACCCATTTTAATTAAAAGTTTAAAACCTTCTTTATTTAAGACTTTAAAAAACATAAAACTCAGCACAGAACAAAAGATCACATGACTCATCAACTAAGCATCAACTGGATTCAACAATTAGCATACCAACAATACCTGTAGAACAATCAAAGAGAAAAACAATATTTTTAATTCTCTTCTTCAAAAATATGACCTCTATTCAAATTAAATTTCGGCATTATACGAAAGGCTAAAAGAATATAAGATGCTACTAATTAGCCGTAATCTTCCTAAGCTTTAGATGTAAAATATTGTCATTGTAATGAATTGACATTTGGTGAAGCTGATATTAGGAAATTCGACAAAATATTCGTTTAAATGAAGAAAATTTACATGATCATTACAGTATACTTGCCCAATACGCTTATGATAGTGTGAAAGGAAACCTATTGTTGACTTCAAATATAATTTCTTAAACAAGATATCATCTGTTACTTTAAAACCACAAGAAACGTGAAATTATGTGATTTTTTAGTTGAATATATGACAATATTAGCATAATGGCAATGAACAGTATATTTTTTATGGATGTTTATTATTTCTTGTACACTTTCTTCTTTTCCAATTAAAATTTTATATTTATGGTTAAAATACGAAAACATTTGGTTTTGCAGTAATGTCTCTATAGACAAACCAATTGTTGTCGATCCTTATTTTTCGTGTTAGATGGATTTAGAGTTTAGCATATCTAATCAGCGAAATCAATATGCAAACATTCGAAGAAAATAGGTAACTTTAAGGTTCAATATTTTGTTCTGATAGGTGTCAATAATTAAAAGTGTTGACAAGGGACAAAATTTCTTTGTTTCGTTTTTAGATGTTGCGTTGGGAAACGTGTTTTATTATTTTGTTAACAAAGTGGTTTGATTTGAACAATTGTAAGTAACGCATCTTATGCTTCTTATTATCTGTGACCGGAAATTATCTTTAGGATGACGTATAGGTATTAGTATTATTCAGCTTTGTTGTCTATTAATTTATTGTAGAAAAGCACTATAATTTGTTATTTTGCTGAAGTTAGTGGTAGTCTTGTTAGTGGTTATTGGAATTCGCCGTTTGTCTTTCAGAAACCTTTCGGTCTGTTGTAAGTCATAGCAATTAAAAATTACTTTTGTTTGAAAATAATTACATTCAATCTGTAAACACAAAAATTGACAATATGTACTTTATTTATGTTCCATTAAAATTTTGACATTTAGTAAAACGAATATACATTTTCCGGGATGTGTCATATTATTTTTATTGACAAAATTGAATTACTTCTTTATATATTGTTGTAAATTTCGTACTGTCAGCAGAACGAATTAACTAATTTTAAATTAGTTTGTGTGATATCTAACCTTGTTATTGTATTATTTTACCATGATTAGTTAAATATGTATTCTGTTTTAATGTAAAAATTACATATGCAACAAATTCGTTATTGGTGTTCGAATTTTTTCATTAGAATTGATTGCAATGACATTTAAAAACATCAATTCTTAAATGACTTCCCTCTGTTGATCCTTCCTTAAATTGTATGATGGATTATTAATTCTAAAATGAAAATACAATCATTTGAAACATTGACCAAACATCTAGAATGGACTATTGTGTTTTAATTCATCTACTTTGGGATACTGTGTTAGTTTTTTGTCATCCAATTTTTTCAACTGGTCATAAATTTTCCAAAATCTAAGAGTTGTACATAATATAGCCACATATGATCTTCATTGTCTCGTAAAATGTAAGACATTTTTAGTGTAATCCACTCATTAGTTCATTGTAAATAGCAACTGCTGAAAATTGTCTTGGTTGGTGAAAATAAATATTCTCAATGAATTGATATATATTTTCCATTATTTATGTGCTAATATTAAAATATTTTTTTTGTCACTATTAAATCTTGTAAATGAATATATATCATTTGGGGTTGGAGCTGCAAATGTTAAATATTTATCTTTGAAGAGTACAGGACATATTTTATCAATTTATTATAAGTTATAATATATTGTCTGGAAAGTTAAAAGTAATGTTACTTGATTTTGAATGATTATCTTAATTGGTGAGGGAAAAAAACAACTTGCTTCTTACAGAATACTGTTATCGTAAGTCTGTTTGATTTTCTGTGCTGATTTGGCAGCACAACCCTCCTATATGTTTCCATTATTTTAAATATATATAAGAACGTGACATAGTCAAAATAATTTGTATGGAAAGGAAGGAGACAAAGGGGGTGGCTTACAGGAAATTGAAGCTCGGTGTTGCTACTCGGGACAGAAAGATTGGATAATATCCAGCATATGGAAATGGAAACGATTAAAATATCAGCCATCGTAAACCACTTTCCGACCATTTACAAGTCGAATTCTTAATTAACTTTTTTTGCGGAAACATATACTTATGAAGATAGGTTTAATTACAAATTAGCAGGTGTGACGTCACCAATAGGCCCGAGGAGCCAATGTGGAGTGCTTTTCTTTTTGTGCAATATATTCTATCTATCTATCTATCTATCTATATATATATATATATATATATATATATATATATATAAATATATATATATATATATACATATATATATACATATATATATATATATATATATATATATATACACACATATATATATATATATATATATATATATATATATATATATATACATATATATATATATATATATATATATATATATATATATATATATACCATGTTAATTAGGAAAGAGGGACAGAGAGGAAGTGAATTACTTTAAATCAACAGTTAGTCTAGTCAGGCTTTCAAATTTTCAAGGAGTACCTTTCTTCTGGATAGTAGGTCAGAACATTCAGCTGGCCAGCTATGGTAAGTTGGCTCCTCTTGGTCTATCTTTCCTAATTAATTTTACTTTGTCCATTCATTAATTTATGTATGTATATGATGACACTGGGCCTCAATTTGAGGTAAGCTATTGACTATCCACCTTTTCAATCACTATCAATATATAGTCTGTTGTAATAAATCAATTATTGACCTTGTACAGACATTTTACTTTTTATTTATAGTGTAATGATGTACCTCCTCTTTAGGATAATACCTGAAGAAGATACAAAAATGTATTAAAATGTGGTTATGCTATAAATAAAAAATAAAGTGTATGTATAATGTGAATAACTGATTTATTAATTCAAAAACAGACGTAAAATAAAAACTTTTAATTATAGTCTGTTTTGTTCTTGTATTCAAATACAAGAATATCTTCTAATTTTTTCTGTGTATAGAAAATACTATCACCTTCAACAATTAATCCCTTTAGAATTAAATATAATTTTTTTCTATGCACGCTATGACTACTCTATTATTTTAGATTGGATATATGTTTTGAAATAATTATACTGTACAGTTTTTTGAAAATGTGTCATACCTTTATATATATATATATATATATATATATATATATATATATATATATATATATTATTAATGGTGAATGGATGTGTATTGTAATGATTTGATAGCACAATTCTCGTGTATATGGTTTTGTGACTATAGTTCACTAATCATTTGTCAGTATTTTTAATTTTTCCTCACAAGTTTAATGTTTAGTTGTTATATTGTTAAATAGTGTGATAGTATATGTTGTTGTTATTTTGCACCAAATACTGTTATCCTTTCACAGGTATATGTGACTAAACAAAATGATGTGCCTTTTCAACTCTCATGGAGACTACTTCTTTTGATTTAAAATTTTTTACAGAAGGTGAGAATTTTTCCTCATGAACACAATTTTTTAATGTAAAGTGCATTTTAAATCTGTTATTTAAAACTGATTTTATAATGCTTTAAGTTTTGCTTCATGTCCTGGTATAATACATTATATTAATTTGAAATATATATTTATTACGTTGGGTTTTATTTTTTATATGAAGTCAGACATTTGTACAACCAACTGCACCTCATTTGTCTTACGGTAATAATGTAGGGCATATCATATTAAGGAACAAAAGTTTCAGACAAATTGAAGATTTGTAAATAACTACGTTATTGCTCAGTAGTACTGGAATAAATATTTTAAAATGCTTGTCAAATAATTCTTTATAAGATTGTGTAAATTGAAAATGTCTCTAACACATATGTTATATTTTAATAAATGACTGACAAATTGCAAAAAACCCCGACAAAAATAAAAAATATATTGTTTTAAACATTCTTATTTTTGTAAACAATACTGGCATAATTATATAAATGTAATGAAATAAAAATCAGACAGGTTTTAAAATATATTGAAAAAATATATTTTACTTTATTTCGATATTTACTCTTGCCAACAAATATTTTTTTAAGTATAAGTTTCTTCCTCAGAAAATGTGTGCAACTTAATATAAATTGTAGGGTATTTGTGTGCCTGCTGAAATTTCCTTTTATTGATGTATAGCATGTAATCAAATATCTTTGCATTAATTTTTTTGAGGTAACGGTTCTTTTCTTTTATTGTTTGCCTGCTTTTTAGTATAGTTGTGTTTTTTCTGTATAAAATTGGACTCTAGAATGTCTGCCATTTAGCCTGAATATGGCGAAAGGCAGTTTGATATCACTTAAAACCTTGTTATTATATAACTATGATATAAAGTTTAATTAAAATCAGTTTGTTTTCTTCTGAAAAGTGAATTAAAAAATGTTTTAGAATGTTCACCATTATATCTCCCAATTGCAGATGACAGTTTAATCTCTCTTGTCTCTATATTACAACAATATAAACTTTAATTGAAATTGACTGACTGAATGACAAGCCAGGCAAGAATTTAGCATCCACTAATGTTTGTAAAGATATACTAAAATCACTCAATTCTAAGCAATTAATTATTTTATGTATAGAGACCCTGTGTTTTAGATGCATATATTGTAGCAATTCTATATTTCCTATGACTCTATTACTTTTAATATTTCTTAATGGTTTATTTGCTGATTTGTTCAAATTACAGTTTGCAATATTTGTTATAATTTTCAAATATAATATAATTCAGAATATGGGTTTTTACATCAAATTAAATATATTTTCTCTGTAAACTTTCTGGTTTTATAGTATCAGACATAAGTTCAGACTAGAATTTATTTTTCAAGGAATTACTGCAAAAAAAAAGCTTTTTCAAGACTAAACTGATTTTTTAATAACATTTTCACAAACTAAACAAATAAAAACAGAATTCCTAATGGTATGCACTTGGCAAAATAAATTTCTACTACTTCACATTTGTATGTATTCAATTATTTGAAGATAATCATAAAATATATATCAGTGTAATGTATAATCCATATTTGTATTCAAAGAACGAAGGCTTTCCTGGTGTATTTGTTGAAGAAAAAGTTCTTGGGTTTCCACCTGGGTTTCAATGCGATTTAAACGAAAAAACCAAGATTTCATGGCAGAAATGAACAAAATAACTGTAAGTTATCGAAAAACAGATCAGTTTTAAGTAATGCAATATTTTACTGCATTAAAAAAATAATCTAATAGTATTTAATTACTAAAGAATGAAGGGCAGGCATGGCATCTGTTCATACAATAAGATGACAACAATGTTTTGGTGGGGGAGGTATTTATGGGTGAGCAATCATATTGTGGGGGTTTAGACGAGTATCTGAAGTCCATCTAGAAGATGACGGCAGTGCATTTGTCCGTCGAAACGTCGCGTTTTAATCGCATTGTTACCCAGGTGGAAACCCGAGAACTTTTTCTTCATATTTGTATTTTTTGCATGTGTACATATGTATTGTGTAATTTAGATTTCAAAATATGTGCAATAAATTGTATATCTTCAGTGTTATACCTAATCTATACTGTGAGGTCTCTCAATGTGCTTAAAACTGAAACTTTTGTGCTCAAGTGTTGATTCATTATTTATTTTTACTTTTAAGATAATATTATACTTTTTAACTTACAGATGTGATTAATATTGCATTGACAGTTCAACACATTTAAAATGGGAAGTGTGTTTTCCAGAACGATGGAGGATAATCTCCGAAAAAACCAAGATTTCATGGCAGAAATGAACAAAATAACTGTAAGTTATCGAAAAACAGATCAGTTTTAAGTAATGCAATATTTTACTGCATTAAAAAAATAATCTAATAGTATTTAATTACTATTACATGAAATAAAATTATTCACATTGTTAATGTATTTCATTGTATTTCTTTGTAAAAACTTTATTTTAATTTCAAAATACCAAATTCTTTTATTCCTTTCCATTTTAGGTGGAAAGACAAATACAAATGCAGAATCAGATGAGAGAGAGAATGATGGCAATGCAGGTTGCTAGGGCTAGAGAACTACTGTATTGGTTTGGTTCTTTTTATGTGTTGGCAGCACTCGGAATGGTGGCAGGGTAAGGTATAAATTTTTAATTTAGAAATAAGTATTCCTCAAGTAATGGTCAAGACTGATAAACTTGGTGTGGGTAGAAATGGCACAAAACTGAAGAACTTCATAATATTAAAAATAAGGAAGTATGGTAATATTACGTATAACAGAAAATCGTATTAATTATCAAACACTCGAGTGGTTTTATTGTACTCATTTCAGAGTGATTCAAATTGGCAATTATCTTTTATCTTCTGTGTGTGTACCAAAAAATGTGGGTGCAGATGTTGCACCCTTATCAGGAATTCCCAAACATTAATGACAATAAACCTGACACTTAAGAACTTCTAATTGGGTGTAATACATTAACTATAATGTGCTACTTTGATAAACAGATACAATAATGTGCAATAGTAAATAAATATATACACACACAATAATGTAAAAAATTGAGAATTTTTAATATTACAAATATGAAAATAATATATTTTTCTTGTGGTTAGATGTGTTAGACTTGCATTATTAATTACTATACAATGGTTTATTTAAAAAATATATTGCCGATTGGATTCAGCATTTGAGGGAAGGTGTTTGATCATGTTGCATGAACTTGACAGTGCTGTGGGTGTTAAATTCATTTGGAAAGACTATGTAAAATGCTGGGCAGTCTAAAGTTTATTTGGTATATGGAATGGGAGGAGAGGCAGGTGGTATTTTCTATGATTCTGTATGTAACATGAGGGATTGTGGAGGTTTAAAGAAGAATGAAGGGCAGGCATGGCACCTGTTTATACAATAAGATGACAACAATGTTTTGGTGGGGGAGGTATTTATGGGTGAGCAATCATATTGTGGGGGTTTAGACGAGTATCTGAAGCCCATTTCAGTTGTTGTGGATTATTTTGGATGAGTCTTCATTTGGGGTTGGATTGCAGTCCACTTTAGGCAAAGTCTTCTTTCTCTCTTTTCCTATCCTATGTACACAGACACATGTATGCATATATAATTGATATTGACAAAAAAAAACAGTTAGTTAATCGCTTACTGAAAATAAAGGCCAATGTCGGACTGGAAACTGTTCAAATTTTTAGATTGTGTAGATCAGCGCCTCATGCTGTCTGACTGCATAGTGCTGAATTCATATGCTGCAACTTAAAACAAGTTTTGTGCTTTCAGATTTCGTCATACAAGGAAGCCCGGTGTCTTGGCTCCACTACTTCCATTATCATTTGTTGTTGCATACCAAGCTGATATGGCTTATGGAAACAAATTGCATCGCATAAGAGGTAAATTCTTAAAACCTAATCTATTATTTTGTATATAAATTAATTTATTCTTGGAATAAATTATAATTTTGCATTCAAAACCTAAATATATTCAAAGAGCAATGTTCTGTTTCCATAAGATTGAAGTTAATGATTGGAATGAATTGGGCATTTCTTTTTATCAATCACATTGGCAGCATGTGTGGATACTGTATTCTTCTCAGTTAATCTGTTATGTCATTTTCATTATGACAAAGACTCTTGTTTACTATCAAAAGTCCGTTACTTATTATTAATTATATTTTATTTTATATTTTACTTTACATTGGAAATGGAGTTTCCAATTTATAAAGCATTTTAAAACTTGTTATGTGTGTACCTCAGACAATTAAATATAATTTTACATATGTGACACACTTATTAAAACTAGGGTTCCTTTTAAAGCTATAGTATAACGAGTGAAAAAATCCTGTTTTCTGAAATTGATTATGAACTGTAAAATTAAATATATTAATTTTGATGCAAATTCATAATTATCGTAGTAAACAATTTTGTCTATTGCGTGTAAAAGAAAATACTAAAACTATCATCAGTCTGAATACCCAATAAAATTGTTCCAGTTGAAGCAGAAAATATCATGCAGTTTGAGATGGAACTGTTGGACATGCCTTGTGGCCTTCCTACTGCTTCCACTATTGATCAAGCTCGGCTGGCAACGGATGAGAAAAAGAAATTGCATCCCACCGTGCCTCCACTTTGAAATACAGAATTCTAGTTTTGTAGTAGACTGTCATGTAGAAATAATTCAACTAAGGCAACTGTTGTTATTGATAATATTTTATTTATAATATCAACTGGGTTAAGGAAAAATATACAGTTATTAGGGTATGTTTTAAAGTCCTTGGTTAATCTGTTATGTCATTTTCATGATGACAAAGACTCTTGTTTACTATCAAAAGTCTGTTACTTATTATTAATAATATTTTTATTTTAAATTTTACTTTACATTGGAAATGGAGTTTCCAATTTATAAAGCATTTTAAAACTTGTTACTGTTCAGATGTAACTGCTATCTAAGTCAAATTCAACTGGTGTTTATTTCAAAAATTTTGATGGTGTGAATATTTTCAGTGTAAATTTAGAAAAAGACTTGTCAGTAGATCAAAGTTCATTTATGAAAAATAAAATTCTTCTCAAAATTTTCCCAACTTAAAAATTACTTGTATGAATCTATTTACAAAACTAAAATACAAATATGCATGAACTTTTACATTTACTCAGGAAATATTCGGTGTTCTTGCATGTTTGGGAACAATTCTGTCCTCCTTGCCCTGAATTTGGTTAATAATTTTATCTTCAGTTTCCAGTTTTTGTTCAAATTCTAGTTCACTGAGAAATCCTCTGTTCATCAAGGTTAACCCTTTTTTTCTAATATTTGATTTTTGTTTCTTATCCTATGTTGTTCTTGCAATTTGTGACCTCAGGAAATAAAGTATTTCTTGCCATATCATAAATAATATCACTTGTTTTAGTTTATAGCTGATTTACTTGTGGAAAATTGGTAGTTTATATTATCAAATAAGCTGCTTCTGAATGTGCATTTATTAATTTTATTAGAAAGAGACTGAAATTAGTTAGTAATAGCTCCAGTCCACTTAATTGCGCAAACTATACTAATTTTTTGTATTAAATGAATGTAACGGCCAATAAGTTGGGACAATTTTACTATAAACTTGTCCTGACTTATTTTTGTTGTTATACTTGAGTTTGTCATCTGGTGTGTGCAGTGTGTTGTTCTAACGGTTCTTCCTTTACTTGAATCACCCGACGAATGCAACAAGGACTGCAGAAATGTTTTGTGGTATTTATTTAGCACTTATTGTTGCCTATTTGGTGTATTATTTTACTTTCAGCACGAATGTTTTATATTTTGTGTATTGTTCGCTTAATTATTATATATCATATCTGACAATGAGGTGCTTTAATTACTCATACAGAAGATTGCAAATTAATCTTTTTTTTTTATTTATAGCACAAATTCAGTAGATTTTTACATGTCATAGTGATTAGCCTGATGCAAAATTGTGAACTGAGGTGCCACTATTTTAGTGATATTATTTTATAAAAAAAAATTCACTAATTACAGGTGCACCAAAAGTATTCGGAAGTGAGGTGTGTAGATATTTTTTTAAATAAATACTCTTTTATACCTACAATTAACACAAATATAGAAGGGATTTGTAGTTTTTGTAAATTGTGTTGATGAAGTATTTTTTTTTCTTGCCAACAGAATATTTATACATAGTTGCAAGGTGAAAGATTTTCTGTTACTATTATATGCTTATTTATTAAATGGAGCCGAAACTTAGTTTCAAGTAAATGTAAAATATCTCATTTTTCAAATATGTTACATATTTATTCTATTAAAATGAGTGCCATAAGATGGAGTCCCTGGCTTTGATGTATTATATCTGCACAAAAATTGTTGTAATCGAATAAATATAAATTCTAAGATCTCTGAATTTTACAGATTTTTGCAATGCCTTAAATGGAGCGAAGCCCCAATAGCCAATAAATAAATAAACTGAATTTAGTAGGTTTTTTTCTTTCAGAAGTGTTTGGAGATTCTTCTGTTTTCCCATGAAGACTTTATTTTACTGTTTGAAATGTTGGATTCTTCCTTCCTTTCATTCTCTAATAACTTCTATT
This sequence comes from Zhengitettix transpicula, assembly GCA_037074705.1. Classification (NCBI taxonomy): domain Eukaryota; kingdom Metazoa; phylum Arthropoda; class Insecta; order Orthoptera; family Tetrigidae; genus Zhengitettix; species Zhengitettix transpicula. The sequence continues at coordinate 1,245,360 of CM073595.1, read as the reverse complement.
GACAATGGAACACCTGATAACTTCTGTATCAAATGTCTCAACGTTGTCAACAGACTTCAATATCAGAATATTTTATTGTTCTTCTAAATGCATAGAAAAAGGTGTAAAATGTCAATTCACATAATATTCAATCAGATAACATATTTGATATTTACAGTTATATAAAAGCTGAAAAATTATTGTATCTTGTGAAATGTTAACTGTATGTTTTTATAAACTGTACCTTTAACAGTGACTCTGATTTTAGTTGGGTAACTAGATGGAGCACTAAATTAGACAATATATTATGGAAATAATAACACTAATTCAATTTTTGTATTTGAACTCTGTTAATATATAGAATTATATTTGCCTTAATAATAAGTAAGGTGATTCTATTGTAATTCTATATTTGTAACATTTAGTGATGTATTTTGTATTTGAAGTGTGAATAATAGAAGTTAACTGATGGTAATTGTTAATCTATTATAAAAATGGCATTCTCTATATTAATATACAAAGGAAGCTATTGTCTTAAAATATATCAGTATTATATATTCAACAATCATTGTTACATATTTCTCCAATTTATTCTGGGAATAAATTAAAACATGACAAAACATGTAAATTGATTATTTTTTAATAATAGTGCCCTGTTGTAATGACTTATGGTTGATAAGTAGCACTTTTTTTGAGTGACAGGCTACATGAGGATCATCCACATTGTGGCCTCTCCTCTTTAATAACACAGGAAGGGATGGAAAGAGGGGATGCGGGAGACCAAGGTAGCCAAGAGGTAACTAGGGCCCTTGGACTGTAGTCTAAGGATCCTACCCAGCATTTACTTAAATGTGATACATGGTATCTTGGTACTTGTCCCACGCCCTTCTGATGACTGGACATCAGGGTTTGTTGTGGGGACGTAACATGCCTCAACCAGGAGGCAGCTGGTCAACAAGTCCAATGAGAACAGCATACAACTCTTACTGTATGCCCAACTTCTGCGACCCCTGAACATACACACCTCAAAGGCAGCCTATTGTATATGGCTTCTGAGAACATTAACTTGATTCCCTAGGTTAAAACAAAACACAGGAAAGCACTGGTTAGCCCTTTCAGGCATTACATTTTGTTGTCATCAAGAATATGTTGAACCAGTCTATTCAATTAAATTTCACAGAGACAATAGTGTGTTTTATCCACTTAATTGAGTAAATGCATTATGAAACTTGAATAATATGTAACTACATACACTTTTGAGAAAGTTTCAAAGTTCTTAATTGTAAATTGTGGAAAGTGAAAGTTCCACTTTATGTGACTAGGTATAGATGAATTATAAAATCTATGTTGATTTTTAGTGATAATGTCAAACTTAAAAAAGTAACATGTTTTAAAAAAGAATCAGTGCCAGGATGAAAGCAAAAAAATGACCGTATCTATAGTGCCACCAAGTATTTGGATTATTGGTGCTTCAGAAAGTATTTCAAATTACAATTTTATACATCGAAAGATGATGGAACTTTATCATATCACCTAACAAGTTGTGTTAGCTTAATTTAATGTTGTATTTAGAAAATAAAATGTTGCTGTAATCACATATTGATTTTGTTTCAAAGTATTTGACAAATATAAGTTTAGAGAGAATTACCATTCAGTACAGTGAGAAAGTGGAGAACATAGGCAAAATTCAATACTGAAACCAAATACTTGTGGTTGCTTCTCATGTAAAACCTGAAGTATTCTTCTGATAGTAGAGGAAAGGGTTTTTGTGTCACACCAGTTTAAATCAATTATAAATATGCTGGTAGAGATTATGAAAACCATTTATTAAACTAAGATTGTACAAAACCAATTTACAATTGCAATCCATTGCATTCAATTATTATAAATATATGTATTTATTTACTTACTGTATTTAATGAACAAACAATACAGAAAACATGGTTTTATAACAATTATCAACAACTGTGCTTCAGAAAAGAAGACACCTTTTTGGCTAAATTCAAAAATGCATCAGCCTGTAAATAGAACAAAAAAAAGTTCAGAAATTTTGTTCCGAATATTAGCACACAACTGTCTTTTTGCAAATAAAAAAAAATTACATACAAACCACTTCCCACTAATTTATTGCTTAACTGGAGGGGGCTGGATAACTTATCTTTCATATAAATAGTATTAATACAAAGGTTATTTAAATATTCCATGCAACATATGCATAGGTATTAAAATTTAATCAATACATTACATAAAAATTATTTAATAACAGTCCAATATTAAGTCTTATTAACAAAATAAAAATTTGGAACTCCGGTCCTAAAGTTTACTTTTTCTAGACATATTTAAGTACTGAAGTAAAGAAAATAAACCCCCGAGTTAATTACAATGTAGCTGTTTATGTTGGAGTTAAAATTAAACTATACATAATTCCTGTTCACACCCACAAAGGTACAGTTCATATATTGCTCCATTTATATGGGCAGAAATGTGTACTCCTCCATTGAAACAGAATACACACATGGAACTTGCATATAAGAAGTCAAAACAGAGAGAAACTAAAATGTGCCCTAAATATTCCTTCTAATAATTATTTTTAAGGTAAATACCTAATAATGCAAGGAACTTTTGGTATTCTGATTTTTTTTACTTTAGTTAAAAGGGTATGATCATGTTGAAATTATGTATATGTCTTTAGAAGTACTAATATAGAAAACAAACCTCTATGCTCTTGGGATCTGCAAGCACAATTGGTTTTCCTTCATCTCCACATTCTGTAATGTTTGAATTTAGTGGAATTGACTGCATCAAGTCAATAGCTGAAGGGAGAAAATACTGAAGTTACAAAAGTAAACTACTTCAGATAATATAATAATAAGCATATAATATTAGGAAAAGAAAAAAATCATTTTGTTTTAATTTAAATAATGTTTCAGAAAGAACTGAATATATTAATGAATTAATAATTATTACACTGAGAAGGTGTATAGAACCACTTTACAATAAAATAATGTTAAATATTTAACTTACACAATTCTTGTGCGAGTGACGCAGTACCTTCACCAAAAATTTGAAAAGATGAATTGCATGTGGGACATATTGCTGATCCCATATTTTCTACAATTCCAGCAATTGGAACATCTAGCTTTCGCAACATAGTGATGCCTCTTTGCAACACTTGTAAAGCTGCTGTCTGTGGTGTTGTAACCAATACCGTTCCTTTAAATATGATTGTAATAATATTACACCATACAGGTTGAAAATTTTCATAAAATAGAGAAAGTGATCAAATAATACTTGTCTTGTACAGGCATGTTACTAAGATTAATGTATAATTTTATTTCTTCCAATTCATTCTAAAATTAGAAGGAAAATTTTTTAAATTCAATTTGTTAATTATGTATAAAACCTGAACCAATGCATCGGTAGACTGTATAAACATAAGTAAATATAATATTACAACACAATAAATGCCTGTTGGTCACATGTGCCACAAATTGACAAAAAATTAAATGTACACAAAAATTATTTTATTTCACACGAGAATATTTGAAGTCATATTGTCTATACAAAAATAACTAAATATTAATATACAGTTACATTAATTAATGAGAATTTACTTACATTATATTTTAATTCTTAAGTTAAAAGTATTTCAGAAATACATTAAATGGATTCTATCTGCTTAAAAGTAAATAAAGTTACATATCTAGATTAATTAAAAATTCTGAAACAGTTCACCAGGGAGCAATCTTATGGTCAACACCTACAACTATGAATTACTTGATATGGAAACCACTATTATACCTGAAATTGGCAAATTCTGAATTAGGCTTAGAAGTGTATCTCCAGTTCCAGGAGGAGTATCAACTATCAAGCAATCTACTGATCCCCACTGTACATGACGCATCAGTTTCTCAAGGGCTTTCATCACCATCATGCCTCTCCAAATGACAGCTGATTCTTTCTCAACAAGAAATCCCATAGACATGCTGCAGTAGACATATCTGTTACATTAATAAGCAGTATTTTTAATGTATATAATATATTCAAAGTATGTATCAAGTTACACTTGAACACAACAAGTTATAACACAACAATGAACAGTCAAAGCCTACAGAAGTAAACTACTCCTTTTACAGTGCTACCAAAATGACAATTATGCAATGATATTAATAGTCAACATTCATATATATATATATATATGAAGTGAAGTATGGTGTCACCATAAGGAACTGAAGGTCGTTCTTCAAATGTTCGGAGGCTCTCAGCCTCCTCCTTCAGGAAGGAGTGTTACACCATTGTGGACTGCTGAGAGCCTCCGAAAATTTGAAGAACAACCTTCAGTTCCTTATGGCAACACCGCACATCACTTTCAGGTAAGCCACAACCTATCTCTCTTTCCTTTCCATACCAATATTGCAATTATTATTATTATTATTATAATATATATATATATATATATATATATATATATATGTTACACCATTCCATGCACTGGTCAGCTGCGGACTTCCTGAAGAAGAGGCTGAGAACCTCTGAAGATTTGAAGAACTACCTTTGGATCCCTATGGCTACACCGTACTTCACTTTCAGGTAAGCCACAAGCTATCTCTCTTTCATTTTCATATCAATATCACAATTATTTTTGGCAATGCCATATGCTAATATTTTATATATATGGATAGTGAGAAATGTTCAATTGGTGACACATCTCATGAATTAGCAGGTCAAGGAAGAAGCCACATCTGCTGTGAAGGAAAGACATCTGGCAACAAGTGGTTTATCTTGCTGGAATACAGCTTCAGGGGTATAGTATGACACTTCTGCCTTACAGCTTCCGCCATTCAGAGGTTGTTAGCGAGTCTAAGCTAGGAGTATAGTAATTGAGATTAATGACACACCAAAAAACCTCCACACCATGACACTTGGGCAATATGCAGTCTGGATGATATAAGTCATCATAATACTGTTTAATGAGAATACAACTTTCATAGCAATCCAAGTTGAAACTGGATTTCCCCAAAAACATTCTGAAAGGCACTCTGTGCAGTTACCAGCCCATGAAAGCTTGAGACATTGAAGATCCAAGATCAAGGGAATTTGCTAAACGAGAGTGGAACCAGCAAAGTAAATTATGTCATACAGTGGACAAAATAATCAAAGCCACACTTGTTACAGCACTCCACTGTTGTAATTATAATAGTAATGAAATATGCATGCAGATGAGATGACTATATGATTTTTTATATCCAGAGTCTGGTATAAAGATGTGCATATGGTATAGTCACAGAATATTTGATCAATACAAGGGTAATTCAAAAATCAGATAATTGAATTATTAAAATTAGTATGTACACTATTTACATAAAAGCCTTTGAAGGAAGCAACAGAATTTCTTTCACTAACAAAATATAAAATAATATTTAATAGTCTACTAAATATTTTACTTACCATTTAACTCCATAATTTGTAAGAGGTACAATTAAATTGTCTGCAACAAAAGAAAGCTAAAATAAATAGACCTATATTAATTATATAATTAAAGATTTTATAAGTGTCTAACAGGATTAGATATTTGTTAACCTCACCATTAACTTCCTACCAAAGTAAAAAAGATTACAGACCCTTGTTAATGCATTTTTTACCTTAATCACAATAATCAAACATAGTACCATATAACATATCATACACACACATTTTATGTTTCCTATGTTTTGCATTTATTGAAGAAACTGTATAAACTACTATTAGTACATATTTCTGACAAATTACATTTATACACAATTCAAAAAGTTCCTATTTTTGTTCAGGAAGTAATGATTTTAAAATAAGATTATTGCAAACTTTTCCATGTAATAAAACCCATGTATTAACTGTGCAACAACTTAACATGATAGTAGAAGTCAGACATACAGGAGATCATATTTGCTAATGCACATAAAAGTTGAGCGGTGTAGTAATGTTATTTAGCAATTTCAACTACCCGCAACTTCCAAAATGATTGAGAACTGGCAATATTTTGTGTTGGCAGGACGTGATGACATCACATTGATATAGAGAACACGCACTATTGCAGAGGATGTTTCCTTCAGTAAACACTTAAAAACCTTGTCTCAACTTCAAGACTTTTAGGTGTTAAGTGAAGGAAACATCCTCCAGAATAGTTCGTGATCTCTGTATCAATGTGACACAATCATGTCCTGCTTTGCAATCCTTAAGTCAATCTGTAAGATTCAGACTTGTTACAGATAATTGGCAAAAATATTAAAAAAGAATTAAATTATACCATTTTTAAAGAAATCATATTTTCTTAAGCACTAATAAAATTTGTATAAATCCCATCAGAGCTTAAAATGAATTAATTAAAATACAATATTATTAACTACTATAAAAATACCTTTAGTCAAAATTGGTTCTTCATGGAGATTCATCATTAAAGGTATTGATGGCCCAAAAATATCTGCATCCAACAATCCAAATTCTTTGTTGGGCTCATTGTATTTCATAGCGCATGCAAGATTAACTGCAAATGTTATAAAGTGAATACCAAGATACAATGCCAATTCAACAGAAAAATAAATATATCAATGTAAAAAACAACAGATTCATAATATTCATGGACATAGCATTTCTTAGAGAAATTGGTCAAACCTACAAATGCCTTTACATAACTATATAGCAATGACACAACCAATCATTCATCATGTATGTCATGACAGAAAGGTGTGATTCCTTACTGTAACTTACATGACTGAACTTTTCAACTGCTACTAAAATTTCTCTTGCACTTGATATTACAGTTTAGCTAAAGTTTGAATAAATTGATAGCCAAGCAGGATACAATGATGTCTCAATAACACCGAGAACACGTACTATTCTGAAAGATGTTTCCTTCATACAACAGTCTCATTCTACTTCATGAATATTTTTTAAGTGTTAATTGAAGGAAACATCCTGACTTTTTTAGGGCACAGTTTATTTGGTCTAATAAGAATTGTAAGGCTATTCATATATTTCTGTAATTAAGAAATCTATGTGTAATTCTTTCTAATGGGGACTTAAAATCAAGAATATTATACAGAAATAAATGAATTATTGGTCTGTTACCCAAACTTAGGTAATACCAATATTACAATCTAGCATTCACATCAATAGGAAATTAATCTTACATTTTGATAAGTTGAGAAGCTGTAAAAATATACTAATGCAATTTGTGTATAAAAAATTAACAGTGAGAATATCAGATCAAGTAGATTAATGATTAGTGATATTTGAATAAAAATTAGGCTACTTGAAAAAAATGGGACAAAAAATTAAATCTTTTAGAATTATCAATATTATTTAAAAACTATTATTAAGTGTGTACCTGACACAGTAGACTTGCCCACGCCACCTTTAGCAGAAGATACTAGTAACAACTGCTTTACTCCTGTTATTGGCTTTCTTGTTGGCAAACCCCTACTCATAAGTTGGGCTTGCTTCTCATTGAATCCAACATTTGAGGCTAAGTAACGGAACTAAAAAAAGGTTCATTAATACTTTCATACATGCTTTAAGTAAATAAAAATGATTAGTACCTGGCAGGTAATAAATTTAGTTGTCTTCATGTTAATCCCAATTTTTGAAAGTATTGTGATGAATTATTTAAGATTTACATTTTACATCAGAATTGTCAAAGTTTCGGGTTATGTAAATTCGACATATTCTGATACGGTTAAACTATCATATACATTCAGAAGTAACCCATTCGTTTTAACATCGAAAATATTTCTCTACTAACAATAGACGATCACTTCGGTATAATTGAGTGACCATAATCGATCATTCCATTATTGCAGATCCTTCGATATATCAATTATGATACAACGACCACGATTATATTTCGAATGACGAGGCTTAAAAAGGCGTATGCGAGCGAGCGATGAATGAATCATTCGAATATTCCTCCATAAGTCTTATTGTTAATAGTTACACACTGAATTTCACTCATTTTTTCACATTTAATAATTACGAGGCTGATGAACAATAAGAATTATTTTATTTTTTATTTTCACAGAGATTACAGGTTACTGTTAAAAAACATGATTTTGATTAGGTTCGAACTACTCAGTCTGTGTCTCCTGTTCAGTGTTAATTCGTCTGTTTTTGAAAATATCCGTTCTGAAGGCACTGATGTTGCTGGCACACAAATATTTCTTTTATAGGTGACCAAACTCCGCGAAATATTTTTGACTCCCAAAATTCCAACGGATTGCTTCGCCTTTCTAGAAGTGGAATTTCAAGGTATTGCTTCACCTGAATTATAGCAGAAGTAGACTGAGTAGTAATTATTCTGTCATTTTTGGCCTTTTTTTCAAAATGTTCCCGCAATAAACTTGTCTGTGTTCACTTTTGGTCGTTGTCTGAAAATGTAATATATATGAAAAATTTGGCCAAATGCTACACTAGGTTATAATTTAAAACTAGTTAATAAGAGCCTCTAGTGTCCTGAAATTCTGGGGTTTCGTGAAATACATAATTCCTCATAATTTTTCTTCAATGTTTTAAAATATTTTCGATTTGTATTGGATCGATATACAGACAACGAATAAAATTTATATATATAATAAACAAATGACGATCAATTGAGTTGTACATGCTTATAGCAAATTTTAAAAGCACAAACAAGAATTTTGGGTGATAGTGAACCCGTTAAAATGTGGACAGAAATCACGGCGACTGTATACAATAGAAAAAACAAGAATGGAAATATATTGAAGGTAATAATTTTTAATCTTATTCGTTACATCCTTGCGGAAAATTACCCCTTATAATTTTTTTATGGCAACTCTGTTTTCTTAATGTGAATAATCTGTGATTTATGTGCATGTTAACCACCATTTTACTGCTTTTCAGTAAAGACTATACTTTTATTAGTTTTCAACAAATTTTGTCACACTAGTATAAAAGTGAAGATCTCATGGTTATTGATGAATGCGCCAATGCACGTTTTTCATTTACAGTATTTACATTTACAAATTATTCGTAGCTGTACAAGTGTGATAATAGTTTATAAAAGCAATAAATGTATAGTCACAAATGTAAATGGGAAAAGTGAAATAGTGCAGCTCAAGGCTTGTACACAATTACACCAGCATTATGGCTAACCAAGAAATCTGGTTGGCTGAAGGATCGCCAAAAGGGAATTGGTGATGACATATTGATATAGAGAACACGTCCTTTACCAAATGAGGTTTCCTTTATTAAATACACAATAAGCTTGAAAAATCATCTTGCTGTTGAGATCAGGTTTTTAAGTGTCGAATGAAGGAAACATTCTTCAGAATAGTCTGTGTTCTGTGTAACAATGTGATGTATGCACATCATGTTTGGCAATCCTTCAGCCAACCTGTACAGTTAATGATTTAATTATTTTATTTTATTATGTTTTATTTAACTGTGCTGTAACTGTTCTTTATGAAAATTTAGTAGTGATCTATTTTTTTAGATTGTTCGAGAGCAATACCTTCATTCAGGTATTGGGTGTGGCTTTGTCAATTGTGGTAAATGTAAGACTAAGGGAACACCTTCAATTCTAACAGATGAGAAGAGCATTTCAGATTTAATCTTGCTTCCACATTTAATCATTCTAGATGTATATGTGGCTTTTAACCAGGTAATTTTCGTTTGCAATATAAATGTTTCTGTCTGAATGTTTTTTATGTTAATTATGTAAGCATATTTTTATAATTGGAATGTTTAGGAGAGGAGAAGCAAATAACTATAATGTTGAGTACCATTGGATATTCAAGTGTTATGTGTGTGTAGAACATAATTGGACATGCACATCGAAAGAATGTCATTGCCTACCATATGATTCTTACATAATTTTCTATTACAACTAAACTTTATAAATATATAAGATTTACTTGTAAGATTGGGAGTAGGAAAAATAACTACTGTTCAAGTCAAAATATTAGTCCGATAACAACTATTTGGTAACAATTTCTGAAACTTTTAAATTTTAAACAAAAAATAATTAATTTTCTTTTAGTCAGCTACTTGGACAATGCAAACTTTCGGGCCTATGTACAGAACTGGGATGTGTACAATTTTTTAATTTATTCTAATGGCACCTGGTTTGCCTGAATATTTATATTAGAGCGGAGAAATAATTATTTTGTCTCCAATCTTTTGGTCATTTAAAATATTTTATAATTTAACACCCTCTTACTCCAACACATACCGACCAGGTTTTGAGCACACCATTGAACCAGAAATCTTATCATTTACCCCATCCCAGCCCCTAACCGGCATCTGAATTTATCCGATAGATGCAACACTACTATGGGCTATTTTATACCTAGCATAAGTTGAGACATGGGTGTTTTAGAGTAACTCACCAAAGAAGCAAATATTGAATCACAGGGTGATGTGACTTGATTTTCCACATCACAAGGCTCTGCAGGCCACAGTTTTCACTGTGTGTATTCATGACAACAATGGCTCGGTATCCTGCCGGGAAATTTTCTCAGTTGTGGATGGTATTGACTTTTGTTTTCTACATATCATTAAGGGTAGTATTTAATTTATTTTCTTATGTAATTTTATGAATAAAGTACAGTTGTATAATATGGATGAAATTTTGATTGGAAGTGTGTAGGTTTTATTCTGACGTGTCTTGAAGCATTACAACCTTCAGAGTGAATCTTTTCCTTTACCAGCTCATGCACTTCCTTAAACTGTTAACAATATAGTCAAAAATGGTTAGTAAACGTTTTATCACTAAACTCTGGAGTTAAGTGAATTTGCCATGACTCTCTCCTTTTTTATATAGGCATTATAGATTATTTTATCACTTCTTATCCCTTTATGGCGAGTGGGCTGAATATCAACTTAACTAGCATGGTGAATATCAGAATTGAACACAGTGTACCTCACAACCATGGATTTGACGTCAATTTCAGTCTTTTCACATTATTTTTAAATGCCACTCCCTGCCCCTAGGGGTTCTTGTAAGTCTGTATCTATTGTTATAATGGTGGTTCAAATCATTCTACTACTGCAGGCAAAATTAATGCACATATTTTAGACATTCAGGAAGGCCTTATGTTTCAGTAAAAAGTTTATTAGGAATAGTAATAGCAGTTTATGGCTGATTTATGGTAAAATAAAGCCAAGACCAGTGACAATATGAAGAAGTTAACATCTTTATTCTTTGTTAGTTTATTATTATTATAGTCTCTCTATTGGTGTTGTGAAACACTTTTCTCATAAATGTAAGCCAAAGTAAAATAAATGATTGAGAAAGTAGTTAGGAAATGGGAAATAACTGGTAGAATGTGTTTGAGTATAGTGTTTAAATGCAAATGTCAATTGTTTTTGTTCTATTAATTAATTTACAATTTTTTGTGTTCATGTATTATTCTCTTTTTTGCTTTGTTTTGTTACTAATTTTTTATAATGTTTATCATTTTCAGATAGACCTTTTGGAAGATGATGTTATAAAAAATGTTATCATATCTCGTACAGGTTTAGAAGAAGCAAGGAATAGAAGCCCTGCATTATATAAGAGACTTTTAAATATTATTAAAGATACATCCAGAAAATTTTATGTTTTCCCAAATGACTGTTACATGTAAGTAAATTGTAACTTATTCCAAGATTGCGTTAGTAAGAAAATATCTCTTTTTTGTGGGATTTCCCCAATCCAGGAAATAAGGAAGTTTAGAATTTTGTATATGAATAAAAGTTGCAGTAATGTTAATAATCTGGAAGAAATGAAGATATGGCTTGTTTTGCATGATAATTTAAAATCTTTTACCTGGTTTGATTTGTAGATTCAATGTGTGTAATATTATTTATGCACCCAAAGAAAACATTAGAAGTTTTTGTAAAACATTGTATATGGATAAAATTTACAAAATTAACATTTTTCAGAATTTCAAAATATATGGTTTATAGCAAATAATTTTTCTTTTCTAGTGAAACATTCGTAGAGCGTTGGCCTGAGGAAAGTAAAATTCTTTATCAAGAACGTTCAATACGCAAAGCTACTGCTTGGTACCAGAAACATTTGGAAAACAAGATAAAAGTTTTCCTTGTAACAGATGATGCAGAGTCTCTCATGTATGCAGAAGCAGAAGGCCTGAATGTAATGAGAGGTTGTAATTTATCTTATAAAGTTTTTTTAATTGTTTTTAAGACATGAATGTGTTAGGATTTACAAATTTGAGATGAATCCTTGATTTTGATTTGAAGTAAGACAAAATTACTTATGTACATTTAATTTTGTCTTACACTAATATATTTTAGCTATTATTATTTGAACCAAATTCTATTATTTAGAAGTGTCTGTTTCTTTCATCCTTAATTGTTACTATATATGCGAATCTTTTGATAAAGTGTTTTATATCCATGTTCTAACATATTTAACAATTGCTTAGTTTAATATGGACTGTGTCACTCAGTTCCAGCCTGTCAATAAATCTGACATTTCTTTCCTTTGATACTTTAAGCACCTCTTCTGAGATAATAACTGTTACTTATAAATCCAATAGATTTGTCATTTATTCTATTCTTCTGTTTATCATTTATCTATTTTTAACTGAATTTCCTCCTATAATTTTTTTCTGCAGCATCTTGATGTTTTTAAATAAGAAGGACTTTTACTCCAGAGGTATTATGTACATATAAATCATCAGAAATGTGCATTTTTTTATTCCCCCTCTGCCCATTTTTACAAATAACCTTTTTAGATCTATTCTAGTGATCACAATATGTGTTACTGAATGTTAATTGTCATTAACTTTATGACTTACAATCATAAAGATATTTTAAATTTAGTTTACTATTATTGTACATTTTTATTGTTTGAAATATATATTAAAATGAACCTAAAAATATAACGATAACTTTTAATTTCATTTTGTTTACTTTTAACAGCTCACAACTATTTTACAAGTATTAAAGATCCTCCAAATTTTGAGGACAGATTTCTTCTGAAAAGGAGTTTCAACAAAATTAATGACCAGAAAAAAACATATTCAAAGCATTTGACAAGTTCAGAAATTCAAAAAGGCCTTAAAATTCGGAAATATTTTAAAGGAGTATATTATCCTTCTAGAGACAATAAACACGAAGGAACTGTGAATATAATATCTGCGGATTTTCCAGTAAGGATCCATTTAGCATTATTCCAGAGGAGTTTCAAGCAGTGATTAATTTATTTCAATTTAAATATCATCTTTCATTTATTTTTAGATTTCTTACATTAATTTTATATAAGGAATGGAAATATTATTTTTCAAAGGAGTGCCTTACCTTTCTGCATACCATTTATATAATTTTTTTAAGTTAATATATTATTAAATCTGCTAGTGTTTATCACCTATAATTAAGCATCTTTGTCTATTTTTTTAAAACTGTAAAAATGTACCGTAATGAAATTTCATATGCTTAGGCTTACATGTTCTTTGTTGTCTAATAATGTATACTTTTGTAAATAGTCAGCTATTTTCAATATATATTTGTAGCTCAAAACCTTGAAATGTTTGGAAACTTGTTGGTTACAAAGTGGGTTGTTCATGAAACAATATATGAAAATTTCAGTCAAATCCATAATTATTTATTTTATAGTACTATGATTTCTATCCTTTATTGTTATTATTACTCTCCACTGAACCATTTATTATAGTGCTCACTTGTATCTGTTCTGATGCATTATAAAGAATTATTCCGTTATTTACATTTCTAATTTTGTCCTCTCATTTAATCTTATACCTCAGGATCGTGTTTAAAAATATTTTATTCTTCTCTTTTTAAAGCTGGACATTACAATTCAGTAAATGATAACATAATTTTAGAAGCCACTTGAACACTTCTAATCATATGTTGATGAAAAATAAGGTACTCTTATTGAAGAATGCTTGCTTCACTTGTACTATCTTCTTCTGATGTTTTTTCTGCTGTGTTCATCCTTGATAATCTTGTCCGGTTACAAACAACTGATCCACTTGTAATATTATATTTTTGTGTTATAACTATAATTCTAATTTTTGCTCACTTTATTTTTAATAACCTCTGTATTTGTACTTTTATTCCTTTCAATATATTTTTCATATCCTTACTGTGAGGGAAATGTCAGTATTTCTTCTCCTTATGTCTTGATTCTCATTATGAACCTTCCTTTGACTGTAATACATACATTCCATCCTTTCTTCATGCATTCTACAAATCTGGAACCCACATTTAGTTAGCTTATTTGAATTTTGCTATGTTTAAGCAATTGAGAAATTTTCTTTTTATGGTTAACAGTATAAGGAAAATGTACAAGTTAATATAGTAGAATAGATTATGGCAATTTTATAGATAACAAAAAGAATAAAGGATTAATTGAGGTGAATCTCAGTTCTTCATTAGGGTGTGATTATGTTGGATCTGTGACATTACTAGAGCAGTGATGAGAGCAGTGACAAAAGCGTTGATGACTCTCTGCTGCTTGGGGTGTGTTTGTGTCAAGCCTTCCATAATTTAATAGAAGCTCAGGCCCAATATTATATGAATTAATGATTACTCTGAAGAAGTAATACTTTTTTGGGTACTACAAATTATTTATTTATTTATCACTACAGAGGTCCCATGTTCAAATCCAGGCTAGGGTATGGATGTTGTCTGTGTCTGTCGCCATTCTGAGTAACCCCCAAAAATTATTTCCCTGACAAAGTGAAGAGTCAACAGAGTACAAAGTTGCTAATGACCTTAGCTGTTGATTTGATTTTTATAAAGGGTAAAAAACAAATTCTTGAGTCTAGGGAACAAGAATTCACTGCCCATTCTATCAATACAGAAAGGAATACATTCAGTGAATATCATCTTTATAAATATTTAAGGCAGCATCCCACAACCTTCGATTTTTTATTAATGAGCTTTTCTGAAAAGTGGCTTTAATTGCCATGAAAGACCAATTTTATAAGAGGAATGATTAATATTCAGTTTGTGGATATTAAAATTAATATGTTTTGCTTTTTATTTACTAAATATATATGGCATTATTAATTATAAGTTACAAATGACAACCTAATCATATTTATTGTGTGTTAGTTTTCTCCAAATTCTTCATAATGTAATTTTCTTTCAACACTGTCATAATATGATGTAGTAGTTAGTTGATGACTGCTGGACGTTAAACTGTGGTTAGCAGGAATTTTATGTGGTGTACAGAAACTACTTTTCCGGACTTCCATTAACTCCAATTAACTTCCAATTCTTTGAAAGCATGTTCCAACATGCATTTCACAGTTTTTCCAAAACATCCATGTGTTGATTTGTGTTTAATTTGTCCCACAATGAAACTTCACCTATTAAAATGTTGGCATCCATCATCGATGTGATCTGAGAAAAGAAGCCCAGCTTTTATCACAGCTTGTTACCAAAGTGCGAGATACCTCGCTGCTCAAATGTGATCAGCTGCGTAGAAAAGCATGGCTATATTATCATGACTTGGCTAGTATTGCTGCTGTAGTCATTTGTTGCAGCTCCAACATAAACACACCCTTACTGCTTCGTTTGTTTTCTTGGAGAAATTTTCTGCAACATTGTGTTCTATTGTCTAATCATCAATATGTTATATGTTGGACAAATGACATTCAGAATTCTTATTGACATATTCTATTTTGGTAGAAGTATGGTGAATATGGTAACTTTTCAATTTAAAGTGTAACATTGAAACTAGTTAACAGCCACAAGTTAATGCCATTATGGCTAGTTTCCTGACAATTTTTTTGGTGGCTTATGACCCTGCCAAAATTCCCCCAAGGTCTAAGCATGATAGACCCTATTCACACAGACTTGTATTTCATGGGGAAAGAAACAGCACTTTATAAAAAGTTTGGGTATAATATTGACCCCAGGAGGAATGTAAGACATAGTTTAATGTATTTGCTGTTCCAAGTAAATGTTCTGGTTTGTTCTACTCTGTTCTTGTATGAAAATTAAAGATTAACAATTTATTTATTAAATAGTATATATAAATTAAATGGTTATTTAATATATATATATATATATTTTAAAAAACTAGTGATGAAATACAATAACAGTATTATTAAATTATTTAACTACAATAAACTAATATACTTTTTCATAATTCCTTTCAGTTTGCTTCACAACAGGTGTTAGTCCGAGGTCAAAATAATATAAACAGAGCAATTGATGGGGACACAGTAGCTGTTCAAGTAATTACAGAGACGCTGTGTGCTGATGTTCCAGAAGTGATTCGTTATAGTGACAGTGACTCAGGTTCTCACAGATATATTGCTTTTCTCAGTAATTCAGTTGGAGGAATTTCATAAATATTTACGTGAAATGTTTATAAGTTAATTTTGTTTCTGAATTGGAAATATTGTTGTGAAAATATTAACACAAATTTAATTGAAGCCAGCTTATGCTTTAAAAACTAATTCTCTGAATTAGTAATTTGTAGAATATTTTGGATTTCATGGAACACACACAGATGATAAACACCTTTTGTACTGTTTCAAACATCAGCTATATTTTTGTTTCTAACCTATTGCTAAATTTTCATGGTCTCTATTACCTTTATGATACACTTCTAAAATTCAAATTAAAAACCATCAAATGCAATAAAATTTTGATTTGTATTATTATTTCATTGTGGTTTACTGTTTGATCTGTAACAATTGAAATACAACATTATTTATTTATAAGATAATACAATTTCCCCAACTCTTTGTTTTGTAAGAAAATAATAAGAAATATATGGGATTATATTCCATTATGTAAACAAAACTTAGGTTGATTATTTAGTGTTAAAAATATGTTGCCTCCGTCATCTTTATTAATTATTCTGTTGTATTAAATTTTATCAAGTTTTGACCACACTGACCACGTGTTTTGTGAATGTTATATTTAGTGATCACATTATAATTCTGGTTAAATTCTGATAGTTGAGCAAGGCAATAATTTGATGATGAACATTGAACATGTTCAGAACTTGATCACTAATTAGAAAATAATTTCCATAACTTTTTATTGATCATATTTTAAATATATTCTGTACAATATAATAGTTTTTCAAATATTGAAGATATAGTAGAATTTTTTGTGTACAACATTGATTTTGTTTTACATATTCAATATTTTACTATATTCTATATATTAAGTGTTCAATTTGTGTTCTGCTGTTATATTCTTACATTATAACTTGATTTTAGATGATGAGTTGGAGGATGATTTATTGGAAACGAAGAAAGAAAAATTGGGAATACCCCATGGCCGTATTGTGGGAATCACTGAACGGAAGTTGAAACACTACTGTGGAATTCTGGAAGAACCAACACTAGATGGTGTATGTGTCAAATATGAGATAATTAATGAATAGGATCATACTTTTGTTAATACAGGGATGTCTTCTTTCTCCTGAAGGAGGAGGTCAAAGTCTGAAAATTTGAAGTACTTTCCCCTGTCCTGAATGATGAGCTTGCCCTTCAATTTCATGCAAGCCATCATTTTTCTCTTTTTACTTTCCTTATAAATTGTTTTAATTATTCTGATGTTCTTCAATTTATTGGAGCTGTTAGCCTCCTTCAGAAATGTGTCATCCTGTGTGCCACACAATGTGGAGTTCTAACTACAGTGTGGCTAGATGTTACCCAGCAACAGTAGACACCCCACCCTGTGACCTTCCTTTCAGAGAGAAAGTTAGTGACCTGCTACCAGCAACTTCCTCCTTTCTACTGCATATATTATCTGCCACACTCCTTGCCTTATGAAGCACGAGTCTGACACACACAGTGTGAATATGGCTATTTAGAATTAATTTCTTCCAGGCAATAATTTCCTCTATAAATTCATCGGTAATGAAAGCAACTTTGGTTAGCTCCAAGAACTCAAAGAAAGCACGCTTTTGGTAACTTGTCAATTAATACTTATGATCTATACATGTCAAATGTTATGCTAATTATTACTGTGTATTTGCACGTTTTTATACAAAATTATGTTTAAGGATGCTTCTAATTAAGAATCAGCTTTCCATTGATAAATAGATATTTTTGAAAATATTAATCTATAATTTTTTTTTAAATAAAAGCACATTTCAAGCAGATAAAAATTGGGGTGTGTACTGGGCATGTGATATTGACATATTGGTACATCTAAAATAGTTACAATTAAATCTTCATTAGTTTCTTGTGTAATATTTTAAAATTCCATTCCATTTTGTTTCTTGTAAATATTTTATAAAATAACATACTGAACTTCAGTTGAAACACTCAAATTATTATTGTGATTTCAGACAAATCGAATCCTTTTTATTCCGGCAAATAGAAAAATTCCAAAAATAAGAGTCAGAACAAGTAAGTTTGATGAATGGAAGAATAAAAGAATTGTTGCAGTAATTGATCTTTGGCCGACCAATTCTAGATTCCCAGAGGTGAATTGTTAATAATGCAAGAATTTCTCTTTCATTAGAGCACATTTATATTGATGAATTGTTTTAGGGTCATATTATAAGAATTATAGGAAATATTGGAGATAGAGACACAGAAAATGAAGTCCTTCTGATTGAGAATGATATCCCACATTCTGATTTTTCCAAGAATGTTCTAGACTGTTTGCCAATATTGCCATGGATAATCACAGATGAGGTATGAAAAGTGTTCCATTTCATAAAAAGTATATGTTGAATTAAGTATTGCTTCAGCTTCATTACATATCACAAGTTTAGCTGAAAACTTATCAATTTATCCTTCTGACGTGAATCTGTGTGCAACACATTTGATTGTTCATTGTACCTACCTGCTAGTAATAAATTGTGACTAATGTTCTATTCATTTTTCTAGGATGTAAATAAGAGGACAGATCTGAGGCATGTTGACATATGTTCCGTTGACCCTCCAGGTTGTACTGATATTGATGATGCACTTCATTGTAGGAAGTTGGAAAATGGGAACTATGAGGTATTCAAAAATTTAAAATGAGTAAAATTTGTTCAATTAACACAAGTCATGATAGTATTTGGGAAATCCATTGTGACAGATAATAGTAAAATTGTCATATATTTTAGATGTCCTTATCATTAATATTGCAATAAATAGTCATATATTTTAGATGTCCATATAATTAATATTGCAATAAATAGTTATACATATAAAATTAATTCACACTGGACAATTCCTAAATAAATTTTCAAGTTACACATACAGCACAAAACTACAACCTTATTCCACAGAGCTAATCAATGTACAAAATTCCAGGTCTCAGTAAAGATGAATTTCAACACCACATATAGTATCTCAGATTGTATGTCAAGGCCATACAATACACAGCAACAAACTAAAAAAATTCTACAAAAACTTATTTCAACAGTGTGCCTCTATATTCTATTCCATGCAATAATTCAAAACATTTAAATTGGTGTTAGATGTGTGGGACAGTAGCCATAGAGTTTTCTTTTTGAAAAGTTTTCAATGTGGTGATCAGAAAGCAGTCTCACAAAATGGCAATTCATAGAAGGATTAAATTCAATAATGTGATTGCTCAACAGAGTTATCATTCTCAACATATTTCTTCCCACTAAGACAGATCATAGCATCACAGATGCTGTGGTTTTGAATAACCAGAAATTAATTCCTGTCAATTTCTACTGTCATTTATAAACCATAAATATTCCCAGATTGGAGGTAGAAAACTGTTCCCTTTGACTTTCTCCACGTGTCTTGTACCTATATTCTGAACAGCTACTTGACAGAATGTTTACTATTTTAAATGTTGGTGTATCACTTATTCCTCAATTTGAATTATCTTTATTCCATGCCTTCATCTAATTTCTCTCATAACCACTCTTATTTAACGTGTTTTTTTCTCCTAACAAAACAATCAAATAGATGAACATTATCATCTCTGAATGAAATCTATCATTGTCATTAAATTTCAAATCTAATGACTTTAGAAATCTCATTTTCAGCATTAAATTTTTGATGTCATATTAGGGGTATTTAATTTGATTAATTATGACTACTGAGATGGTGTCACAGCAATCTGTGTGACTTGTGATAAGATGTTTCAAAATCCATTTCTGGTCATCCTGGTTTGTTTGAGGAGAATGGGAACAACAACATGGAACAAGAGTCCCACTAGAAAATTATATGGTGCATTATATATAGTGTATTATCATAAGTTTGTCAAACTGTTGCTTGGTGTTTATTTGGTGCACCTAGTATTCTTTAGTTTACAAAGATAAATTGTTTATGGAGCCTATTTTTATTAATAGATTTTCTATATTTAATTTTGTTGGAAAAAATTAATGATTTGTTCCTTTAAATTAATTTTAACTTAATGTTCACAGTTATATACACTTTTACGAATTTTGATCATTTTCTGTAGGCACACTTGAAATTTTAATATTAATATTTTTTATATTTATTTTTAATATTAATTATTAGAATGATTTTTGGCTTCTCCATTTTGACAGGTTGGAGTGCATATTGCAGATGTGTCACACTTCATACGGCCAGGCACAGCAATTGACAAGGAAGCTGCCAATCGTGGATCTACTGTATATCTTGTAGACAAAAGGATTGATATGGTGCCAGGTACGTGTTATACTTATTTGTCTTGGTATTTTAATTATCAGTTTTATATCTACAAATCATATTGCTTCATATTGATTGTTCTACTGGCCAACAATAAATTATATTCCAAATATAAATTCAAAATTATCTGACCTTCATGAAATGTTAATGACCAAATAAGTCAGCATGAAAAGTTTTATAAACAAATTACAAATTCTTCATACAAATTTGTTAGACATCCATGAACTGAGATGTATCCTAATTAATTAACCTGAATAGGTTCATTAGAACATTAGAAAGGACAAGATGTCTAACAAATTTTTATGGAGATTTTGTGAATTGTTTATTAAACTTTATATATTGATTATTTGAACATTAACACTAATGTTACAATCCAAACACATGATTGAGTGATGTAATTTTGTAAGTTCAGTTCTTTTATTATAAAATTTATTCTTGTATTAGTGGATTCAATAATACATGATTTCATTTCTTGTTAGCTCCATGTAATAAGATTTATTGTATATTTTATTTTGAGTCATTTGTCAATAATAACTATCCATTTTTGTTGTCGCTGATTTCTTTAGAACTTCTAAGTTCCAATCTCTGCTCGCTGAGAGGTAACGAAGAAAGGTTTGCAGTTTCTTGCATTTGGGAGCTCACACCCGTTGCTGAAATTATCAACACTCATTTCTGCAAGAGCATCATACTATCTAAAAGTGCAATGACATATCAAGAAGCTCAGATGATAATTGATGACCCAGAGCAACAACACAATCTTGCCAAATCCCTTAGAAGCCTCAACTTATTGGCAAAGATTCTTAAACAGCAGAGGATAGATAATGGGTTAGCAATTATTTGAGAGTAGACAGTCTATGATATTAAAAATATTGATATGCAGAAGTCTTTTGTCCACAACATTGTAATCTATGTTTTTAAAAATACAGGCTTAATATTTATTTTTGTTATTAACTTAAAAAAAAGAAGTGATGTAGTAAGCAATCTAGTGTCAGCCAACAAGTTGCAAATTGAAATTAATATTACAGCAATTATTACTATCAATTCATCTTCTAACCAAATTTGTTCCAAAATATAATTTTCCTGTCATTATGTATGACATTAGATTTTTAGAATGGTCAAATGCAGAATTTACAAGGATTGCATAATTTCAGGGCTCTTTTATTGGCATCAAATGAAGTGAGATTTAGATTGAACAGTGAAACTAATGATCCAATTGAACCAGTAACAAAGAAACTAATGGATACTACTTCTATGGTTGAAGAATTTATGATTCTGGCCAACATATCTGCTGGAACAAAAATTGTGGAAGAGTTTCCAGAGTGTGCCATGTTAAGGAGACATCCTCCACCATCCACTCAACAGGTTGATGAGTTGGTTAATATTGGACACATTTTGGTAAGTTAGGTTTTACTAGTTTACAGGGTACTTCCCTCATATAACGTCATTAGAGTTGGTGGCCCAGTTTAGTATCTTTCTGTGCTGGTGCTACCCACCCTGAGTTAGTTAGTTGTGGTGTTTGTGTTTATTCCATGCTGTCTCCCCTCCCACAATCTGCAGCACACACAATCACTGCTGACACGTTGTACAGTAACTACAGACTATTGTTGTATCAATTAATATTGTATTCTTTTTTAATGATAGGGCTTGAAAATTAATGTAAAGAGTGGTAAAGAATTGGCTCAATCTTTGGAGGAAGCCAATAAATCCGAAAATCCATTCTTTAATACCATGTTAAAAACTGTTGTTACTCGTTGTATGAATCAGGCACTTTATTTTCCGAGCGGAATGCTCAAGATGAGAGATTTTTATCATTTTGGTTTGGCTCTTCCTATTTACACACATTTCACCTCTCCTATTAGAAGGTAAATATTGGTACTTGATATAAAAATTGGTTTTTGAATCACTTGCCTATCGTAAATATGTAGAAAAAACACTTTGTTACTTGCATTTGCCCTTGCAGATATGCTGATATCATAGTACATCGATTGCTGGCTGTCTGTATTGATGCAGAAGGTACATATCCCGATCTCTTGGATAAAAAGAAGCTTCAGGATTTGTGTAACAATCTGAATTACAGGAATCGAATGGCTAGACAAGCAGGTAGAAATTCTGTAACACTCTACACACATGTAAGTTGGAAAATGCTGATAAAATATATAGTATAATCAATTACAGATGTTAACAAAGATTTAACTTTGCTGGCATGCAGGGTTACAAGAAAAAAAGTGTTTTGATAGTCTACTTCAAAATTTAAAATGTGGTTTTTGTTTTCAGATATTTTTGCGAGATAAAGTACTAGAAGAGGAAGGCTACATACTGTTTGTACGCAAGAATTGCCTTCAAGTTTATATTCCAAAATATGGACTTGATGGATCATTATATTTGACAGACAAAAAAGATTGTATAAATGTTCCATTTATGTTTAATGATTCGGTAAGATTTTAATTAGTTATGTTGCTATGTGAGCCTTAGAGAAACCTTGCATTTTATATATATATATATTCAAAAATTGAATTATTCTCTAAAGATGCCCACTAGACATCCACTTTGCAAATGGTGCCTGCCATAGCAATTGTCCAATACAATATATCCTTCACTAGACATAGTAAACAATACTCTCCGAGTAAATTGCAATTTATATTTTTCATATCTTTCAGATGTGGATCTATGGAAAGCACAAAATGTACCAAATGCTTGTTTCAAATTGAGATACCAACCATTTTTCCTGTTGTTCAATTTAAATCATAGTTGGAGGTTTTTAAACTCTAGACAATCTCAATTTTTAATTGCTCTCTGAATGATCAAATTGCCTCTATGTGGGGCCCATGTTGGGGAACACCGTTCTAGAGCATAAATAATCAATTATTTATATGTACTGCTTTAATTTTCTTAATGCTTCTTATCTTTCTTTGCCATTGGTAATGTTGAGATAATTATCAATAATTTATAATTTGTGTGTAATGAAATAATTGTTCCTAGTTTATGCTTCTTTATTTTAGACAAAGTTATATTCTGCCTGATTTAATAATGGGAGAAAAGACTATGGGTCACATTTATAATAATTTTGAAAAGTATATATCTATGAATCTAAAAGAATGAGATTGATAAAAAAATCTATTAAAAGCTTAAGTTCACAATGCCAAGTTTGATATTTAAGAGAAGCTTTCTTATGTTGGACTATGGTCCATGTCATAAATAATCTTCTCTTAAGTAAGCTTCTCATAAATATTGAATTATCAATGTTTTACAGAATTATATTATTAATAGATGGGCATTAATCAGTGGCACACATGTTCATGTGCTACAGCACACACAATTTAAGGGATAGTTTTTTAAAAAAAATTTGAAACCTTGATTATAATTTTGTTTTAAACCATGTAAATTCCTGCTTCAATTTAGAGAAGACTGCATGCCTTGCTGTGCACTCGCTTGTCCCTCTACTGTTAAAACGGTCAGCTGGCTGTGTCTGACAAATGTGTAGTATTCTGTTTCACTGCCCATAAATATCAACAAACTGCCTCCTTTCCGAGCATACACAAAACTACCGAGTTGTGTGAATTGGTCCTAAAATTAACTTAATTTAAAATACATGTGAAGGGAAGATACTTTCATGTTACAAATAAGTGTTAACTTGGTGCCAAATTTTTCTGCGTTTAATTGGGTACTATTGTATATTATGTAGACAGAATTAGTAATTTAATGTATTGCAGATTTGGTACATTTGCTGCAGAGTATGACTGTCACTGTTCTAGTCTTATTCAGATTTTACAGTTATCCTCATAATAGTTGTTGTTGTTGTTCAGGATGATGTTGCTCATAACTTAAAACAAAACCTCACCTGCTGCCATTGGTATGAACCCTTAATTCCTTTTGATGGTTTTCAGGCTTTAACTCAAACATGGGGAGATGTAACATTTCGAATGTTTGATCCTGTAACAGTTCAACTTAGTTTGGATAGAACAAATGTACAACATGAAAAGCTTATTTTAAAACTAGTAAAGCCAGAGGTAAGCTTCTATTACATATTTTAGTGTTTTTACTGTGTGTTGGCTATGATGTGACTGGTTTACAAATGAACATTTTTAAGATAATTTTTGGCATACTTATTTATCTATAGTTACTTGCAAAATTATGTGGTTTTAAAAAATGTTTAGAATTCGTCATATAATCCTGGAATATTACATCCATTACACAACATACTATTTTCTTTGGTGTATAACCAACAAGAAAAAATTTAGTTGTGATTACAAATGTAATTTATCCTGATTTGCCTAATAATAATAATTGATGTTTCAATTTTAATGGTCTTGGAATGTACATTTTCCAAAAATACAATATGAAATTAATGTATATTTTTATACAATTTGCATGAGGAATTCCAAGCATTCATATCGAACATTTATTTACCTGGTCTGAAAATGTAATCAAAATGTGGAGTTACAATTACATTGATTTATTATAACACATTATTTCCTTTAATGTTCAAGGTGACTTATAGAAATTCTGGTTATCTACCTCCAAAAATGTTTTTTTATTTCTCATTTTCATATTACTGGAGCCAAACAAATTTTGTATTCTAGTATAGGTGTAATGTCATTTAATAATTTTACCTGGCATTTGGTAGTGAAACATGCCATACTATTGGCTCTTTTTGTGACATCAGAAATGTTGAAAACTGTATTGTTTCTTAGGAATCAATATTTTACATTAGGAAAGCAATGCTGAAGTAATTATTTGATAAACATTCTTTCCATAAGTGCCTTTTAAGAATGAAATGTTGTAACAGTTCATGATAATGAAATGGAAAAAAAATGCAATAACAGACTGAAATTTGAAAAACAAGATTGGCTTTGAGTTAGGGTTACTTATCAACACAATCTTAAAAATGTGTATTCTCTTCAACGCTTGAATTGTTTATTCTTGGAGTACATTCATCTCCTAATATCTTTGTAATAATTGTTACACTTCCATATACATAATGATTTGCAAAAGATATTCCATTTTTAAGTGTCAAAACTGAAGATCTTGGGTAATATAACTGAAATGTTTGCATTGATCAGCACTTTGTTCAAGTACATAAGAGTACTGCATGTAATATATAATTGTGATCATCGGTATGGAAAGGAAAGAATATATAGTTTGTGGTTTACCTGAAATTGAAGCATGGTGTAGCCACACGGGGCCTAAGGATGTTCTTCAAATTTTTGGAGGCTCTCAGTCTCCTTCTTCAGGAAGGAGTGTTCCACCATTCCGTACACTGGACAGAACGTAGTTCAGATCTTCCTTCCTGACGAAGGTGGCTCAGGCCCTTGAAAATTTGAACTTCCACCTATGTCAGACTGGACCAACTTCTGATTTCAGGTAGTCGGCACTGCTGTCTCTCTTTCTTATTTAAAGGTGTTATTTAATTTGCCCATTTTCCTTAAGTGTTATATATATATATACACACACAGTTTTTCTTTTTTGTTTCAGATACCATCATTCAGCGTCCCATCAATTGAACATATGGAATTTTAACGTGTTCCAGATTCCATCATACAGTGTTCCATCAGTTGAACATATGTAATTTTAACTTGTTCCAGATTCCATCATACAGTGTTCCATCAGTTGAACATATGTAATTTTACCTATGTAATTTTTTTTTAATTTTTTGTATTAAAAGTGGATGATAAAGATGTTAAAATATTCTGATTGAAGAAAATGGATTGGTATAAACTTTTTAGCCATTAAAAATGTTTGTGCATCACAACTTAAATCCAACTCACCTGAGAACTGAGTATCACACTCTTGTGAATTGTGATTTAGCGTTTCAGCAGAGGGTTCAGACACCTGTAGGTTTGCTTACTTCTATCCAAGAACCACTTGTGCACCTAAGAGTGGATGAATTTCTTGGGGACAAAGTAATTAATGCTGATTTTTTAATATCTCATAAAGAACAGGTCATTGTTGAACATTTTTATTGATATTCTATAGCAGATAATGCTTCATATTAACTATAAAGTTTACATTTTGTGAATGCAAACTTAATATACCTTTTCATAAGTTTTAAAATGCAATTATAACATTACACAAAAGGTGTGACTTTAACAAGCTGCCTCCTTTGTGATCCTTGTAAGCCACGAGCATATAAACCCTTTGCTCAAACCTACTTTATGGTTTTGAAGAAAAATTCTCAAAATATTGATACTTCACAATTCTGTAGTGTAATATCACAAATATTTATTTTATAAAGTTAACATTTCAATTAAATTATTTATTGAATTACATAACAAATCCGTATATTGATCTGTGGATTTAATGAAATCCCACAATTTAAAGTTAGAAAATAACATTAACAGTTCTTTACAGCATGGATGGCATAATTAATGCCCATATACTGTGTAAAATACCATGTGTTGTTCGCAATGTTGTAGAGCATTCCTTGGATCAACTGCAGTTGACAACCATCTGTAAAAATATCACTTATAAAAACCTAACAATCATACAAATATAAACTAAACAGCTCATTACATTTTCACTCTAATTGTTAACTGTATAACAACTTATTCAATAAAAAGGGTCTGGTAAGGATATAACAGTGAGCAGGTAATGACAAATGTTTTTAAAATACAAAATCTTTGAATGTCCAAGTCACTAATTACACCTGACAAGATTTATGAAATGCTTGAAGTGAATACTAAGTTAAAGATTGATAACTGGAGCTTCACTGAACTAACCAGGTCCAGCCAGTAAGGGTTTATAGCTCTCCTACTTTTGTCCAGAATAGATGGAGTCACCCAAAACCAGATAAGAGTTTATTCACTTTAAAATAGTCCATTAATCCTCACATCACTCGTCAATTATTTATTTTACTACCTACTATTTTCCCATTATTCAAATTTTACAAAAGGCATTTTTATATGAATTTATTGACATTAAATCTAAATTTTATTTATGGTTAATGGCAAAATAAGAAAACTAATAAATCTGGGGGACAGCCATAGTTTCAGAGACATCAAATTTGAAAACTTACTGGGGTTTGCAAACAAAGCGTAGCGATATATCACAGATGAAATGTGGAAGGATTCAGTAGTTGATAGCACATATTGCAAGTGAAAATATATAGGACACCACAGACTCTTAGCTGACTTTCCACTCGTTTATAATTGTACCAAATTGATAGAACTAACAAAGAGGTTAAAGTTATAACACTATATGTGAATTCTACACACCATTACTAGATAAACCTATAATTTAATAAAATGGAGCCCAACTTATCAGCTATATTTGGCAGAAAATTCTTGAGAGTAAATTGGATTAGATAAGAGAAAATAGGTATGATACACGCCAGCACCGACGATATGTCACTACGCAAGAATGTAAAAGAAGCAAAGTACTTGCAAACACAAACATTGAAGTCCCAGCTCAATTTAAAATAAATAAAATCAGGACAAATGTGAACCATTCTGGCTGGCAGAAAATGAGAGCAGAGAATTAGATAAACGTTGCCACATCTTCAAATGAATGACAACATGCAGCTGCATGGACAATAATGTGAGTGTCACATGAATTTGACATGACTGCACAAGCTTCAAGGCAAAATCAGATCCTATTTGAAAAGAACTATAGATGGTTCTTTAGAGTTGCCAAGAATATTTTTTAAAAAAACAAAAAATACTGATAAATACTTTTTATGTTTCATAATTTAAAGAATGTTAACACAAATCCAAAAAAGAAACATATATCAATGATTGAATAGGTATATGAGTATATGAGAGACATTTGAAGACACTACAAGGTGGAAAAATGACGAACATGTGCATGGAAATAGAGTTGAAATGTTAGGAACAAAAATTTGAATTGAGCAAGTAATAGGAGTAGTAGTGTGCCAATAAGACTAATTATTGATATCCAAAAGGTCTGCACTTACTGTCTTCCAACATTAGTTTTAACTCTTGAGGTTTAATATATTTTCCCCAATCATGAGTATTGTTGGGCAAAATTTTTAAAACCTTTTCTGCTAGTATTATACTTCCAATCCATGATGCTGTAGTCCTGTTTAATGTGGTCAAGAATATAGAACCTCCTGGCTGAAATAAAAACCAATCATCATTGGTTTTGAAGATTTATTTTAACCACCACTTTTCTTTCTGTAGTATGGGCATGTCTTTAATTTGGTAACCAAGTATTATAACTTCAACACATTTTTTAATATAAATTTCAAATAATAATTATCAAGATGAAATTTGTAGAATAAAATAAATTATTGTGAAAATTGTTTAAAATGACATGAAATATTTATAGAATTTGATTAACAAACACAGTTGTAGTGCAAGGACTAAGTCTATGGCTGTTTCAAATGGGTAATAATAAACTTTAAATGGAAATAAATGACAATGGTACACTCAAACAATATCATCCCTGTATTAAATTTGTTCAAGTAGATCAGTCGGTCTCAAACCCTATATCAGAAAGAGAAAATTAGTGTGTGAGATTGTCTAGTGTTAGAAATATGTCAGATGGAAACCAGGAGAAAACCTACCACTCAAATTACCATAAAAATTTATATTGAAAGTGATAATTTTTATATGTAGCTGTAGTTGTTATTAAAATAGTTAACCCTAAACTTTATATTTCAGACTAAACAGATGAATGTAATTTTATTTAATAATTATCAGCATAATCTACCTTTAATCCTGAGCAACATGTTTTGACAAACAGTTTTGGATCATTCGTATGTTCCAAAACTTCAGATGCAATTATTACATCATAATAGTTCTGCTTGGAAACTAAATGTTCTTCCACATTTTTGCACAAATATTGAAGGTTTGTGAGTGAATTATCCAATGCTGCATGCATTTTGGCAACTTCTATCATGTCATAACATGGATCAATACCCACAATATTAGCTCCCATCTTAGCAAGTTTCTGAAACAAGACAACTCATTAGTTATTGTTACAGATTGTTTGGTTTTATTTCATTCATTGTGCAGGAAAATAAAACAATTTTTATTTCTTCACACTGTTAAGAAAAATAAATGCTTTTGATAAATAATACAACTTGCATACCATAAAACCATATGTTTTTATTACGAGTAACAATATTACTATATTCTACAATTGGAAAGAAAGATTAATGAAACAAGTTGGTTGGAAAAGTTTAAAGATCTTCCATGCCAATGTTACATATAATACTAAATATATTTCTTCACACTATGAACCTTAACATTTTGTTTGCGTACAGTGAAGGAGGACATTAGAAATCAATTCAATCTTCAACCTTATTTTTATCCAAATGGCACATTTCTGGACATAAGTTCCATATTAAAACTTTATCTACTAAATCCCCACTACAACTCCTAGAAGTCTGTTATAGGAATTCTAAAACACTATTTATATAAAAAGGGACCTTATAGTTATAACGAGTAAAAAGAAAGTAACAATACAAAAGCTTGTAAGTTTGATTTTGTACTTTTTACTTTACAATGTACACAACTAATTGCTTCTGAATGCTTTATTTTATTCTTGGAATTCAATTCCATTTAAATGTACTCTACTCTTGAATACTGTCAAGGAATTAGGAAAGTTAATACAGACACTGAATACAGCAAGGTTGGATGCCTTAAGATTAACTTGGAAAAAGCCAATATGATGTTAAATAATTCCTAGAGAAAGAAATACGAGGGTAGTCTGAAAAGTTTCCGACAAAGTCATGATAGAAGATATTTTTTTTGAATTTTTTTTTATTTTTCAACATAGTCTTCCTTGTAACTCTACACACTTCTCCCAGCGATGCTCCCATCTCTGTAACCCGTCCAAAAAGTACTCGGCGTTTTTTTCTGCAAAATAATTGTCGGAAACTTTTCAGACTACCCTTGTATTACACAAAGACATAGGGTAGTTAATTGTTATAACAAGATTCACAAGTATATAGAAGAATAAAGTTCAGATACTGTACATTTGGAAGAATCTGCATTATTTAAACCAACTATGCAATTGGCAACAATGAAGTAGATATTTGACAATGTACCACCAGTAACGACAAATGGTTATCTGGACCATAAATTTCACAACTGTACACAAGATACAAGTAGCACAAAATTTATGGAACAAGCTGTGCTGAGAAAGAATATGAGATTTCTTGAGGAAAGATTTTCTCAGAAGCAAGACTAAGTTTCCAGACTATGATATGTAACATGAAGTTTCATTGGGCATGACAGCACACAGAGTGTTCCAAACTGGAATCCTCAGGAGCATCCAAGAGGAAGGCAATTTGATATAGAAGACAAGGGAATCAAGAAGATGGTGGGGGTTAAATAGATAAAGAAAATGAATAAATATAAGTAGGCAGTAAATAATCATAATGAAAGATTTAGGGGTGATTACAACCAGAAAAGTTAGATGAAGTAACAGATTACACAACCAAACTATTCGATGGTCCTTTTTATCAAATTGATGACATTAGGTTTGTATTCCTTCCTGGAATTTTTTCAGTACATATAAAAGATTAAACATAATATTGTAAAGATCTTAATATCAGGGAATATACTGGAAATTAATTGCATAATGAAATCAATGAAGACACATGACCTAATATTTAAAAATCAGAGAATTCAATGAATAATATTAAATGCCAACAAATCAAGATAAATAATTAGGTTTTGTCGTATCCCAAGAGCTTCCAATAATCAAAATTTTATTTATATTCTTCAGGAAAGGAAATTAAAAGGATAGAAAAACACTACTTACCTCAGATAAAATTCCACCTCCACAGCCAACATCCAAAAAGGCGAGACTTGGGAAAATTGATTCATCCTTACGTTTTGTTTTAGGTATTCCTGATTCTAGTTCCCCTTTAATGAGCTGTAAACTAATTGACAGATAAATGGAAAATAGTAATTATTATATAATTAATGTAAACAAATTTCAAATTCAGTGTACAATGACTAACCGCAGTTTATTAAGTGAATGTAAGGGTCGCATTGGTCCTTGTGTATTCCACATTTCAGCAGCTAAAGTTTTAAATTTTTCGATTTCAGCATTATCAACAGTAGACTGGGTGCTGAAAAAATAAATTTGTAGATAGAAAACAAGGTGGGCAAAATTTAAAAGAACTGATAATAAAACTAACAATATATTCAAATAAACAAGTGCACTCAAGAATGTAAATTTAAATTATTAAAATACACAGATAAGAACAAACACATTGTACATTTGTTGAGACAAAAATCATGGCTTATATGAGCTTTAAATATAAACTCCACAAGATTACTATATATATATATATATGTACAACACTTAAAATTTCCGTGATTTAGTAATCTTCTGGACTTTATATATATATATATATATAGACATAAAAACAAAGAAACTACAATGTTGTTTGATACCGACTAATCAATTTTCATCATTTTTTCCTGCTGTGCATAACATATATACATAGAACATAAAAATGACCGTGTTTAACACATTGAAAAATTTGAAGAAATAAATTAAAATATAAATTAACTATAACACATGTAAACAAAATGATAAATTCCGTTAAAATCATTTAACAATTAAGGTTAGTAGAAACTAAAAATAGGGTATAACAGATTTGTATATGATTCTTACCTTAATTTTAACGATTGAAAATTGCCAAATATTTTCACCAATTTCTTAACAGATGATTTTATGAGCATCTTTGTAATTACTAGATGTTAGGCAATCTTTAAAATGTTGCTTGCACGTAGCCAGCAGTCATCAATTCATTGCTATATACCAGTACCTTAAGGAAAAGTAGCAGATGTAGAACAAAATAATTTCATATATTTATGCCACAATCATAACCAATAAGTGCAGTAAACTATTCTATTCTAATTTCAAATTAAAGTTGTGTATATAAAGATCATTTCCGTCTGCTGTTTTATAAAATATTCCATTCTACAACGTATACATAAATTATCTGTGGCTTGCCAGCATTTAATAATAGTATAGTAAATCTAGAGTGATATATAGCCAATAACTAAATTGTGTTTTTCTAGCCGTAAGATAAAAATTGTAAATGTTGAGTTTAAAATTACTAGGATACCAGCATTAATCGATGTTAATTTACTGTTAATGACACTTAACAATAATTATTTAAATGCATGATTGAATTACGGACCTTATGAACGCGGGTCGTACTTATTTAAATATAGTATCCTACAATTAAATCACGTAGTTGATTGGATGCCCACGCTTGCTCTCTCATTGGCTGATGTTACATAGGTATGAGTATTGCATACGGTCAATGACTATCAGGCCAGATAGCGAATTTATAAGTTTTTCATAAAAGCTAAAGATGAATTTATTTAACTTTGTTGAAAAATAGTTGTGTCTTACGTTCATAACTAATTTCGATCCAGTTCAAGCAAATAACCCATATATAACTTAAGAGTTTATTGTAGATGATTAAAATATTAATATAATAATAATAATAATATTTTTGTTTAGCAAAAGTTTTCTTAATAATAATCAGTTAATTTTTGCCTTACTCTTTACATTTAGTAATACTAATAACATAATGTATATATACAGTTAATACAATAAAAAACCGCATTAATTAATCAGTTTCAACGATTTGAAATTTATGTAAAACTAATTTGTTAAATATAATTCTCTTACGTTTTAATCTATAGTTAGTTTGTTGTAAGTCATTACTAAAATTACTTGTTAGTTTCATGTAAGTCTTAGATAATAAATATTAACTTCAGTATTTAATTTCCGTTGGTTTTCTCAGTGAATAAGCTTGAATTGTTCCCAACAACAAACTTTACCTAAAAGATGTCAACGAAAAGTCGCGTTTGGTAAACACCATCCGGCTGGCAACCCGATAACAATTCCAGCACATCATTATTGTATCTTCGTTGACTAAGGATCAGTTTAAGCTACGATCATTCTGTATATTTATCTTAATTTGGATTCTGGAAATAAGAAGAAAATGCATTTCAATCGATCCAGTTACAACGGGACAGTTTTGGACCTAAGTTCGTGGAAATCCTTACGAATGATGTTTTTATACATCACAAGTTACTTCAATTACGCAGTTCGAAACGATCGAAAGCTAAAACGAAAATCGAAAGACTTTATATACTTGTACATAGCTGACGTTTTGACTTTGTAAACGATGTTGGATTACTTCATTGTTGTGTTGTCTTTGCAGTTTGATAAATGAATAACAAACACTTCAGTTAGTTTTGGGTGTTGTGTCAATTTAGTTTGTTTAGTTTGACGTTGGTTTTATTGGCTATGATAATTTTGTATATTGCAGACTGTGTGTAATTAGAATATATAATGGGAGTTGAGATTATTACAGCATGGATAATAGTTAGAAGATATGATGATTCAGGTATTTAATTATAACATACTTGGGAATGAATTTTTTTTTATTAGACGTGTAAACTAAACATTTTTGAATATTATTCATATACATATATATGATTGAATCTTTATTTTATATTGAAAATTTATAAATTTTCCTTTATGCATTTAATCTTGCTTGAATTTTAATTTGATATGTCTGTAGTGAGATTATTTTCTTTTGTAATACTCAAATGTAGAGGTTTGTGAAAGAACTGAATAACTGTCGGACCATGTGTGTCTAATACATTCCAATATTCTAATACTTATTTCAAGCAATCCCTAGGTTTTCTGTATCTGAATTAAACATACTGATTTTGTGTCAAACAAATAAGAAAGAATTTTAATCTAAAGATCTTTACCATTTTCTGATGTTCTCTTAATAACATTTCTATATGTTGTCAATAATGCTTCATAGTAGAATATTGATTCATTTGATACTGGATGTTGTATTCATTAAAGTGTTTTTTATTATTTTGTAGGAAATCAGTTTGCTAAAACTGTTTACTCAGAAATTCTCCACCCACCTACATTGTATACATACATACATATATATTTGTTTTCAGAATCTGAGGTCACCTCCAACTCGCCACCCATTCCCCTAGCTTTGCGACACAGCTCAAACTTTATGGAAATTAAGAGTCAAATCCGTAAATGGCTGGGACTTTCTGAAAATAATAATGAAGTTATTAAGCTAAGAAAAAGTGATGGAACACTTGTGACTTTGACTTCTCTATTAGATGGCAATTCTTCGGAAGAGTAAGTGAAATAATTTCTAGCAAGTAGAAAATGTAGTTCAGCATATCATCTATTAACATGTATATAAAGAATCATAGAATTTATTGTAATGTTGCTAGTCCACAATTTTACAAAGAAAATTGTCACACAGAATCCACTTTCCTTATTGCATTCATTTAGGCTGGAGCAGTTTATAAATATCAATTGTAACAGGGAGAATGTCTTAATACCTAGAGAACAAATGTATTGTAAATACTGTAACTATTTATAAATGCATATTCTCAATTTGTATAGAACTATTGTAATAAATGCATTTTCTTATTTATTATGTGAAAAAATTTATTACTTATAATAAATTAGTTTTGAAATTCGATGAAACTGTGGTGACACCTGTATTTGAATGAAGTTCTCTCGGGATTCCAACCGGGTAGCGTAGTTTTGTAAACACAACGTTTCGATGGCTTGCACCGCCATCTTCTTCAGGTGAAGTATATTGCAGACTGTGTGTAATTAGAATATATAATGGGAAGAAGATGGCGGTGCAAGCCATCGAAACGTTGTGTTTACAAAACTACGCTACCCGGTTGGAATCCCGAGAGAACTTCATTCAGCAACTACACCGGGAAAACCTACGTTCCTTATTACACCTGTATTTGTTTTCAGAAATTCAATTGTCTGAAACATTAAGACATGTGAAATAGACAGATTAAGATATTATTAACACATTAATTTAGTCAAGGATGACATTAAAATGTAGTGGAAAGAATTGATTGAGTGATATATAAACAAGATTGTATAGACTTAAAAATTTGGGAATTCCAGTTGTGCTTTTAGTGTGTGGGGTTCAAAATTTTAATGAAAAATTTCAATGCTGAGGGATTACCAATTGTCCTATCATAGATTTGTTTATAGAAATAACTTTCTGATTGTAAATATATCTTTGACCACTTTCTCCGTCCCCATTTTGTTCTTTAGTTATATGCTTTCTGTCATATAGTTCTCTTAATCTCTCTCTAACTTACACTTCTTAATGTTATATGGATGAGAATATACAAAAATTGTATACAAAATTTCATATGTATGTTTACTTATTTCTTTTTCTTCTTTTTCCCAGGCCATACATGCTAGATATAGCTTTGATTCATCAAAGTAGTAAGTATTAATATCTTGAAATTTTAATTTTCTTAATTATTTGTATAATTAATTATGATCTTACGAGTTTGGACTTGTATTTGTTTTTATGGTGTTATGTCAGGGGTCAAGGTTTTTTGGGGAATGATTTATTTGTGAAGACATAACAACTTGTTATGCTCTTGCTGATGGCAAGTGCAGAAAGAAAATGATTAGAACTGATAATCTTTTAATTTTGTTTAAATTAATTTTGATGTGTGGTATTGATACAATTTTGTGTCCTGTGTATTTTTGTTTTCAGAATAATTTATATGAATATTATGTTGCCTAATTCAAAAGTAATTATAAGTTAAGAATGTTGTATCACTTAAAGTCTTGCTTTGCGTAAGGATTGATGGAAAATGACTTATCTTAGCTAATCAAAATCTCGGAGTATATATTTTTGGAGTTTAGCTTTGGAACAAGTAACCCTTTATATACTTACTATACCTCAATAATTTAATTCTACATGTCATTTATTGACATATTCTATTGACATTTGGCCAAAGGGTAAAAGTAATTGTTTCACATTTGAATAATACTGATACAATATTTATATTTACATATATTTATGTAGTAGTTATGCCTGCTTCTTTTGTGGAATACTCTAAATAATTTTAGTTGGTAGGCTGTACATGTATGATTTTAAAGATATATTGTTGGTTATTAAAACCCAGCATACCTCATAAGTTTCTTGTTTGAAACAAATGCTTCAAACAGTCATTTTGAATATTACAGCTCCTGCATCACCAAGGTTTGCTTTTTCTCCGACATATATTGATACTGTCAGAAGTAAACTCTACAATTTGGAAAAAAGAGTAAGTTGTATTTCATATATATTATAAATTTACATTATTATGTGTTGTAAATGACTAAATGCCTTGTTGTAATTTGTTTATTAAAAAATTTGATATGTGGATGCAAAACTAATAATACCAAACTTGTTCTTATCATTACTGATGACAATCATTCTACTTTCTGTAAACCAAGTATAATTATTCATTCTATACACCCTTTAATTATGAAACAAGGTAATTCTTGTTGGATTTTATTGTATTGGTGATATCTTTCTGGGTCCTCATTTCATATGCAATGTATTAGATATATGTTATATGATATATAGTTGACTGTTTGGTGTCAACTATAAAGACTACAAGGAAAGTCAAACTTATACATACTTTTTGAAAATAATCATTTGAAACATTTTTACTATCACATTATTTGTAAAATAACTTTCATTTCAGAATATCAAGTTTAAAATTGTGTTTTTTTAATGAAAATATTGATCACTATTGGATTTGATCATATTTTTTGTGATTAGTATTTTTTATGTTGTGAAATAAGGAAATGTAAAACATGGCCTGAAACTTTGAATCAGACAATTTTGAACTTCTAACAGTTGGCTTACTCACTAAGGACTTATGGGATTATGATCTTTTCTTTATGGCATAATCTGAGGTATAATTATGAAATTGAGGATAATGTTTTTGTTACCTACTTTTAAAAAAAATTAATTTGCATCTAATATTATGTATTTATAAATATGCAATCATTTAAGTATGTTGCAAGGCAAATGATTGCAAAGACAACAACACAACTTCCTTCATGTTAGATAGTTTTTTTTAACATGAATAACGTTATGGCTAAAATCTTGGAATGAGGTTGAAAACTTCTGCATTTAATTTTTTTTAAAACTATGTGAGACTGTGTGCTTTTCCCCCTGATTATTAAACTGTGAACAGTCTTTTTTATTCAGATGGTTACTAATTTATTTTGTTACTTGTAACTTGTTTAGACTTCTTGTTTTCTGAACTTTGAACTCTTTCATTCAGGAATGTTTGTATATAACTTAATTTTATTAGTGTGGTGACTCATTCCTATCTTGTATCTCAGTTAATGGCACAGGCATTTAAAAGGACTACCAGTAAGATAGAAAACTGTAAATGGTAATGTTGGCAACATTGTTTGAAATAATATTATTTGAATAATGCTATTTTCCAAACAAAAATGCCCAAGATTGTTTTTTAATATGTAATAAGAAATATTGAATATTATTTGCTATTTTCATTTAGTCATGTTTTATAGTTCAGAAAAAATTACACTTATTGGCAGATCCTTTGTTTGGACAGTGTCTTGTGTTCCTAGGGAAAATAAGTTGGTGTAGTGATTTAATCAGAAATAGTAAAATTGTGAAACTTTGTATCTATTGTAGTAAGTGTATGTCCACCAGTAAATAAGAGGTTTTCATTAAAATATTGTAGTTTTAGGTTAGTAGATATAGTGAAGTGTTCTGGAGCTGTAAATAACACTCAGAAAATATCCATAATTTTTGTAGTTTATTTCAATGGCACATTACCTATATGTGAATATAATTTGAAAGGTCTGTGAAGTAGTCTCCATTTTATTGCTATAATATTATGTTTTGTGTATACAAGATATATCATAATTAAATTTATTTTGCAAATCTTTGCAGGTTGAAAGAGTGGAGTCTCTCATACCTGAAGTACGTTCACGGCGCTTGGCAACAATTGAGCGTGCAATGCAGCAACTTGGTGCTAAAGTAAACTTTCTTGATAAACGGTTAGATGAATTGGCACCATTGGATTGGAAAGCTCAGTTCCAACTGTCTCCATCTTGTTAGATTCTTAAGGCTGTTATGTTATTTGTTTTACAGTATTATATTATTTTACATGATCAAACCTTAACATTGTTAGAAGTTTTATTTTAAACATGGTGTTTGATCTCTGTGTTTTAACTTCTTTTGAACAACATTATGTGACTAGTCTAAGAACTGACACAATTTAATCTTTCATGAAAATTTTTAATAGCTTAATGACAATTGCCAATGTTAAATAATAGAAATCTTGTCTTGTATGTTTCTGAGGACTCTGAAAATAGTTTATCTGCCCACAAAAATCTTCTTTATATATTATGGTTGCCATTTAATATTTTTGGAGCAGAAGGTATCAGCTGACATAAATGAGAAAGCTGTTTTAATTGTCAGAAATTTGGGTTATCTATGGTTGATTACATATTTATCCTAGTATTATAATGTTAAAAATCTGTTTTTATCAGTTTATTTAGTATATAAAAAGTCTGTCTATAGTTAACCTTTTCAGACATAAATTATGTACTTGCGATGCAAAACTGACAGACCGAATAATATATGTGTTTAACTGTTTTATTCCTCATGAGCTTATGTTTCCCCTGTTCTTACTAAATATTAGAAATGTTTATTTCTCTGCAATAGACTTCACCAGTTTCTCTGAGAAAAGTAACTTAAAGTACTTTAGAACATTTGAATCTTTTAAAATGTCTTGAAAATTTCTGGTGCGTATGTCTGAAAGTACAGGAACAGTCACGATTTCTCTAATAAAAGTCTTGATGAGATGTAGATTCCTTATCACTATCAGACTCGACTGAGATAATGACAAATAGTGATGCAATGTATCATGAATTGTCATGGTTTTGTGCTTACATGTAACAGAAGTATTTCTCTTAAAAGTGGTCCAGTGTTGCTTGTTTCCATTGGCAATAAATTATTTATGTCATCAAAGATTGCATATTCATCTTCACTGTCAGTATGAGTACTTCTAAACTATGTAAATCTGTATACATGTGCTTCTGTGATATAATGAAAACTAAAGAGTGAAAAATATGAAGAATGGGATGTGAGAGGCAAACATTTATAGGAAAATACAACATGTAGGACACCTAGTAGTACGACAAGGAAATATTAAAGGAGAAAATAAACATTTTCACTTCATCTGTCAGAAAATAGGAAAATATAGTATAAAATAAGAAAGCCAAGTGTACATGGAAAAAAACATGTGCACACAGAGGGTGATACTCTGTACAGCCAACATTTACAAGGACGAAGGATCGACACATTGAACATTTCAGCCCATATGACTGAAAGGGTTAAGGATTCTCCTTAGATTAAAAAATATATCCTTTAATTAAAAAATATATCCTTTATATATTTTTCTTTTTCGTGTTTTATTCTCCTTGTATAATGTTAACTACAATATAAATCGACATATTTAAATATGTACAAAGTTTCTGCCTTACACTTTTCTAATTATATCCTCAAAAATGATTTTTACTAGGCCTATTTGTTATTAATTAAATTGCTAATAATTTTTTTAATTTAATTATTAGTGAAGAGATTTCGTATGACACTTAATGGAATTACCTTTTGTAATAAACTAGCTCGGGTTGTTATAATTTATCTTGGCAACTTCATAACCTCGAAATTTACTCCAATCTCAGTTGTTTTTTGTGTTATTTTTATGTAACACCCCATCCTATGCCAAAAGGTGTTGAAATTTTACACAGAAATATGAGGAGAACGCTATCTACCTCATAGACCCTGAAACATTTTCAAATCAACA
The DNA here is from genome assembly GCA_037074705.1 of Zhengitettix transpicula. Classification (NCBI taxonomy): domain Eukaryota; kingdom Metazoa; phylum Arthropoda; class Insecta; order Orthoptera; family Tetrigidae; genus Zhengitettix; species Zhengitettix transpicula. The sequence continues at coordinate 1,205,135 of CM073595.1, read as the reverse complement.
AAAATATCGGCCATTTTAACACATTTGAAAATTTCCACCCCTGCCCCTAGAGGTTCAACAGCAAGTTGAATGTCATAAACTTTGCGGCATTCATAACCCTAGATTCAACTCTAATCTCTGTTGTGTTTGTGTTATTTTTGTAATGATAATTATGTTAATATTTTTAAAAGAGAGAATTCTAAATCTGTTTGGGAAACTTTCACACCTTTTCACTTATATTAAAGAAAAGTCTTGGAAAACATATCCCACAGTCAATTCCCAGAAAGAGCAAGGAAGTTCACAAATTTATAGCATTGAACAAACCAGTGAAAATTGGAACTTGCCAGGTTTTAAGTTGTTTGAGATATGACTTAAGTTAGGAGGGCATTGAATTGACTTAATGGGCAACAGTACCACAAATTTCAAGAAGCAAAATTTTCTAGGTCTAACGGGGACATGAAACAAAGATAAACGGGAATATGTTACATCCTGGAAGAGAGAATTGAATGGCCAACACTGGTTGGGGATGCATAGAGATGAGTTTTCATGTAGTAAAGTTGTTGGTGAAGTAAAGGATGAATAGAAGTATTTAGTAGACTGGGTGAGGACAGTAATAGGTTAGAGTGATCCTTAATGGATTCTCCTAATATTGTATTTATTCCTTAATGGAAGCTCCTAATACTTCATTCCCTCTACTCTATCCATTCCTCCACTAAAACTACTAATTGTCCACAATAAGACTGTCTCTATTTGCCTGGTCAGGAACTTGACCCGGTGGCCGTCTGTGTACTGAGCAGAATACATGGGTTCAAATATTTTCAGTCTTTCCTTCTTCTTCCATCCTTCTCTCTGCTTTGAACATATGCTTTTCTATGTGCGTAATTCTTCGCCCGAGCATATGAATTCACATAAAGCACAATCCTATTTCTCCCTATCCTTCCTCACTATCCAAGTTTGAATGTGACTTTGTGACCTAATTAGTTCAAATTCCTTAATGGATTCTCCTATTATATATATATATATATATATATATATATATATATATATATAATATTAATAAGGATATGACATTGTCAATAATAATTGTGATATTTGTATGGAAAGGAAAGAGAGATAGCTTGTGGCTAGCCATAGGGAAAAGAAAGCTGAGAGCCTCCCAAAATTTGAAGAACAACCTTTGGTTCCTTATGGCTATACCGCACTTCACTTTCAGGTAAGCCACAAGCTGTCTCTCTTTCCTTTCCATACCAATATCACAATTTTATATATATATATACATATATTTTGGCGATGAAGTCACATTGGTTATTGGATAGTGAGGAGATATAGAAAGTTGGCAATAATCACTAAAGAAAACAAGCTTGGGCAAGGAAAGTATATGTTCATGGTGTGGGGAGGAAAGGAAGACTGAAAATATTTGACAAAGCTGGGAGTCGAACCCGGGTACATTTGCTCTGTATACACAAACCATTCTACTGACCGAGCCACCCTGCCAATTGACAATGTTTCCATATCATAGATGTGTGTGTGTATGTATATATATATATGACTGTTCGTGTTTACCTTTGGCAAAAGTTGGACCGGTAGCTTAAATGGCTAAAGCATCTGTGTACTACATAGAATTTTCAAGTTTGAATTCCATCCTGGTCAAATGATTTCAGTCTTTCCTTCATCATCATTCCTTCTCATTGCATTGAACATATTTTCTTTGTGTGTATTTCTACGCCCAAGAATATGCAATCACATAATACCTATTCCCACATTTACCCTATTTATTTCTATCTTGCCTCGCTATCCAAAGTCAATATATGTATCTCCACACTAAGGGTGTTATGACAGTCAAAATAGTTGATATGGGCAGGAAGGTGAGATAGAGAATGGCTAATATGAAATTGAGGGCTAGTGTTGCCATGTCAAACAGGCTGTGTCCAACACCAGAACATCAGTGTCAGGCAAGTCATCTAATTTATTTCTTCTGTCCATACCCATCAATATATAAATAATATATTCTCTCACAATCTTCCTTTCCATATCTATTATTCTGATAGAAACTTGGAACCTCAATGCAATATTGTATTTAGTCAACACAAATTTTTAGTAGTATTTCATTAATAACATTTTATAAATTGTATTGAAATAAAATTATTAATTTCATATTATTTTATGCCTAGCATTTACATTTGTAATACAAAAGTGATGTTAATTGTCATCATGAATCGTTAAGTACTATTATATAAATTTAATTTTAAAAATCTGATAATTCTGAAAATCTGTATTTTGTTACATTAAATTCGTATTCAATGTCCATAAATATGCTATTAATTGTGACATTAATAATTATACACCCAAATCATGTAAAACTTGTGGCTGTACATGTCCTTGAAACTTTGCTTCTCATGAGGATGTATGGAAACATTTTATTCTATTCAATAAGAACAAATTTATAATTAATTATGGAGGGAGTAGTTTATTTATTTCCAAAGATTACAAACTTGCAAATATACATTCGTTTAAGAAAATCCTCAAAAACTTTAATAAAATATGTTTGTTATATTTTTTATAAAATTCTCAATAAGCATTTCACCAAGTCATTCTTCAGGTACAAAAAGACTCGTTACCAGGTATATAAATAATCATCTAAAAATTTAGTGGCAGTGTACAAAATAGTTACTGAAAAATTAAAAACTACTTTGCAGTAACATAAAAAATTTTATGGTAAGTAAGATCACCTCTGCATGCATGCATTCTACAACAAGTTAATGCAAAGGATGTTCAAAATGTGTTATGAAACATTTGTAACTGTTAATGCAAATTTATATTAATCAAATCCAAATGTGAATAATGAGTCCTTTCAAACTCAATGTCACCTGAAACACAATTATTTGAAAGAATTTAATAACATGTAAAATTTAAGTCGCATATACTAGTAAACACTTTATGCCTTTTTAGTCATGGATCATGAATTTACCTCACTTTTACAAACAACTATAATTTTTGTAGTGGCAGAAGCTTTAAATACAAATTTATTTAAAAATATAGTCTTCATTGAACAAATAAAACAGTATGTATTATAAACTCAATTTAAATGCTGAAGAAATCAACATTTATTATGTGTTATATTGACAATCAAAAGGATATTCTAATAATTTTAGTGAACAAGTATTTGAAGGTAATAGTAAAAAAAGAGTTAAAATTACACGAGTAATTGACAACCCATATAACGGACAATTATTCATTCAGTCTGGCACAAGTAATTGACGACCCATATAACGGACAATTATTCACTCAGTCTGGCACTAGTATTGACGAGGATCACAATTGTTATCAAAGATGAAGATTTTTCCCGGCAAATGTCTGCTCTTTTCTAAGGGTTGTGTATTGTTAAAATTATTTTTGTAATTGTCTGTTACATGAGCCATTAGTAACTTTTTTACAGGTGTTCCTTTTTTTAAAAAAAGTTGTTTACAGTGTGATAATACATGTTTTTTATTTTTCAAATTGATTTATTCTGAATTTTTTATTTGTACAATTGTGACTATCAATGGTGAACCAGTAATAAAATAAGGTCAAATATGGGAGATTCCTAGTGATTTTTTATCTTCTATAAAAATATTTACAACAAATCAGACCTATTAAGTATAAATTAACAATTAAAGGTGATAGCTGTTAAATAAAAGGACACATCTACCAGCTATGTGCCCCTATCAATTTTGAATTGCATCATTAATAAAAACATTTTCAGATTTTCATCCAGCTAATATAAGTTAATACAGGTTGTCGATATAATTCTCTCCTCTGGAAAAGCATTACACCATTAGTAATTGTAGTATGCTTGAAAAAATGATTGTTATAAAATTTAATTCATATAAAATATTATGGAAGCCCAATTTTCTTTTAACATTTTTGTGTAATAGTTTGTTTATTATTAGTATAAAATGGAATGTTACTTCTAAAATGTTGGCACATTAAATTGTTTGATAATGTTTCTATACAAATTAGGTATCACCTCAATTATTATATTGCAATATAAGCAAATTTGATTGATTTGCTTTGGTATACTATACTGTCATGTGACTAAGGGAATACATATTCTGAATTTAACAGATTTCGAGTCATGTGACTAAGGGAATACATATTCTGAATTTAACAGTTTTCGAGTCATGTGACTAAGGGAATACATATTCTGAATTTAACAGATTTGGAGAGTCATATACACAAGTTTTCTCATTATGTTCAAAGAACAGTGTAATAGTTGTTTCTGATTATAATCATTGTTCATATATATATATGATTGTTATAACTATTCATCTTCATTACTTATAAATATGGAGCTTGAAACGTCCACTGTTTTAATTATTGTTTAAAATGTTCAAATTGCAGGTCATTATTAAATATGAATAACAAATATTTTGGAGTACTAAAAATAGTTCTGCTCCAATAAAAAACTTCTGCAAGAATATGTCAACACGTATTTACAGAGATTCCTCTTTTAAAAACTATCAACTTCTTCAACTGTGTCTGGTAGTTTTTTCCCTAGTGTCTCTGGCAGAAAAAGTGCCAAGAGCCCAGCCAAGAGGGAGATTACACCAAATAGAACTAATGGTAATGGCTTACTGAACTCGCCCTAAAACAAGAAACAAGTTTGTTATGTATATATTTATAACATAAATTATGATTCAATAATGATGTTAATATTTCTTACACACTATTAATGCAACAATTTACATACTTTTTTCAAGAACAGAAGAAATGCTTTCAAGGAAAATTCTGAAATTGAATAAAAGAATTGGGATAGAAAAATCCGGGCTGGGCTGGGAATAGAACTCAGGACCTTCCCTTGTTACAGGGCGCTCTTTACCAATTGAACTATTTGAGTCAAGTTTTATTTAGTTGCATCTGCATGAATATAACTTTTTTGTATAATGGTGGCTAGTGCTGATCACTTTCTGTATAAGTGGCAGATTGCACACTAATAAAATATGGCTGTTAACTAGCTTATTCACAAGCAACATTAGAAAATATCTTGTGTTTAACTGATCAAGGATAGCAAAGATATGGTTCACAATGTACAATTTAATAGTACTAGAGCCTACTTCAGTATTTCTCTAGCGATATTCCGTTAAAACATATTACATCAATATGAATTTTATTAATGTGCTTAATTTCTGATAGCAAATGATCAATTTTGTAGGTTTAACTCCTAATATTTTGATGATAATATGACTGGATACATTTTTATGGTGTTTAGTTTCCAATTCAATAATTGGTAGAACAATTAAGTATTTCTAATAACTCAAAAGATTACACGGGAAGAAAGTTTTAGGTCACATTCCATGGGCCTATTGAGAAACTGGGCTTCAGGTATGTGCAATAAGTAAAAATGTGTAAAAATACTTGAATATTTCTTTGCAGACATATCCTCAGTACAATTTCTGCAATCTGTTAGATGTTCTGAGGGAAATATAATAGAAAAAGTTTAAATGGACAGAGATGAGAGTTTATTCAAATGAGAATCCTGGTAAGGGAAAAAATGGGTATTGAGATGAGGCAGTGTAATGCAGCAGTCAAGAAGCTGCTTACGAGACAACTTGGAAACAATCAAAAAGTATACAGTACATAAGAACTTATAATATGCCATATACATTATAAATTTACTGTTACTGAACCACACACACGTATTACAGTATATAATACTGTAATGTGTGTGTGGTACAGCATGTATAGATTATCTCTAGTTCTACTTGTAAAATTATTAAAAAATTGTGCACAATTCCAGAACCCAACTAACTAGTATGTGCTAGTATATTTCTCTTGAAACTTTGATGGTTGGGCCAAAAGAATAAACTTTTATGTGGAACTAGTTCATGATTGCTGAAATTAAATTTAAAAACATGTTTGAATGCAAATTATTCATATTCGAGTGTATAGGAAATATACTATTAAAGAATATATATATATATATATATATATATATATATATATATATATATAAAATATTAGGAAGGATATGACATTGTCAAAAATAAATGTGACATCGGTATAGAAAGGAAAGAGATAGGTTGTGGCTTACCTGAAAGTGAAGTGCGGTGTAGCCATAGGGAACCGAAGGTAGTTCTTCAAATTATTGGAGGATCTCAGCCTCTTTCTTCAGGAAGGAGTGTCACACCATTCCATGCACTGCCGGCTGCGGACTGAAGAACTACCTTTGGTTCCCTATGGCTACACCGAACTTCACTTCCTGGTAAGCCACAAGCTATCTTTCTTTCCTTTCCATACCAATATTGCAATTATTTTTGACAATGTCATATCCTTACTAATATATATATATATATATATATATATATATATAAAATGAATACATACTAATAGTGGTGCAAATGGTGCCACAATAGCTCCAATTCTTCCAACAGTAGATGAAACTCCAAAACCTACACTGCGCATCACAGTTGGGTAAAGCTCAGTTGTGTAAACTACCACAACTGCAAATGATGATGTGATACCAACTTTTCCAATAAGGAAAAGTATCAACATAGCCCAATAATTATCTGAAGAAGAAAAAACATAATAACTTGACTATGCAGCAATTTAACTTCAGAATTTTCTTTTTTGGAATGGGGGAGGGGGGGGGGGAGTGTTTAGATTAATTTGTGTATAAGAGTGATTCAAAACTTATATTAGGAATGTTGAGCATAATATTTAGCTGAGGTGCTCTTTTATTTAAGTGCATAGTACCGGATTCCAATCTAAATTACCAACTGCAAATACATTATAAAATTATTTAGGTACCCACCTGGTGGTATGAATGCAGCACCGACACAACTCACACTGCAAATAACCATGGAACCAGTCAAAGAAATTCTTCGTCCATATCTGTTCATAATGAGCCATGCAAATGTATATCCAGGAATTTCCACCAGGCTCACTAAGGCTACATTAATATATTTGTCTCCTCCCATGTAGGCAGAGTTCACAGACAGTCCATAATAAACAAATGCATTTGCAATCCTACAATAAATATATTAAGGCAGTCTATGCACGGGGGTAACATAGGATAGAAATGAGTACATACTACTTATTCCCATCAAATATATTAAATCTTAAAAGATAATTCATGGATGTATCTGCTGAAGAACTAAAAATTTTCAAATAAACTACTTGTGTTAGCTGATTTGTTACAAGTTTAGGAATAGTACATATATATCACCTTATATGGGCAAAATCATTTCAAATTGATCTATGCCATTTATAACAATATTGTATTAAAGTTAAACTATTTCATAGTCAATAGTTAGGGAAATACACACAATGTTTCTCATTTTAATATTATCAAAATATTTATAATATAAAAACTTTACCTACTGATATATCATATGAACAACTTACCAATTGAAAAATATATTTAATGACCTTAGTGAGAGCTTTCTTGATTTCAATATTGCCCATACTGATTGCAGTATGCCTTTCTCATCTTTCTTTTTAACATCCCCAGCAGTTTCCTAGAATTGAGAAACAAAATATAATACAAGATGTGGTTATGAAAGTCTCATGTACGCAATAAATTGAAATATATATTTTAATTTATTCCATACATCAGGCCTGTACAACTCAAAATGTTAGGCGGGCCATAATACTTTATGAAAAACTTGTGTGGACCAAAAGAAAATAGGATGGGAGGGGGGCTAATAAGAAAATTATAATAAAGAATTATTTTTATTTAATGTGACACATTGCATCATTTTTCTTCAACAAGTTTATCATATTCAGGAGATATATTGGAAGTAGCTGTTCTCAATTATCTACTCTCAAACATGAGCGTTGCTTGCATTTGTTAATGTTCATAATTGAAAATGTTTGTTTGCGTACTTAATTGGTTCCAAATGCCTATAAGTTTTGGATTCTTGTACTTCTCATGGCCCAGACTTTTGTATAAATCCTGCAGGTTAATCAACTAAAAACTTGGAAAATATATTCCCAAAAAACTGTCCAAGATCTTTACCTTGGCATTAGTTGCAACGACAGTTTTAGAATGAATAGTACAGTACCGCCGTATGCTCTTTAAGCAGTCACAAGCATATTACGAGTGACTTCTTTCAGTTGGTGATCAGTAAGTTATGTTGATTGAGAATACATATACACTCATTTTTTTAAAAAAATTATATTATAATTTTCATCAAAATCTTCATGGGCTGAATGTTATATATATATGCAAGTGGCTTACCTGAAATTCAGATTCAGGCATCACCAAGCTGGACAAACTTCCCCCTGTTCAGCATGACTATGCTGAATCTAAATTTTAGGTAAACTACTCTTTTTTACTTTCCATACAAATTATTTTAATTATTTTGATTGTCACATCCTTACTGCTTTAATATAAATACTTATAGATAGATTGTGCTGCTTCACCCTACAATATTCCAGATAAATTTGTCCCACCTATCAAAAGGTCTTCCTCTTTGTTGGTTATGGTCTTGGTGGGTTCCAACTCAGAACTCTCTTTCTTCACTGGTCATCCGCTATCTGTGCATTAAGCTCTGTCTAATTACACCTATAAAGTCTTCATTCATTCTATTAGTCTGTAACTTTGATCTTAAATCTAAGCATGTTACTTATCAGATAATATATCCCTATTCTTTTCATGGCATGGCTTGTTTCAAACTGCTTAATACTACTTATGGTTCATGTTTCTGAGCAAAATGTAATTACCAAGAATACATATTTCTTAAATACCCACTTCTATAGTTACACTGGCATATTTGACATTAATGTAATAGATTTTCTCCCAATTATTTATTCTTCAATTGACCTCTGATATTAAGGATAATGTTCCATCCATTAGCAGTCATAGGTACACAAACTGATCTATCCTTTCTATTCAATGTCTTCCACTGACATTTTCTGATTCCTCTACATTTTGTTTGAATAACAACCATTTTATTTTTATTCAAGGTAATATGTAGCCTTGCTAACTTATTGTATTTAGTTCCTGTATTAATTTTCTAATTCACTGGCTATGTCATCAGCAAATAATAGGGCAGATGGGTATTCTAAATCAACTTTCAAACCAAGTTATTTTTCCTAGCTTACTTTCCAAAACAATTCATCATGTGTTGTGAACAATTTTGGTTCATCTACTGTAGGAAGAATTGGAGCTATTGTGGCACCATTTGCACCACTATTAGTATAATATTACTACTGCAGTTCCTTCTTCATCTAAGTTTTGTAGTTTGTGTGAATTCTTTATATGTAGACAGGCTTCAGTCCATTCCAGAGAAAAGCACAAATAAATCAAACTGACACGAACAGCTTTATTATTGGAGAATTTGGTCGATGATGTACCAGATAATCATGATTCTGTACAAATGTGGAAAAAGAGTGCTACTTCAGAATTTAATATCATAAATTGGTTGAAGTCAATGAAGAGAAGAACAAACTCAGTACTTTTGTGGATTAATGTACAGACTATATGGTTTGATGTTACTCAGTATATTGTGAAAAGTTCTCTGGATTCCAAATTTGACAAATTAACAACCATCATTAAAATATTTTGGAGCTCAAATTCTATTTATGAAACTGTCACATTTCTGACATTTGGGGAAAAATTTCACTCATACAACTTTAAATACGGTCAGGAAAAATACGAATGGTAAATAAACTACAGTGTTTATATTTCATTTAAAGTGCAGGTGAGCTGATCTTTGATTTTTTTTAAAAAATAGTTGTATTCAGCATTGAATAATAAAAGCACAAAATTTAAGGGGAAGTACATTATTAAATGACCTTTTAATAATTTTGAAGAAGGCTTTAATTCTTATTAAAGATTGAAGAAACAACTTCAGAAACCAATTAATAGAAAAGAATTTCAAAGCCTGCAGAAATTTTACTTAACACAATTACAAACAAGAGCTTAGTAATTACATATACCGTCTGATGCTGATTGTTCTCATCAAATGCATTCAATACTCGTTCTGAGAGCTGAACACGATTGACCTTAGCAGCCATCTTGATGATTCCAGCTGCATCTTTGGTTTTGTGATTTGCAAGTAACCATCGAATAGATTCTGGGACCCACCTGTAAACATTTTCCCAGAGACGAATATGATTTTTGATTCTCTATGTAGCTTTTGTGAAAAATGTCTTACATTCACATACAAAAATAATAATGATAATTAAAAGACACTGTCTTCGGAAAGTAAGTGGCTGAAGGAATGTGATAACAAAAGTTGCTTGTCCAGCTCACCTTGCTCTATCTTACCAATATACAGTTGAAACCTTTGAACATTGAAATCACAGGACAAGTATAGCTTGAGCACAACATTGAGGGACCTCGAGGATTGTTGGTATAAATCAGACAGTTTCCATATGACGAGACCTTGACAATTGCAGGGTTGGCACAAATCAACCCACTCAGCTTGAATCCAGCTCAATCAAAGAAAACTGAGAATGCAGTGGGAAAAGGAGAAACTCAACAATGGATGATGAATATGGGAGGAGATTTTGTGAAGAACTGTGAAACATACTGTGATTGTTCTAGTTGGCTGATCGTCACCAGTTTCGAGGTCATTTAGATCAAGTTACTATCCAACCATTTATATTATTGCAAATAGCTACACAGAATAGTTATTTTTTTCGAAATTTTGTGGAGAAATATCCATAAATTCTGCTGAAGATCTTATGACATAAAATAGGATGTGCTGCATTGACTCTGGACAACAACATCCAGAATATGCTGTGTAACCAAGAAGGCTGGTAGTAGGTGGCTGCATTCATTAAACAGTCTAAAAAGAAGACTGATCTGGGCTCCCATTACCACCAAACAAAGCTGAATAAAAATGTACATATTTATACATTTATATAGTTTCAACTTCTAAAAAATTATATGCTATAAAGCCATGCTAACATAATGTGAAAGTGATTCTGGGATGACAGACCTGCAGAGACTGAGCTTGTTGTTTACTGGCTGAAAGTCACTTAGCACACTGGAATGTTCACTACTGTGTGTGATCCATTAGGATTTCACTCCATCCCTTATAAAATTATTGTTATTACTATTATGCTATGTTTTTATGTTATGATATGCCAAGGAATACTATAATATGATATGCTAATCTTTGTTTTATTATATTATAATTTAAAGAGCTTGATTTGAATGAAGTTCCAATACTTTAATAGAAATCAATTTAACTTCTAATATGCATGGAACTTGAAATACATGCAATGTAGCTTGAAAATAAGATCAGAATACATTTATACATACCAATAGTAAATAATGAATAAACCAGCAGGAGCCGATACTGCCAACTGAACAGATTTCCATTCTTTATAAATCCAAGCTACCAAAGCAACGCCAGCTTCACCAAAAGCATAAAAGTAATTTAACAACAAGCAACTTATGTCTCTTCGTTTTGGTCCAACCAGTTCTACACCTATAGCAATGCATAGCTATTAATTATCAGATTTGTGAAGATCAGGTAAAACAAATGTTACTTTAAATTGATTTAGTTTTTTGTGCAGATTAATATATATATATATATATATATATATATATATATATATATATATATATATATGTATATATATATATATGTATATATGTATATAATATATATTATTGGGGAAAAAGTAACATAAAAGGGTTTCTCCAGCGCAAATGATAATCAAAATTGTGCAAGATAATTTAGCTGCAGTTCTCGGATCAGACTACAGTGACTAAAACCTAGCAATTAAACCCCCTGCTGTGATTATGATAGTGGGCTTACAAGGTGCTGGTAACCCAACTACCTCAGGGAAGCTTGCTTTAAAGTGAAAATAAAATAAAATGTGATGCTCGCTTCTTTAGATATTTATAGACTAATCTACACTGAAAACTAAATCAATTATTTTTTATGTCATATCCTTACTAATATATATAAATAATATTAGTAAGGATATGACATATTAAAAAATAATTGTGATATTGGTATGGACAGGAAAGAAAGCCACAAGCTATCTCAATTATATATATACATATATATAATATTCAAGCATATACCAACTATTCATACATTTTTACTCAAGGGTTTGAATATATCTTCATTGGATAAGATAAAGTAATTATTGTGAAACGTAAAACCTGATAGATAATATGAAACTGTGTGTTACCTGTATAATCTATTTACTTCTTAAATTTAATTGCACTATTACATTTACCTAGGATAAAAGCAAGTGGATATACTCCTGCTGTCCCCAAGGCATTCAAGAATACAAATACTTGGAATGTGGAATAGTCTGGGGACACAGCTTGCACGATTCCTGTCACAGACATCAAAATGATACAGAAGATAAATATCAATTTCCTTCCAAATCTGAAAAAAAAATAGAAAAATATTAATTTCTTATTTCGAAAACTTAATGCTTTTGCTGTTAGCATACTTGCCTATCAGCCAGCATTCCAAATATGCTGGAACCTATCAAGATGCCTGCAAAATGCATTGAGCCAACAAGAGACAGCTTCCAACGATTTTCTAAGCATGTTATATTCCACTGTAAAAATATGTGGTTAAAACTTATTACATTTGTTTTACTGACATGGTAGAAAAAAACATGAAAATATTAAAAAGAAAATTGTAATGCAGTAATTACAGCTATGAAAGAGACCTTTATAATACATGGATATAAACATGGATACAAACAATAGTATACTGTTGTCAGAAATTGTTCCTTACTGATAATGGAGTTATTGTGGTTGTGAACATAGAAGGCTCATTTTCTTATTCTGTTGTTCCAATGCCCTTCCTATTTTTGTATGAAAATAATTTCAAGTTATTGATAGACACAATTGGCAAAGGAATTGTTTCAGAGTTCAATAGACTATTGACCAAAATTTGTGAATTTGTAAATAATCTTAAATAGATTCTTCATCAATAATTCTCAATGCACTTAGTTACTTCAGAGAAATTAAATGCATTGTTTTATGGATAATGGTTCATTTAGCTTGTTTTTTTAAAAAAAATATTTAAAAGTAATTTGTCTACAGAACCAAAAATTATATAAATGGACTGATGAAAAAATGTGTTTGATTACATTTAATAGAAAATAGTAAGTAAATATTTCATAATTGTATATAAATATATCTGTGCAGTAAAGAAACATTGTAGTGACATAGGCAGATTGTTGACTCTGGGAAACATAAGAAAATTATCCCCACAATGACCTATACCACAAACCCTGTAAAAACATAGGATATTTAACTGCAACAGAGAATCTTTTTCCAACATAGTGTGTCAGCAGTTGTTTTTTTCTGTTGACCCCAGTGTGCCATGAATGAGATTTAATTCAATGTCTGGTTAAGCATTTAATATTAACTGTTAAAAAATAAAATTTATTCCAATTTTGCACAAATATGTTATATAAAAGTGCCAACACAAATATTGTTAAATATTTAATTAAAAATTTATATAAATCATCTATTATAGTTTTCCTTTCATTGCCCAAACAATACTTTTTAAGGTACTAAAATTAAATAACCAATAATGAAGTTATTACAGCAAGCTAAATTTATAAGTACTTTAATTTCCTAATATAGAAAGGATTTTACAATAAATTTCATTATTAGAAGAAACAAGTTTCCATTTTATTTTTAAGGATTTCATTATATATTCCATATTTATCTTGCAATTATAATAAATTAATTAAATTTGGAAATAAAAGTGTTTACTTTGGAATAATATGATTCAGAAGCACAGTTGCAAACTGAACGCTACATGTATTGATGCAGAAAATATCACACGTATTAATCTGAGACAACAATTGATTCCTCAAGTTTTTCTTGATTACTCACCTCATTTACAATGGTTTTTTCAACGTCAAATACCCATTTGTCACATGTCTGTGTGTTGTTGCTGAACTTTGAGGGGCAAGCAAATGTGCTGTTGTCTAATGGAGTATACATGCTGCACTGCTCTCCGTTTGGTATGGCTAATGATTTCCATGACGCATTGTAGAGAGGATTTTCATCACTGTCACATCCAGGTACAAAGCACCTAAAATCGAAAGTAATGTGAATACATTGTGAGCTAGATATTTATGAAGGAAAACAGCAACCTATAGGGTTACATTTTTTTGTATTCATTGTAATGTATGAAATTATCAAGTTAGTTACTTTAAAGAGGAACAGTTTAATATCCAAAGGGAGTTGAACTGATGAGTGTAAAGAAATACAAAAGTTGATTAATATGAATATATTGGCTACAGAAATTAAATCAACAATAATGACAATAACAACTACAAATAAGGAAGTGTTTGTAAATTTAAATATATATATTTAAGAATAAAATATGAATACTGCACTAACAGGTAATAAAGATCAAGTTTCTTGATAAATGTTAACGTAGACATGTACACTGGAAAAACTGACACCTAAAGGCATAATTCATTGCAGGTAATTTTGTCAACATACAATTGTAAGCCTAGAATGATAACAATGATTTCACGCATGACATGGACCTTATCTAACATCTTATCTCAGGGTAGAGTAGCTAAAATGTCATATATGAACTCTTGATTATGGGTTTCAAATGCCAGTGTGCTAACCCCAGTGTAAGGCAGATAATTGTGGGGAGAAACAGTATGGAATAAATACTCATTGTTTACTGATATTTTTTATGTAATTATGAGTCATTCTGAAGACTGAACTCACATTTTATACAATTAGTGGACTTTGTGTGAACCTGCTGTGTTGTAGCTGTCAGCGTCACCGCCTTGCATAACAGAAGTTCCAGTTTTGAATACCGTCAAGGTGCCCAGGTTGGAAAAATTAATATTTCTTTTCCCCCAATATTTTGTATATCCTTAGCAGAATTAACATTTCCATACTAGGAATTGTAAAACTGCGTGGAACTGAAGTAAGAGTGTTTACGTATACATGCAGTCAGGACATTATGTGGTCTAACTGTCGAAGGCATTAGAGAAAAAAATCACTACTGATCATTTTGTTTTTACTATATGTGGTCACGTAATTTAAATTGATGAAGTGATGTGAGACGCAAGGTTCTGTATAAACATCACGATAAACATTATTTTTTAATAATAATAACAACGACAATATAGAACTGATAATAATAATGGTAGCGACGATGAACTTGACAATGGCGATAAAGAAGAGGAAAAGGAGACAATCAGTTACGTGAAGCCATCCTAGACTTCTCCCAGCTAATGGATGACTTATCGCTCTCGAGGATGGTACCTGTATTGGGGCACTCCGGCAACGAACACGTAGCTGAGGCTGTTGGCGGCGCCGAAGAACACGGGCAGGCAAATCAGAAGGTACGTCACTGCCTGGTAGCGCCCGAACTGCCCCAGCTCTTCCAAAACCTCGTCAACGTCCATCTCTGTCTCTCTAGTGGGCTTAGGCTCCTCCGCCTGAAACAAGTGCCAAGAATTCCAGAGTGCTCGGTAAAAGCTATTACTCAGCGTTTAGAAGTCATCAGACAAACACGCGACAACGGTATAGTAAATCTGTCCTTATGACGTTTCATGGTTACCAGAAAAACGAGCAACAAAAGAAAAAAGACGTTTGTATTTTTCAATTATCATTCGAGGAAAACAAAAGAAAATAGTGAAACCTACCAGAGTTTCTACGAAGCATTACACGAGTCCATAGCGTCACGCTAAAACAATCTATTAGCTACAGTACAATAAGAGTATTAGTCACTTTAAAATTGGTTCGAAGAAACTAATGAGTTAGGACCTTTGGACGAACAAGAGACATTTCCAGTCGTCCTTATTGTCCTCAAATCACGTTCGCTGAATGCAGACGTCACCGAAGCACCTTTTGGGAAACAATGAGAGGGTATGAGGGCTTTGTTGTCCCTAAACATGGTCTCAGCTCTCGGTGGCAGTGAGTATATGCGTTTTCATTGTGCAAACTGCAGTTCCTCTTGCGATTGAATAAACTACATCCATTTCTCATACATTGCCACAACTGATGTAAAAGATAACTCAATTCTCGGCGTCATAAAAAGTTAATATCACGTGGAAAATTTGATATGTAGGCCCACGCTGCCTACCGTACGTCGACCAACCCTGAAGGAGATTTCTGCTTTTTCAGGCTATCATGAAGGATGGTCACAACATATTCCGCAAGGCTTATTAGCGATATCACATATTATCGACGATCCTCAATGAAAACTTGATCCATTCTTGCAACAATGTTTTCGGTTCGGCGCTTTGTGTTCGTGGCCACTCCTTTTACTTTCACAACCACCCAGCGTTTTAAACATCAACGATAGTTTCCCAATTTTTCACTTGATAGACGACGAATTTGGGCGGGTATTGAGCCAAATAACAAATCACAATAATTCAATTTTCTTAATCTTTTAATTAACCTTTCAGGGCATTTCAATCGCCACAGGAGACGCCAGAAATCGTTGTTTGATGTGTGATAAAACGAAGGATACTGACATTCTCAACGCTATGGGCGTCACAATTGTATAGATACACAATATTTAATCACCATTCTAATGTAGGAAAGCTATTAAAAAGGTGATTTGTGCGATTTACCTTAGAGGGTGAGGTACTTCAAGGAATTCAAAACAATATTAGCGAATAATAACATTTACTTGAACACATAATTTGAGAGCAGAGTTGATGAGAGCAGCTTGTAATGGAACCGGGAGGATAAATATAAGATAACAAATCAGCGATGCGAAGTAGTAACATTCTTGAGACAGATTACGGGAAGTTTTCAGTTAATCTGTAAACATAGGTATATATATATATATATATATATATATATATATATATATATATATATATATTATTTCGGACAATTAAATCTCATCATCGGGTCATTAACACAAGAAAACTTTGCCCTGCTAAATGCGCGATGATATTGAATAAATTAAATGCAAAGCAGTGTGCTGATATTCTGAGTAGAACAGATGATGTGGACTACATTTATCAAATTTTTTAGAACACTTTATTTTTATTATTAATGAAGTTGCTCCATTAAAACAAATCGTTAAAGGAAATAATCCAGAAAATCACTGGGTTACTAAAGGAATTCGAACCTCTTTGTTACACGCTATGAAACAATTGAACTTAAGTCCTCAGTTTATAAACTATTTTAGATAATACAGGAAAACTTACAAAAAAGTTCTCGTCGCCGCTAGGGAACTTTGTACATCGAAATATATCAATTCAGATAATAAAATCAAAGCCCCATAGAATGTAATTCGTAATTCTTCTGGAAAACAAAAGATTGGATACAAAGGCAATCTGTATTCTCCAAGATGATAAAATCATTTCAAACACGGAAGCAGCTTCTGCGTATAACCATTACTTTGTTAACGCACATAAACAATATCTGGATAATGTTACGACACCTAATGACAAACTTTGACGAACTTCTTAACAACGTGAAGAAAGGGGCTGATAATTCAATATTTTTATTGCCGTTAACTAGGGGTAACGTATTAAATGTAATAATGAGTTTAAAATGTTCTAATTCAAACGATATATACGGTATTAACAGCAA
Organism: Zhengitettix transpicula; assembly: GCA_037074705.1. Lineage (NCBI taxonomy): Eukaryota > Metazoa > Arthropoda > Insecta > Orthoptera > Tetrigidae > Zhengitettix > Zhengitettix transpicula. The sequence goes on along the minus strand of CM073595.1, from coordinate 1,187,644 downwards.
ACTCATTAAGGAATGCGCGGAACCAATTCAATACATGATTAATTCGTCGGTCTTAAGAGGAAAATTTCCGAATTCTTTAAAAGTAGCTAAAGTAATTCCACTATTTAAAAAGGGTACGCGTATTTATATCTCGAGTTACCGACCTATTTCCCTCTTTCCAATTTTCTCTAATATATATATATATATATATATACATTTACAATACAAGATCAGAGACCTTTTGAAGATTTATAAATATTGCTTTACTAATAATTTACCACGGTAAAGGAAGTGCATATCCATGAAACTAAATACATTTCAGTTTTATGTGGATATGTCATTATGTTACTTGCTATCTTCCAGCATTATAGTTTCATAAACATACGTAACTTGGTTTTCGTTTACGTATTGAAATGGCCAATTATGACTGGGATCACTTCACTCTATGAAGACACCGACAACTTGAAATACTGTTGTCACGTATAGAGACTTATTATATTCATCTGTTTAAATAACTTGTAAATACCTGGAAGAATTCAAATTAGGAATATCGTGAGAAAATTACGAACGTGGTCTTCGTCGATGCAGAAATGATTACTCAGTAGACACAAAAGAAGTGGCTAGTCGGCAGAATCCGAAATGGAAACTGGACAGTCTCAATGCTCGAAAGGTGATGAAGAACCATAAAAATGTTTAGTTATACATAACTGAAGATTATATGGAGAAACAAAACAAGGTTTCGAAAATATCGGAGAGAGAGCTTTTTGAAATATTCTAACAAGAAGATGAAACGCCTTAGTCGGAATATAATACTTTGAAGCGGTGAGATATTAGAAGTCAGATATCAAAGCAAAGAAACAAATAAATAGGTATGTGGTAAGTTGTATGTTAATTCAGGTGACGACAAAATGTAGAACAGCGTCAACGCAATCAGTTGACAGATTGCTCCAATAGAAAATAAATCCTTTACCGAATTACTTGTCCAGTGTAAATTGTTGGTGCCCTACACGGCTGTCGGGGAAAAAGTTAGTGGACGTAAACAAGGTGATTATCTTGCCTGAGGGAGCCGGCGCAGAGGCTCGAGCTCCAGATCCTTGTCCAGGTCCATCGCTGACGACTTCGACAACTCCACTGACAACGAAGCGAAGCTCCGCGCTCAGCCGATAGCGTCACGCTCGTTATTCCATCCATTTCAAGAGCAGTTACTTTTGTCTTTCACGAGAACACGTAATAGCTTCCTCTGGTGGATTATTACGACCGCACTATTCACGCTTTCTCTAACAATACGCACATTTTTTATAGACACTTATCGTTCGTTATCTCTCGTCATACATTAACGACTTCTTATGAATAAAAAAAACACAAAGTCCTTGAGACTGTTCTATCATCACACCGGAAAAGAAAACTTAAGTAATGACGATGTGACTAACCCGTGACAGGGAAAACTGCTTCCAATTAATATTCCGAATTGGTGGAATGAGATTCTGTGTTAAAATTTCTAGGTAACAATGGCCTTCTTATTACTATTAATTACTGCAAGCAATTACGAAACGTACGAAAAAATGTGGTTCTTCAATGACCAATAAGATGGCAGAATTATGAGCCTGAGAATGTATTGATAACTGTTAACATATTTATAAGCTAAGAAATATGCTCACATTCTAAAATTGGTGTCCAGATACGTAGGGATTACTTTTACAGGATGGAAGTGATATCTTTAAAGCACTATTTTGTTCTCGTTTAATTTTAATAAAAGTCCGTTTTGTTCATTTAGTGGTGACTTCTTGTTGTTGAAATAACTAGATTGATATCAAACGGATAATTAAACACAATGTACAGGGAAATACAAGATAAGCATAAAAGAGTATTGTAACACATAATTGAGTATTGCCGCCTGGTAGCAGCCGCCAGTGAGTTTCCTAATACCTCGCAGAAATTCAGAATTAGTGAACGCGGCCCACAGAAATAATGACGCTTTAACCTGTCCGGAAAATACAAGCAAATCGTTTATTTCGATTTTATAATGCATGCGTTGTGACTGACGAGTGTTATTGTAAGAACAGTCGCAACTTACGGGTTTTGCTTAGTTTAATTCTGACATTCAACATGCCGGTTAAGTTCACTCCCTAGTACTGGGGTGTGAACGAGAGTAAATACAAGTTCCGCGTACCAATTTCTACCAAATTTTGTACACACGTTAGTTACGATCAAGGAACAAATACTGGATGGGATAAATACTCCTATTACTTATAATAAGGGTGGGGATCGCGAGTATTTTTGTCTCTCTTCATGAACCGGGAGTGTTTTAGACACTCTTAAGGCATCGAAAGTAATTTAAAATAGCTTAGAATACTGGTATTACACTCCCTTAAGGTACCAGGAATTTTTTTGACTCTTGTAGGGTACCGAGAGTATTTTTTAGTCTCTTATTTTAACTCAATTAGGGTACGGGGAGTTTTTTAGGTTCTCCTAATGTACCAGGAGACATTTCTTTACTCGATTTAGGTACAAATAGAACGTATACGAGAATTATTCTACTAAATGAAATAAAAGTGTCTAAAAACTCACGTCGAATTAAAACAGAAAAAAATTACTGGCTAAATTCATTAAGTCTAAAACTACTCCCGGTACGTTAAAAGAGTAAAGAAAGACAACCTTTGACTAAATACAGATCAAAATCTACCTTGTCCTCTAAGACAAAAAATTATCTGGTAACTTAAGAGGGTCAAAAGTACTCCGGGTAACTTTCTATCAACCGCGTCCACATTCAGGCAGAGCGACATAAAATTTCGTTAACCACCATGGTTAAAGCGAGATATAACACAGCGATTCCTATAACCCCGGAATCGACACTAAACTCGGTCTTTTTTTGCATTACTTTTTAAGTATACCCACTTCCACCACCAACCTGTATCGTAAGGGTCCTTCCCCCCCCCCTTGCCTTTGGAGTTGAAATTAGATACTTGAAAATTCTAGAATGACACGATCAAATTAAGCGACCCCAGGAATGTTTTATTTGACGCTAATAATGTCCGTTTAGGAATGTTCTTAAATTCTAAACTGTCCAACCGCAACCCGTACAGACAGTAGATGTGTCCTAATCCCTCAGTGTTTTCTGGATCGTTAGTAACTTGTGTATAAAGTTTGGTAGAAATTGTTCAACGCATTTAAGACTGTATACGGAAATTTGTTTCACCCCTTCCACCCCCACTCGTAGGGGCTGAAAAACATCTTAACCATTATGGTAAATGTCAGAATTAAACTCTGTGACTTCTATAACCCCAGATTTAATATCTGTCATCGTTGTTTACTCATTACCTTTATGCAATCGCCTTTCACCCACTTTCTCGACCACCCCCACACCGAGGAGCTGAAATACAGCTTAACTGACATAGTGAAACTCATCGAGTTCTATAACCCTGGATGGTTTCGCCTTATTGGTGCTTCAAGGGGTTGAAATTATTCACTAAAAACATCTGGATAGAAACTTTTAATCACATAGACCCCGAAAAGTAATTAATCGACGTTAATATAGGCCGTTTTAGCATGTATTTAAATTTAATGCCTGTTCACACCCTAGGGACTTTTCTAACGCTTCGAAAGGCCGACAGAAATCTTTGCGGGGGTGCGCACAACAACTCACCAAAGTTTTTCATCGCAATCGGATGAATGGTTTAGGATCGATTAATTAGGCCATGAATTGTTTGGACGTAACATTTGAATTGTTTGATAAATCATTTATAGCGGTCTGATCGAACAAAGCAACAATGAGAGAAGCGAGCTCACTTTGCTTTGTCGAAAAGTCAAAAATGGCGTATGCGCGCTAAAACTCGGGGGAACTAGGAGTCAGTTTGCGGAAAAACATCGTGAGGAGCAGAACAAGTAATATAACTGTTAGTTAGCGGAAAAAGATTGTTAGGAGCTGATAGCGGAAAGATATTATGAGGAGCACAACAAGAAATATAATTTGAGCAGAGACTATACATCGTCAATGTATAACTAGTTAAAGTTGTAAATTAATACGAAGAAAACATTCACGCCGCAAGTATTGCAGCGTAAATAATTGAAAAGTAAGAACAGTTTAAGTCTACAGCCAGGAGCTAAAGAAAAGTTAGTTCGCTCCGAAAGAATAAACAGTTAAAATAAATCGTCAAGGAGATACGTTGCAGTTTACGTCCAATTCAGTAAAAGACTAATAAATCTACGAATCATGGGGTTCCGGTAAGGCGAGCAGACATCACATAGCTGACATTCAGGAGGATCATCCGAGTTCCTGTGATGCTATGAATTTTGACTTAATAGTGTAAAATCTGTGAGTCGACATTTTAGAATCAGTGTAAAAGTTTGCCATAGTGTACGTCCGAAACCAAAAAGAATGCTGGTACCAGCTGGACACTACGTAAGTAACAAAACCAAAACTAATGATTAATTGTAAACTTTAATTAAATGATAAAGTCAGATTTCGTTCTCTTTTAATTGTCAATCAGAGTTAATTTCTTTACTTTTAATTTCTTTCAATCGACATATTGTTTAGATAAATTGTGAACTGTTTGTTAATAAGATTTTTAAATCAATTTGTTGTTTCCATTATCAAACCCAGTAGAGGCCCTGAGAGAGAGAAAGATCTCAAATTTTGTTGTAATTATCTTTATTGCCACAAAATAAATAAATATTTTGGGTGTTAATTTTTGATTGTTATTTCATTTAATAAACGACCTATTATTTTATTTATTACAATATATATATATATATATATATATATATATATATATATATAATTTAAGAATGATTGTTGTAATTGAACGAATAGAGAGCTATAATTGGATAAAATAAATATATGTAATTTTATGTGGCCGATCTCTAGACTGCCTCGCATCACGGAGGTCGCGGGTTCGAATCCCAGCAAGGGCATGGATGTTTGTGTGCGTGAGAGGAAAATATTGTAAAATCAGTCCCGCTGACTAAGCAAAAATGAATTTCCATAACGAGTCGGTAATAACCAAAACTGTTGACACGACTGTAAATAAATTAATAATAAAAAATTATTTATAAGTAATTTCATGAACCAAAGACGTTTAGACCCGTATTTATTACTTTCTACTAGACATACGAATGAATCTAGCAGGCAAAGAAAACGATCGTATTGTTCCCGAATCTCCCCAGTAGCGGAATTTCCTCGGGTTAACCGTTTGAGTCATTTAATACGTAATGGCACGGCAATTTTCAGAAATCTGGCTTAAAATGACAATTTGATTTAATCACATTATATTATTAAAAACTCTAATTCTAGTGCATAGTATTATCAAAAAGCATAAAAAATGTGTTTTTTAAAAATGAAGAAAGTAACTTCTTCTAAAATAAAACTGATAAAGTTTAGAGTTGCGTTGTTCGAAGAAGTTTTTCAACCAGTTTCGAAAAAAATTAGATTGCAAGAGCTCCATTGTTTAGAGAGTCTACCACCTACCGAAAAAAAAACAGCGTCCAAAGTCATGTCGTATATGTATCCAAGTAAAAAAAAAACGAGAAACGCGTTATTTCTGTCCAGCCTTTGTGTGGAGGATTGTTTTAAGAAGTTCCACAAACAATAAAACATTATTTTATTTCTTGAATTTCAATTAATTTTTATAATTATATTTTTTGTTCGTTTTTTAATAAATATTTTGTTCATTGATTTTTTGTTCTTTTCCCAGAAGACATCTATCGATATTAGCACTGATATTGTAACGCGTGTACTTTGGTTTAGTTTTGCTTTGTCTCGGAAGTGTTGTTTGCTGTGGTTTGGAGAATTCGAAATCGTGCACGTGCGTGGGGGTGGAGGAGATAAATATTTCCGTCCAAGTAATTTTCGTGTCCTGTCTCGATTGTTGGCCTCAACATGACAGAATAGTTGGCCATTGTTGACTACGGAACTGCAGCTGCGTGCTATAAATCTTGTGACAATGGAAGAATCAGTGAAACTGACATTTTCGACGAAGTTTTCTAATAATGAAAAAAGGTAAAAGAATGGGAGGCTATAATGGAGGGAACGGAGATAAGCTTTCGAAACTAGACAGTTGTTCTGCGCTCACCGCAGCTGGTGGATGTGATTATGAGAGTCTCCGTAAAGTTGTTGTCTCTGATATAGTCCGAGGTCGTGAGAAAGGGGCCACAATTTGTTAGTGAAGAGTTCTTCGAAGCCACACAATTTAGTACGACGGCTTGGCAGCAATCAATCCCGGAGGCCGACGCCTTAGCCAGTGATCAACCCCTGAATCGACGCCTTTCAATGGTCCTGACTAAAGTCATCACTGCACTTAACCCGTTCTGCCGGCTGTGAGATACGGAGACGTCGGTACGAAAGCTACCGCAAGCAACACAACACAGAATAGCAGTACGTATTTGGTACGGGCAGCAGATCTCTTCTATGTAAAAACCACAGGTGCCTGAGATAAGAGTTTTTCATGCTTAACTGTAATAAACTTATATAAAATTTCTTTAATGGTCAGCCCACAAAAATAATTTTTTACAATATATTCAGAGTTTAATCGTAGCTGCACAAAAATGGCAAGTGAACAAGGACGAGATAACTCGTAGTGGACGTCCTAGAAAAGAACGCAATCTACGAGTTATCTCGTATTCGGCAAGTCAACGTGTTAAGAACGGTAGAAGTAATTAATAAAGCATCATGTAGCAAGCGACCAAATTGACAACTGCTTGAAACGAGTCATATTAATGATTCTAATTTGTCTCTTTTCTGTATCGGACTGTAGAAATATCGACCCTATTAAAATACGTTAGGTTGATTTCATAATAATATCTCTGATGACGTTACTGCGCTATTGAGGTTACTCACTTATATTCCCAAAGTCATTAATTTACGAGTAAACTTTACACAATGGGTGATATTATTGGGTAGGTATTCGTCAACAATTTAATTTTAACTCCGACATTCGTCTTTACATAGTTTCAGACTCCATCACCACAGCATATAAAAACTGGAAGATAATAAATATTTTACAGTTTGCGAGTGTTTTTATGGGAGTAAACCTTCGTGGAAACAATCCTAAACGCGACGGCATTCATACCGGTTAACGGCCGTAATAATTTCGTCTCGGATTAGGTAGCGATGTAGCCTATAACACGCAACTCACATTTGTAATTTAAATTAGGTTAAGCTACTTTGATCCTAACGGCCTTGTAGGTAATTACGTTATTTTGTTTGTTTCGGCGGTAAGAGTTGTAAAATGGTCATATTTATGTCAGCAATATTTTTTTTTCGATTGCTCGATTTGCCCTTTGTTATATGCAATTTTACTCTGATATAGATTTTGCTGAATGTAATTAAGAGCACGAAACGGGAGACGTTCGAGCACAGTAAATGAATCACTCCAGCTGTGTTGACGAGGTACACCCACACATGCGTCATTTCCTGTGTCCCAGATCTACCTCGACAAATCCCAAATAAAAAAATAATTCAATTTTACTCTGTAAAAATATAAAGGTGTTTGTGAATAATGGCGGAACGACAGCCGGGTAAAACTGCGGCGCGAAATGCGGGCAGTGTTACGAAACATTTCAAAACCTCGAACTCTCAAACTCTTCTTTGTCAACGTACATTCAAATTTGTAAATAATTAAATATTGATCGTAATTGTAACATCTCCGATTTCATGCTTCCAAAAACTTCAAACGTTTAAAATTATACATAATTAATTAAAATAATTTTAGAACAGTTCGTCAAACATACATAAATTATTATTTTATCTCCACCCCCGTCCCACACCCACGATGTGCGGAGTAGAGTTTACTGTTATTGAAGGTCTCCCTTTCAGACTAACAAATTCCGATACCCACTATTGTTGATACGATGGGAAGTTTTTGAGATATTTCAATGTGTCCAATTTTTTTTTTCCTTTTGGAATTCTAAAGATAAATATAAGCGTATCATTGTGTTTGAATACCTCCTTACATTTACATTTAATTTAATATTTCTGAATTTAAAGATCAGGTTGGAAAAATCTCGACCGGACCGTGAATCGAATCCAGGACCTCATAGGCTCAGTGCTGACCATCGATTGAAAGCAGTCCTTCTGTCGTTGAATTTAATGTTTCTTATTACTAAAGTTGTGTGCATAATGTCGTCAAGGTATTATATTGTATTACAACCTAAATTTTTGTTAAATGTGCACATGGAACGAAATTTGAAACAATTTGAATAAATTTAGATTAGGATTGAAGTTAAAATTATTGCTGTTTTCTAATATTTTCTAACTTTGACCATAAATTTATTTCGGAAAATAGGAAACTGTCGTATTGCGAAGAAAAATGCAACAGGGGTATAATAGTCATCGTCGTCGAATCGTTGCGTTTAAATATTATATACCCGTGTGAAAACCGAGAACTGTTCATCGAAAAATTACACCGGGAAAGACTTCAATCATTGAAAAATGCAACACGAGACTCTCTCAAGCCAACGATTAATTTAAGACTTTATTGAGCTCTCTTGGCTCAGTCTCTACATGTTACTGGTTTTGCATAAAATAAGGTGAGAGATAACAATAAGTGGAAAGCTCAAAACGTCTGGAAGCCCGTAGCTGCTTATTGGTTGGTCTTATTTTCACCACATTTCGTATACAAGTACATATTGGGTCTACTTAATCGAAATGTACAATATCTGCAGTTTTAACGCATAATATTTTACATCTCATCGATAGTCTTGCGTATTGGGATAGTTACATTGACTATTTGTTAATTATATTAATTTATGTAGTGTCGCATTGTTTTAATATGTGAACTGTCAATGAGAAGTCTGTCAACGTTTCGGCTTATGGTGGTAAAATTAAGCGAAACAAAAATGGTGACTTCACATGGACCTTAATTTCAAGAACATACTATACATCATCTGGGTGTTCGGCGTTGCCCGGAATTGTCATAATCAAACTCAGCGACTTCCATAACCCGGGATTGGTCTCCAGTCTCGTGTGTTTTTGCATATTTATGTTCCGGCCCTCCACCCCCAAAGGTGATTCCCTCCCATGCCGAAAGGGATTGAAATTATATACAAACAACATCGGGAGAAACATTATCAATGTCACAGACCTCGTAAAATATTTATTCGACGCAAATATCGGCCGTTTCAGCATTTTTGAAAATTTCCACCCCCGTCTATCCTTTGACGACATATCGGGGAAACATTTATCTATTGCCCTTCAACGTAACATTTTTCTGTACAAGATCTAGTAGCACATCCGAAGTATGAAAGTTATTGAATGTGCCTAATATAGAGCTAATGCTCCGACCTTCCATTCGCCTCAGTTATTTCAGACAGTAGTGGCCAATGGACAGGTACGTCAAACATCTCACATTAAATCAGCAAACGAAGATGGAATACAATTAAAAATACGCTTATCGATGATTACAATAATTTCAGTGGCTACTTGCGGCGGGATTTCGCAGTGACTTCGGCGTGGGTGAGATGGTACTCCTGCAGGAATTCTTGTGACTCACTCTGTGGACTATGTAACAACCTGTTCCTTCAACTATCACTGAATATATGTTATAACCTGAATTATCATTTGCAAATAGACGATTAATACAGAAGTTTAATATAGCATAGCTCCGTATAGGAATGTTACGTGTACACATATACTTCCAGCTATGAATAAGGTTTGTTTTAATTAGTTACGAATGTAACCCGTTGACCGTTTGTAAATATCCAAGAAGGAAATACAATTTAAATGCAGGTTTTGGCGCTAAATAAGAAATTGGCGTGCTTACAGTCTGGAAAAGCTGGTGCCGACATGCGCAAGAGAAATTGGCGAGTCATGCAAAAGGTTAAATATAATATGCGCTGACGTACAAACGTCATTCAGACAGGCAAACTAAAGTAAAACTTGTTCCGCGGAAGTATTAGCAGTAACACACACACTTTATGTATAAATACTGTTGTCTCCGATGATTAAAAAATTTTAAGTTTTGTGATTAATAGAAACGTTGGGCATTAAAGGTAATATTTCCCAGTTGAAAACCTGTCGGATCCTATGAATAAATTACATCGAGAGATACTTCCCAGCATAATCGAGGAACAATCTAATACTAAGAATTTTTGTTTCGTTTCTCCTGTAAGCGGTGACAAAATCCATTGTGCAGTGTAAGCTTGTACTCACGAAACTGTTCAAAGATAATTAAATGAGCACGTCACTCAGTCTTTCATTGAATCGAATGCATACAACAGTCGCGGTAGAGCAGGAATTTCTACGAGTCGTGTACGACAGTTTAAAACATTTTGCAAACATCTAAAATTGGATGCAGGGAGCGATAACTTAAGAATAATCTATTCCGTGAAGCGATCGCTTTGGCAACACACTTGCCAAAGCGATCGCTTTACGGAATAGATTACTTCATAACATTGAGATGTAAAATAGGAATGTGATACTTTTTTATATGCACGATGGCGTAATAAAAAAAAACCTCACCAGTTTTATTCTTCTCAAATATTAGTCACTACAGAATGGTAAAGACTAATATTTTTAACTATCTGAGTGCCCGGCGTTGCCCGTGTTGTCATATATCCATAACCCAAGATTTTACTCCACTCTCGGTTGCTTTTGCGATATTTTTATGTAACGCACCTCGCCCTTATCCCTAAATGTGCTCACCTACCATGCCAAAAGGGGTTAAATTCATTGACCACGAAAAATTTTCTTTCGATAAATATATCGGCCGTTTTAACATGTTAGAAAATTTCCACCCCAGTTACTGTAGGTTAAACAAAAAGTTAAACGTCATAATTAAACTCAGTGACATCAGATTTGACTCTAATCTCTGCTATTTTTGCGTTAATTTCTTGTAACGCCCCTTCACCCCCACCCCTAAGCATGCTCCACTCCTATGCCGATAGGAGTTGAAATTATACACAGAGAAGATCTAGAGAAATATTATGAATTTAATTGACGCCGTAAAATATTTATTTAACGCAAATATCGGCCGATTAACATGTTTGAAAATTTCTACCCCCGTCCACCTCCGATAAGCATGTCCCACCCCCGCACATTGCTTTGATTGTTATAAATAAACTCAGCGACATTCATAACCCCGATTTGACTCGAATACCGGTTGTTTTTTCGTTATTTTTGTGTAACACCCCCCCCCCCTAATAGTGCTTCCCTCCCATGACGAAAGGGGTTGAAATTATACACAAAAAACATCGGTAGGAATACCTGAAAAATATTTATTCAGCTTAAATATCGGTCATATTAGCTTGTTTCAAATATTCCATCCCTGTCCCACGGAAAATTGCAAGTTGAATGTCATAATTAAACTCGTAGACATCCATAAACTTGGATTTGACTCTAATCTCAGTTGTATTCGCATTAGTTTCCTGCAACGCCCCTCCACCCCTGCCGCTGAAGGTTCTCCAGTCCCATGCTGTAAGGGGTTGAAATTATACTCAGATAACATAGGTATAAACACTTATCAATCTCATTGGCCTCTAAAAATATTCATCTGACTTAAATATCGGCAGTTTTAGCCTGTTTGAATATTTCCACCCCCGTCGTGTCTCACCCCAACAATTTTTGTTTCCTGGTCGCAAAGAACACGTGTACGAAATTTGGAGAAATTTGCTCCTCGGGTGTAGATTTGTATAAGGAACATACAAACAAACAAACATATACTCTGTTTTATTTAATAGATGAGAAACGGCTTACGCAAGTTGGGTGTCTCTCACGTTTGTTGGAAAAAGTTAATGCGCTAAATGTATTTTGACACATTAAACTTTAATCAAGATTGTTACTGAAAACAACAATAAAAATATTAAAGTGATATAAAAAAATTATGCTGCATTATGACCTTTCAAAATAACGGCAAAGCAGCTGCAACTCTTGTTGGGAGACGATTTTTTAATAACAATCCACAACACCAATTTTCTATGTCGACTTATGCATTTAATTAAACGTTAAAAATGGGTTTAAATGAGGTATGTAGCAAACATGATAATTTGGGGGTGACAGAGGCAAATGGGATCGTACAACTTTCTTTTATACGATGAAATAAAGCCCTACAAACCGCTGGCAGAAGGACGGATTAACCTAGAATGCTTGATGTTTTAAAACCTCCAAGTGTGATCACGGACGAAAATCGCATCATGCAAATATCGATTGGATCCCTGGCAGATAGATTAATTTGCTTGTTGGCGTGGGAGGGTGGGGGGGGGAGGGGGTTAAGAACTTCAAGCTTCCGACAGTTATAAAGTAAGGTGAGTAAGTAGCAAGAAGCAGAAGGAACGCGTGTCGGAGAGACGAGAGTAAAGTGTATGGTTATGGAGATACAGGGAATTTAGCAGTGTAAGCAGTAGTGAGGGAGATGATACTTATTATTCTACATATATTAAAAAGTAAAATCCAACCCCAGTAATCACCACCCATCAGTCTCCTACCAATACTAGCAAAAGTCTTCGAAAAACTTCTGATACCACAATTTGGATTCCGAAAAAAAACCACTCCTGTTCTCAACGACATAACACTGTAACATAATTAACACAAACATTGGAAAAACATATGCCTGTCACCATTCTTGGATTCTGAAAAAGCATTTGGCAAGATTCTCCATCCGTCATTCTTCTTCAAATTAAAACCTCACGTGTCCACTGCCTACTTTAACCTACCATGCAACTATCTTACTAACCGTTCCTGCCTTGTCAAATATCAAAATCACTTCTCCCCAATATACCCTATTCATTCAGGTGTCCACTCCTATAGTCCATATATACCAATGATATCCCTAAAAAAACCGATATAGCCATACTCATCCAGAACTATGATTACGAATCTGCTACAGTATAACTACAAACTGCCATTAACCATGTCCGGTCCCGTTGACATAACTTCTGGCGTGCCCCAGGTTAATGTTTTTAGCAGGTATTAACGATTTTCCAGCCGGTATCCTGTTCAATAAAAAAATATATTCGCGAACGACTACATTATTTTAGGGAAATTAAACAGCCAAATGTCGTTGATGCTCTTCAATCGGATGTAGAAAAAAATGAAGCTGGTCTTTGCAAAATAAAATGAAAATAAATGCATCCAGAAGCAATATTATTAGCTTTACGGAACAGAAAAATGTTGAGGGTGCAAATTACAAACTTAGGGGACGATTTTACAGCAGTATTCAATAGCTGCAAATATTTCGGTGTAATTTTAGCGAAGGCCTATTACATTCAGTGGCTATTAAGGGATGGAAAGCAATAAACTTCGTACGCAGGGGTGATCTATTCTAGAGTTTGGAGCAGCTTGTTAGGATCTGCATACGAAGGAGCACATTCAGGGACTGAACAAAATTCAGAAAAAATAAACCCACTGAAATTATCTTGCAGACTTGCGGAAAATGAGTTGGAGACTTTGGCAAATAGAAGGAAACGGGCCAGACTTTGTGCATTATTCGGAGCACACAATAACGAACGGGTCTTGACAAATGTAAACAGATTGTTTTTACCTCCCAATTACTTATCTAAAAGCGATCATTCGTGGAAGATTAAACAGAGGAAACAGCGAATTGATGCAGGGAAATTATAATTTCTCAATGGAACAATTCGGTCATGGAACAGCCTGCCTCCAAATGTACTCATAGCGTATATAACAATTCAAACCAAAATTAATTACTTATGATAGGGATTTTTAGTGGAAACAAGAAGATTGCTATTAAAAAAATCGAGTGAAGTGATGTTGAAAATAAAATAATATGGTTTTCGAAATTTAATCTTTAAGGCATTGCAGTGAAGTGAAGTGCAATGAGAATAAGTGCAGAGAACTGCAGGACGTCATTTAATAGTGATATCTTAGTGTGGAAGTAACAAGCTTTATAGATGCATGGGCGCCGGCAGGATTATTTTCAGGGAGGTGAATCTGCATTATACTAGTAGCGCGATAGTTTTATTATTGATATATATATATATATATATATATATATATATATACATATATATATGTTTCATTTTAATATAATTAGATATTAGCAAGGGTTGAGAGCTTGGTAAGTTGGAATTTGAGCAGGCGCCGCCGAGACGGAATTGGACACATATGATTTTGACCCTTGGAAGTTACCTGGACTGTCACACCGTGGGAAACGTTCGCTGAAAAGCCGAGAAATTTGAATTAACACGTGACTGCCTGAACCAATGACATTTCTTGGTTCAGGAAAGATCGATCCAAAGATGATCGAGAGATCGATTTTTGACATCCAGCGAGGGGCCTGAAAAAGAAAAGTAGACACAGGACAAACCGTCGCCAGCGATGGACGTGCAGCCCCAATTCGCAGATTCGAGAGGACACTTGCAGTTTCGAGAGGACCCGGAGAGATCGAGGGTGCCACACGATAACGGCCAGACATCAACGAACGTAACTGCCAAGTATCTCAATCCTTGACGCGCCTGGGGGAATTACCGTAGACCATGTTTAACTGAGATTAAGGGATCAGATTGTTTTGTCAGGCTAACTGAACACTGTATTTTTTTTTATTTTTTGTCCATGTTCAGATAATTAATTAATAAATTCTGTAAAATATTCTCTTAATTTATCATTTAAAAACCTTCCACTACATACTATTAACTAATAAAATATAATTTATAGCAGTGCATCCTTATAATTGTAGGTAGGCATTTATGTTACGCCAATTAAGTAAATATCAAATTCAAATCGCACGGGTATTTTAATATGGTGGCACCATTTTTGAGAGTCCCACCTTCAGCCATCTTCGTGATTCTTGGGGCGGGGGGGGGGGGGGGGAAGGGGGACTTCCTGCACGCGACCGCACCGGTCCACGCTGAACTTTAAAATGACAATTACGCTATTTCATACCAGATTCTGCAACCCGCAGAAATAGAATGGTTTTGTCATCACTGTACAATTTTGGGATAAGAGAACTGAATTAAAAACGTTGTATACTGAAGCAAGGCATAACTCTTTAATTGTGAAAAAAATAAAATTAAAGACAATTTAAACAAATTCTAAATTGATGAATAACAAGTGCTAAGTATTTGTGTAGAAAATGTAGCGAACATGACAGGTGATGTAAATAAACTTGCTGATCAGAAAATATTTCCCAGAGTAAAGAAAATGAAAAAACTTAAGATATCGAAGAAATGAATGTAAACATGTCTCCAGAGTGGGCTGAAGATCCTTTCCTAATATTGATTTTTGAGATGGAAAGAGATGAAAGAACGAACGAATAATATGAATATTAGGGAAAATAACACAGGTTGTGGTTAAGTTAATAAGTAACGAGATGGGGTACTACATGCTTGATCGTCTTCTTTTTTAAAAGACTACTCAGACCAAGTATCTGCTGCTTGGACACAAGACCTAGAACTTTGGCAAAGCAGACAAACAAATATATTGACAATTGCCCTTCAAGCTGCCGATCTTACACTGGGTATGTTTATTAAAGATTAGTGTATATTAAGAAGCATGTATGGAAGAATTTGGAGAATATGTTGCGTTAGGAATTCTGTCCTCCATAAAAAAACGGAAAGAAAAGCTATTTCAAAGCTCAAATTTTATTGTTGGAGTGTATGTTGACTTCAGTTATTGAGTACGGCTGACAAAATAAAAGCGAGGGAAGATCTTTCATTGATCCAACGGCGAATCAAACGACAAATAATAATTTATTTGGCTGAAGAGCATCAACTATTGAACTGTAACAGTCAACCTGATATATAATAAATATAGATTCGGGAAACGATTTTGAAAAAGAATTGGATACGAGGAAACAGTCGTCCAATTTCCACTATACATAATGAAGATCACAAGTAAATAGACAAGTATACTGAGGAAGACTGCATTGCAATAGAGGATGTGGGTTGTTTCGAAGCCATTGACCATTATTAGAAAACCATGCAGAGTCGCTTAAAGCACGCAAACTTCTCAAACAAGCGTTGAGCGTCTACTTTCTGGGTAAGATTAATTTTAAATGATAATAGGCAGTCATTGAAGGGTGATTTGCTGTCAGCTATTATTTATTAAAATCCAGGAATAATACCTAGTATTTTTTTAAAATTATTTAAATTGTATTGTTATTTTTAAATTAATTTTTTGTAAATAATACATTAGTTGTAAATAAAAAACATCATATTTACTTATATATGAAAGAAAAAATGTGATATTTAATTAATTTTAATTTTTAATTTTATTAATGTATTTTTTAACCGGAGCGTGGAGCGGGGTTGGAGCAAATCCTTTTTCAAAAAGTAGTCGCTTTAAAGCCCTACACTCAAAACAAAATAATGTATTGCGTAGTTAATCTAGTAGCCACAAGGTGAGTGAGTGATCGTACGTAAGGAATTAAGAATCTTTGTTCAAATTATGAACGACATAAAACGCTTTTTGAGCAAAAAGCGTAAGACTGATGTCGTCAGTCTGATGATATCATGAAATGTTATGTTTGTGTTTCTATCAAAATTATTCACTGTGTTGTTTATTGTCCGTACACAGAGGAAAATGAGATTCAAAAATATATGAAATAAGAAGTAATAACATAAAATACAATTAAATTTTATTATGCTAGCCGACCAAATTCTAAACTGTTGAAATCGTTATTCCTTTATAATATTCCACCGAGAAAAAATAAAAATTGTGAATTTCATTTGTAAAATATGATATAAATTTTGGATATATAGATAGATAAATTCTGTCATTTCATCTCTGAGAGATCGATTTTCTTCAAAACACAAAATAGCACTTTCGGTTAAGCAGCTCCACCCAGATAATATGAAAAAACTTGACAAATAATTTTTACCCATGGCAGAAGATATACAGAAACTTTACGCAGGTTTTCTACACAACTTTATTTTGCCGAGGCTACCGCGTGGTACGAAATGTTGAAGACAGGTGAAGCGAGTGAAGCTGTTGTTGAATACGCAGATTTGATTGTTCAAGCCACTTACCCAGCGGTATGCCAGGCAAAATTGGTGTCATTATTCCAGTGACAAAAAGTAGCATTGAACGTATATTTAGTACGTTACGACGTGTCAAGACGTGGAATCGGTTAACAATGGGAGACGCGTGGCTACGTATGCTCAGTTTTCACAGGAAAGGAGTAGAGGACACTGAATTAATTGAGAAGGTGATGGACAGATTTGGACACCAACCTAGATGCCTGAAGCAGTGACTTAAATAAAAATTTATTTCATAAGTTTTTTTTTGTGTATTTCTTTCATGCCGGCGGGGGTCGGGGGGGGGGGGAAGTGCAAGTGCACTCCCTTGCAACCCCTGCCGGAGCCTATGTATAGGTGAAATGGTACGATTTGTCCCTTATTTATTTTATGTTCATGTTTGTATATTGTTTGTGTACCGTCATTGGATGTATTATAACTGTTTCCACCAGGCTTTGCCAAAAGCAATTCAATAAATCGACCTATCTATTTATGTATGTACGTAGAACTTCGATAGTGCTGGATTATTTTGTAGAAGACTTTGGCGGAGTCATTAAGGTTATTATCAACAAAAGCGGACGACTCAACAAGTGTTACTTATGGATCAACTACCTGGCTGAGAAAATTCCAAGATTTACTTTCGACCACGTGAATTAAATAAAATTCAGACTAATAATTATTTTAAAATTATGACAACAGAATCTGATCCCATTCCTGATATGTAAGAAATGTATCACAAGTAGAACAACTGAACTATTAAAATTAAAATGCTCAATTACATAGATTATTTTGTTATTAAATTTTGTAAAATTCTAATTGTTTTATTATTAAATATTATTACAGTGCAAAAATTATAGAAAATTAAAAGCCATGTCCTAAACAGGGAATAGTGTCTTCATTTTTTTTCAAGAATTATTATTTAACTGTAGTCAAGAATAGTGAAGTGAATCGTCATTTATACACGCAAACCTTTCTACTCTCGTTAGATGAAAAACCCGAAAAATTTCGTGATTAATAGTTTATTATACATTTTATTTTACTGAAAAATTGTAGCCCGATCGTGATATTGATGATAAAAGTATTGAATAAGAAAGATAGCCAATACAGACAAAAAAAAGGGGTAATATAAATACCACACAAAGTTTCGTCAGGTGCTAAGAAAAGCCTAGAGAAACACAACTGCACTGGTCAATTGACAACACTCAAAAGCAGTTTTGTTTCTCTAGGCTCTTCGTAGCACCTGACGAAACGTTGTCTGGTATTTATAGTACCCTTTTTTTTGTTTGTATTTGCTATCTTTATTATTCATAGTTTTCTATCGGACGTAAATTTTTTCATTTTTGATAAAAGTATTGTTATTGCGTTGCCTAACATCACGTGTGTGTCTTGTGAGATTATGTCGATATGCTATATCCGGAAATAATTTTATTGTACAAAAAATTAAAACATTCTTGTCGAAAACTGAGCAATAATAATACACTTCATTTCTCAAAGCATTTCGATACACAAGGTAAGGCAGTCTTTATCCTGATCGTCAGTTACGTTGTTTCTCGACGTGTCCGACGAAGTGTTCTTCCAAAAAGTATGCATTACATACATTCTGTTACTATTCATCTCCCAGTATCGCATTTAAGGTCTAACAAACTTGCGTTCTCATATGTACATATTGTCGAAAACAGTAGGAACAGATAAAGTTTACATGTACTCGAACTTCGTTTCATATTTTATACACACCTTTCGCTCTGCAACGTGGAAAACTTCCATATTTTGAATGACTATAAGTATTACACGTCTGCAATGCAAGAAACGTTGAAGTAAACGAAATAAAATTGGTGACGTTAGGCCATGTGCAGACTCTGGATGTCCATGTTCGTGACTGATCTCACACCGGAAGTTACTATCACGTACCGACGGAAATAACGTTCTCCTGCGTGAATACCGTTGGCCGGGACAACAGTTTCCCAGTTTCCACAACTTTACACCTCAAACAAAATCACAAGTCAGGAAGCGTGTTTCCGAAGGGCAACATAAACGTTAACAAGTACCGAGTACGTCATAAAATGTACCCAACTAAAGATTAAACTAATCCACGTCGAAGCTAAAACAAGTTCTGGTTGAAATTTTATGCCTAATTTTTGATTAATAACATTCTCCTTCGTCTACGCTGTTCGGCGGAAGAATTTTCGTTACCCGGATGTAGGAGGAGTGACCACATCACCTCATGTCTTAAATATATGTGATTAACAGCTATATTCGCATTCTAGACAAAATCGTTTAGAACTTCTAAAAACAATTAATCATTCAAATAAAAATAATGAGTAAGAAAGATAGTCAATTCAAACAAAAAACTGATAATATAAATACCACACAACGTTTTTGGGATCCTTGTACCTTTCGTCAGGTGCGAAGAAGAGCCTAGTGCGACACAACTGCACACGTCATTTGGCAAAACTCAAAAGCGACGAAAACGCAACGACAATGGCAGAGCCGAAAGGTTAGCGTAACAATAAGGAAGCAACGACAATGGGAAAACAGAAGGTTCAGCGTAATAATAAGGGATCATAGCAATTATTGAGTTTCATAGTGTCTGTTTGTACATTAATTGCTGTGATGTTTGATTTAATGTGAAGCATCTCTGAAATTAGTCTGGAATTGTACCTTGTGTCAACGTCTAAAGTTTTGTTTGCCCTATGTAGCAAATGTATGTTTCGAATTGTTTATATGTTTGGATACTACAGATTATTTATCAATGGGAAGTTTGATGTTAGACATATGGTCCTTGATACGTGAATTAAGGGAACGTTTTGTTTGACCTATGTAGCAGGAATTACAATCAGAGCAAGAGATTTTGTAAACATCACAATGTTTGTGGTAGGTGTCGAGTGGGTCCTTGTGGTTTTTAATCAAGTACGAAAGGGTATTAGTGGATCTGTAGATGATGGATATTTGATATTCTTTGAATATTTTCATAAATTTGTGATGTAGAAATTTGTAATAAGTGAGTATAAAAAAAGAAATTCAACTTGAAGTATTTGGGGACAATTGACAGTAGGATATTGGATTTTGTTCAATCTACTGTTTGCGTGTTTAAAAATAAAATTTAAAGGGTACTCATTGGAGATTAAAATATTTCGGACAATATTTGATGGAACTTGAATTTAGAAAGTAATATAACTCTGTCTACAAGACTTATACCATAGCTCTCTTATGTTTGGAGGATGATCAGAAAGATAATTGAGAACACGTCCAGAGTATGTAGGTTTTCTGAACCAATGGAAGCATTGTGAACGGATACAGTGACATCAAGGAAATTAAGAGAATTGTTAAATTCAAGTCCATGGGTGAATTGACACATACAGCAAACATTTTGTTGTTTACAAAATCTCTTGCTGCAATTGTAATTCCTGCTACATAGGGCAAACAAAACGTTCCCTTAATACACGTATCAAGGACCATATGTCTAATATCAAACTTCCCATTGATAAATAATCTGTAGTATCCAAACATATAAACAATTCGAAACATACATTTGCTACATAGGGCAAACAAAACTTTAGACGTTGACACCAGGTACAATTCCAGACTAATTTCAGAGATGCTTCACATTAAATCAAACATCACAGCAATTAATATACAAACAGACACTATGAAACTCAATAATTGCTATGATCCCTTATTATTACGCTAAACCTTGTTTTCCCATATTTGTTGCTCCCTTATTGTTAGGCCACCCCTTCGGCTCTGCCATTGTCGTTGCGTTTCCGTCGATTTTGAGTTTTGTCAACTGACGTGTGCAGTTGTGTCGCTCTAGGCTCTTCTTCGCACCTGAGAAAAGGAACAAGGATCCCAGAAACGTTGTGTGGTATTTATATTATCACTTTTTTGTTTGAATTGGCTATCTTTCTTATCATAATTAATCACTCAGTTGTGAAAAGCCGAGACAGTTCTGCTACTCGGCATTCAGGCAAAGGGTGATTGACCTGCCACAGAGATGGTGCTAGTAGGAACAAGTATTTCAAGTATTATCTGTTAAGTGGAATACTATAAACATTCAACCACGTATCTTCAAATAGTTTCACTGTTGTAATCGAGAAAAGAAAACGACAGTAGATGTTGCGATAAAAATGGATAAAATCAATAATAGAGGAGGTGTCAAACTGGAAAATTGCAGAACAGTCACCGGACAATATTACGCAGAATTACTGGAACGATTGCAGCAAGCCGGAAAGGCTCCAACTGCCATATTTCGCCAAGAAATAAGTTTTTTCTCATCACGACAATGTACGCACTCACACGTCCATAAAAAAATGTGATTCGAATTTCTTCCACATGAAAATGTTCGCCAGATTTAGTTCAAATTGATTATTTTCTGTTACTCGAATCTGAAGAAATGGCGAATTGGATGAAGTTTTGTTACGAAAGCAAAAACCATATCTGACACAAATGTCTATTTGGCCGAGTTTCAGGATTGATTTGATATTGAAGGCATAAAGAAGCTGGAAAAGCGATTGACAAAACGGGTTCATTTACAACAGACAATGTTGAGAAATACTTTTTTTTCTCACCTCGAGAACTATTTCAATCACGCTAGTCAATCAACGCTCAAGTGTCAAGAGACCCTTGACCCAGCTCTAAATTATCTTTCTGTTCGAAACAGTGAATTCTCTTTCCATTTCGTATGATCGGTCACTCATTTTCTTCCACGCAGTTCAATCTTTTATTTTGTTCATACTATCTTTCTGGTTCATCCCTTTTCCTTCCTCGTTTAATTTACACCACCCTTCAATTGATCTCTTCCACTTCTTGTCTTCCTTGGCTCAATCACATGCCTTACTCCCAATATCTGTCTACGATACATTTCTCAATAGTGAAGACAATCAAATAACTGAAACATGCCTCTACAAATGTCATCAGGTCATTGTCAACAAATTTTCAAACGTGGTACACAACAGCTAATTACGCTGTTGAAAGATTCATTATAAAAATGATAGTCAAAGTTTAATCCACTTGGCGGATTGGTTTCCAGGAATAAAGGAAATATATTGATAATTTTATAGAATACGAAAGGTGTTTTGAGATTCTGAAGATTTTAAGATTTATTTTATCGCGTTTTTTACCTGGTGTCTTCTGCGGCTGGGTTGAAAGTAAACTAGTGAACAAAATGGGACAAAAATGATGATGAAATGTAAGTGAATAGCTGGGCACTTAGAATACAATTTCAAATAGAAGTGTATTGATTGCAGTTCCATTTAAAATATTTGTTTCATAAATTAGCGTAAGCATTACACATTACTGAAATTCAACAATTATATGTAATAATATATATATTGTAATGCCAATTAATTAGGCCATTAATTGTTTAGACATAAAATTTGAATTGTTTGATTAATCCATTATAGTGGGCTGATCAAACAATGGAAAAGCGAGTTCAGCCGCTTTTGTTAAAAAGTCAAAATGGCGTTTGCGCGCATGTAAGTCTAGCAGTTAACGTCTATAACCAGCCAGGAAAGGAAGTCAGTTTTTTTTACGTCTACAGCCAGCTAGGATAGAGTTGGTGATGAAAGATTGCTTGGACGGATGAAGTTTTACTGGTGAGCAGCAAAGAGCGGAATAGTAAAGTTGACAGTTTAAGTCTACAGCAAGGAGCTAAAGAAAAGTTAGTTCGCTCCGAAAGAATAAACAGTTAAAATAAATCTTCAAAGAGATACGTTACAGTTTAAGTCCAAATCAGTAAAATACTAATAATACGAATCATAGGATTCCTGTAAGACAAGCAGACATCAGATAGCTGACATTCAGGAGGATCATCAGAGTTCCTGGAAGCCTATCAATTTTGACTTCAATAGTGTAAAATCTGTGAGTCGACATTTAGAATCAGTGTATAATTTTGCAATAGTGTACTTCCGAAACCAAAAAGAATGCTGGTACCAGCTGGACAGTACGTAAGTAACAAAACCAAAACTAATGATTAATTGTAAACGCAAATTAAAGGATAAAGTCAGATTTCGTTCTCTTTTAATTGTGAATCAGAGTTTATTTCTTTACTTTTTAATTTCTTTCATTCTGTCGACATATTGTTTAGGTAAATTGTAAACTGTTTTGCTAAAAAGATTTTAAATCAATTTGTTGTGTCCATTATCAAACCCAGTACAGGCCCCGAGAGAAAGATCTCAAAATTTTGTTGTAATTATCTTTTCAGAACCACAAAATAAAATAAAAATATTTTGTTTGTTAATTTTTGATTATTATTTCATTTAATAAACGACCTACTATTTGATGATTATATAAATGGCGCTTCAACGTGAGTCAAATTCTTTAAATTAAATAAAGCTCAATAGTTGATTATTACTATATATATATATATATATATATATATATATAAAAATAATAAATATATAAAATAATTTAAATTCTCCTTAATTAAGCGAAGACACAAAACTTATTTCGAGTAAATAACGATAGTTATTGAAAAACATACGTGAGGAATCTCAGGTGAATTGTCAAATCTGCAAGACTGAGAATATTAATCGAGATGGAATCCCTGAACTCTGTCTCTCTGCATGTAAATATAGAGAATAGACGCACAGTGGGACGAAAGCAGCTGGGGGGAAGATTATTTTAGTGCCTGGGCAAGGTATAATTATAGGCAAATTAATAAACTGACTGCCAGTTACCGGGTGAAACATTGAATTATTATTTCCATGCAGAACTGGATATTTTTAAATTGAAAATTACAGCGAGGAATTGGAAATCAACACACATCCGTAAAAATGTATTATAACAAAGGAACGTGTTTCAAACCATAAACTCAGCTTTAAACGCAGATACACTCTCCAGTCGTTTTGTATCCGTTGATTGTTCTGAACTGAAGGTAATGAATCAGCAGAAATATATTTATATAAGCAGGACCTAAGAGAAGAAAGAAACGATTATTCTTTAAAGTGTATGCAATTGTATCGCGTATTTCACTGTTAGTCTCGTACCAAGACACAGTAATAATTTCTCGTTTACCACACAAAAAATGCGAATTCCAATAAAATGACACCCTAATTTCCAAGACTATAGTGATGGAATTTCTAATATTTCTTTCAGCTAATTAAGCTTGTTTGAAATCGCCGTTTCATCAGTCATAGGGGAATTAAGAGGAAGTACAATAAAAAACTGTATAATGTAGATTTATTGCTCCATACGCGTCGAATAATTACGTCTTTCTATTCTTTCGTGATAATGTTCCGGCTGTGACATTTATTACTCGGTTCACCTCGTCGTCGCCAGGTGAGATACGAAAGAGGTGCTGCTCTCTGTACTGCACGGCCGGAACCACTACTCAAAACGATTGCCAATGGTGGGATTTTAATAATGGAAATGTTCCTCTTCAGTTCTGTTGCCTGTCTTGCAGATGAAAATAAGATTGGTAAAGGGAGAAAATAATCGCGGCGTGGGCATGAACGTTGGTGCTCGTCATGGTCAGGAGAACTGGGGTTGAGGCTTACCAGGTGTTGGTACTCCTAAACCCAGAATGTGTCATGCAAGATGAAAGTTTGGCACAAAAAGACTAGAGAAAGTAGAATCAGAAAAGGGAGGGAGACGTTTAGAACAGTAAATAACTCAGTCTTGATTGGCAAGTCAAACCGGGTTAGCCCAGACCAGATCAAGTCTACGCTTGAAATTAACTCATAAGGATCCTCAAGTCTAAGCTGAACAATAGATTATCCCAACTAAAACCATTATGAAACGGAAAATCTCCAACATCCCTAGCAACAAATAAGTTAATTTACATCTCCCTAATCGAGCACGTCTGGCAACACGCTTACTCCATATGGGGAGTTGCAGCTGAAACAAACGTGAACAAAATCCAAGTAATACAAAATAAATCCCTTAGATTGATTTCAGGATGTCCTTGGTACTTTAAAAATAAGAGACTGCAACATACCAACAAAGTCGTTATAAAAAAATCCTTTAATTGACTCATTAAAAACTCAACAGCGCATACTGATCCAACCATAGCTGAAATTACAACTTCAACTCCTCCAGAGCCCCAACAAAGAAGACTTTAAAGAAGCCGTCCTCTACTAATTCTGTTAAAATTTATAGCTCAGTAAACTCAGACCTTAATTAAAAGAATTCAATGTAAATTAATAAGTGATAATTGTTATGGTCAATCTAATGGTTGCAACCAACGGCATGTTAACATGTTAATTTCATTATACAATAGTAAAAATAAAACACGTCTACGCAGAGTGTTTTCTAACGTGTAACGTTTTTGATTCTGATAAGCGTCACATCCGACCATAAACACGTGACTGCATCCCTTCCGCTCCTGGAAGTCCTCGGTTCATCCCGGCCAGACGGCATTGTGCAGTTGTCTCGGAGGCATTTGTCTGCCGTTCGAATCGTCGCTCTGTCACACACACACACATTTCTTTCAATTACATTTCTTCCTTTACTTAGTTCAAATATCTTACATTACCACTCATATTTTCTTCTATATATCAGACAATGGAACGCTAATCAACTCAAAAAATTAATAAAACAAAACAATTTTAATTGCATCCATAGTAAAAAGCGGTAAAAAGAATCCTGACATTGAAATTAAGAGCATTATGCTAAAAATATATATTTATAAGAAAGTGTTTTTCTTATAATTCTTATAATTCCACAAGGCTGTGATATGAACGTTAGAAAATAGTTTTTGTTTTTATACTTTCACTTGTTATTGCCATATGGCATATAATGATTGATATGGTAAAGGGAAAATGTTAACTATTCAAAGAAATAGTGAAATGTTATTTGAATTTACATTTTATATTTCACCACATATTTTTTTTGGTATTGTGTAGATCCTTCTATACTCACGTATTGTTGTAGGAAATTTATTTAAGATATTTAATTGTTTACATTTTGGTACAACTCCCCGATGTTTTTTAATATAATTGAGAAATAATATAGTAGTGCTATGTAATTTCAAGACTATAGAACTGGGTTTCAGAAATAGACCATTGTGCTGTGCTCTCCTAAACAAAGAGAGGTAAATCATTTCGAACAGTTTAAAACGTACACTTCAAGAAAATAAACGCTGATGTTGCCAGGATTCTCCAAAATATTCGAGAAAATAGTTTACAACAGAACTTGAAGAATCAAAATTTTCTATAGGACTCATTTAAGTTTCAGAAAAAAATATATATATTGAACAGGAACGGTTATTTCTTGCTCATAATTCAGTCAGAAATTTTTGGGATATTTCCGAAAAAACTGATGGTTTGTAGAATTCTGGAATGTGTAAGCTGTGTAGCGTAGTAAATTGCCATTTTTGTTATTTTTACCTAATAGGCGTACGACGGGAGTGATACGTGTGGTAACGTCACAAATCTTTAAGTTCAAATATCTCCGTAAATATAAATTTTCATTAAATAATTCCTTCTTTTGAGCAATATTAACTACAAAGTGTACAAAAATATAAACTTCCGATGCTTACATCACCAAGAACTTAAGATGGTAGTTCCACAAGGATCTATTCTGGGTCCATTACTCTTTTTCATTTTTTTATTTGAATTACTAAAATCATTAAATACGAGGCCTTAGCCAAAGCTGCATTTCACTATCTACTGATTTGGTTTTCAACTCATGAGTTAGCATTTAATTGTAAGTTTTATGTTACAACAAACAAACAAAAATTTACACAGACAAGTTCAAACACTGTCAATTACACAGAAGTCAACAGTTAAAAGATAATATAATTAAATCAGTATTATGGCACGTGCTAATATTGTAATTTAATTTACAGGATATGATAAATAATAATAAGCTACTGTTATAATTTCTGTACAATTCATGATACATGGTAACCATTTAGTCCAAATCTTTCTTGACGCAGGGGAAATAAAACACAACATATATATACTACATTGTTGTCAAATAAGCACGAGGAGAATAAGGACAGACGGAAAACTCGATTAAACTGGAGACTAAATAATTTAACATCTGGAAAATTAATTCTTTCGTGAGCAAGGACGGTACAACGGAAAAGTTTAAGTACAATAACTTAGATTCACACGAATTTCGGTAATTTTATTACTGCCCTACGTACATGACATTGGATACACACAAGATGTATATATGTGTATATATTGGAATAGGTTTCACTGTTTAAGGTCAAATGATGAAGAACGGCGGGCTGATTGGTCGTTAACCCCGAGCAGTTGCGTGAACCCTGCCATACCAGCACAATATTTCCACTTGACTGATACAATCCCATATTCAATAAAACACACAAACAATTCACGAATACAGAAAAGCGTTTATACAAATAGAGGCGAATTTGCCACGCCTTTCCGAGCAGTTCCAAAAAATAAAATAAAAAATCCATACTGCAACGGATAATAGATTCCTTGGTACATTTATAACACATTCAGTTTAGCTTAAATAAACCAACTAAAAATTGCTGTCGAAGTAGATAAGAAATCGTGAAAGTGCTGATTTCACATTTTTCATATCCTTTGTTTCACATATTTTCCCTTTGTTTGGGACTGTTTTCAGTTGTAGTTATGCGACTTCACCAAAGCTGGTAACACTTATGATTAAAAGAGAAATCTTCATTGTTTCTCTACGAGATTGGTGAAAATTATGCAGAGTGTGAACTTAATATTGTATGAACACGATTTGCTGTTTCGAATATACGACTGGAAAAACTTGCAGTAGTATAAAATGGATTTGCAGATGTCCAGGAAAAGGGGAACCAACACAGAACTTTTCCAGCAAAAAGAAATCAACTTTAACGTTCGAAAACCAGAAATGTACTCTGTAACAAACCAAGTGTGAAGGCAAAAGGTTTAAAAATTGAGTACCAAAAGTCGATAAATATTTAATCAAGATCCAATAGTACGGAGAAATTATTCAACATTGCACTAGCAATTTTTGAGCCAATACTGTAAATTTTTTGTTATCGGTAGCGAATTGAGGAAGCTATCTAAGCATGTGTTGAAGCAAGTAATTATGACCGGACAGGAATTTTTAAATTTTCTGAATGTTCTACTGTGGAAACGAATGGACGTTTACTGTTACAGACGAAAATTCTCTTCTCGTTTTATTATTTTTCAGCTTTACATTTTCGAAATAGTCTCCGACGCCCAGAAAATTTGATTAGCAATACTCTAACGAAAATTATTTTCCTACAACTTGCAGAAAAAGTTGAAAACTACTCGAAGGACCTATAAAATTCTGTATAAAGTGGAATGAAATATTATGTATCTTGTTGTAACACCTACATCTACAAGCACCACGTGGTTTTAATAATGGGAGTGAATACTGACACAGGTGAAATTAAAAACGGTATTGTTGTACTTTATCACCCTTACGTAACTAATCTGTTAAGGAAGTCTAATGTGTTGAAAGAAATTAATCTCTGCTTTAGAAGAAACGTTTATCAAATTATGCAACGTTTTTCCAAACTTTAAACGTAACATGGTTTTATTCAAAAAGTAAAACTTTTCTTTTCAATGAATTAGACACAAGAAGACTTTAGAGATTGGATTATTAACAACATATCAATACTTAAAACGACACGAATTGAGTAGAATATAAAATTGGAAGTATTGAAAAAACGGTGATTTAGAATTATCTACGTTCTGAAAAATTAAGAGGCAAGTATCTTCTACAGCGCAAAGTTAAACCAGAAATGGGCATTTAAATAAGATACCGTAAAGTGCATTCTGATAGATGAAAGTAGATCCCCGTATATTGTTAGTAAAACTGTTATAGAATAGCAGTAAATAATAAGAGTACTAGGGAAGACATCAATAGTTTATAAGTAATATATTTCTCTAGGTTCAGTAATATAAAATATTGGTAAATGCATCAAACTATCGTAAAGATTGACGTCTTCAAAACAATGGAAGTTTCATGAGATGCGATTAGGATCAAAGAGAGTTTGTTTAGTAAAGGATTAACGGGGGCAAATTTTTTGGTAAATGGGATATACGTAATACCGTGTAATTGAGGCAAATCGTATATAGGGGCTGGTCCGTAATAATCGGAATTAAGAAACACGTAATTTTAATTTGTCCGCCGTCGCAGATCCTTCCAATAACAAATCATAAAATATCACTGACAGACACAACTATACTTGACAGGAAATACAAGAGACCTCAGAAGTTTAACCTAGATTCCGGATACGGTCTGCGAACCCTAAGGTATTCCAGCATGAGGAACAAACTGAAAATTACCTGCGAGGATAGTGACATTCCAAATAGGCCCTGAGTAACCTAGGACGTACAGGAAAATCTACGCGCAGCCTTCAAAATGCTCAGTTATCGTGCTAAACCATTGCAAACACTCTTAATTACGGAACAAAAGCCTATGCTTATTACTGAATTTTTATCGGCCTCGAAAATAATCAAATTTTTTAATTCTATGGTCGCGAAAATTGTGGAAGACATAGTTTGAAAAGACGTATATAGGGTTTTGTTTCTCGTTTATCGCGAGGCCTTCCGTCCGCACACGGAGAATCATCCGAGTCGTGCATTGCACACAACGTAATTTGCCAACGCAATTAATCACCACAGTTGATGTCGAAAGCTAAGTGACAAATGTACAGAACGGAAAGGTTCGATGTTGAAATATTACTATACTTGTTTCTCAATGGATGTCCTAGCCCTAGTCTTGTAAATATTTTCGTTAAGTTTATCAGTTTCCCACCTGAGTGAGTGACAGTGGCTAATCCTGTAAAGTGCATCTAAGTCGCTTGTCGGGATAATATGCGGCGAAGGTCGAGGCTTTGAGAGCTGGCCGTAAGCTGCAGATACTTAAAACCGCTTGCATCTGTCAAGGACGGTTCCAGGGCCATTATTCAGGTGACTCAGGTCCCTGGAGATGTCCAGCACCTTTATTTGTTCCCGTTCGTCGCTCTATTCATCCCCCTCAGGCGTTTGTAACTGTCGCGATACACAAACTAGTCTGTGCGTAAAGGAAGGATCTTAATTCCATATCAATCATAGATTGCTTACAATTTTTTTTTTATTGAGGATGGCAGGTTTTTCTCGACCTCGGTGTTTCATAAAACATTCTCAGGGTTTCTGAGTATAATATAACCATGTTTTCTCCACAGATACTGATTTTAAATAAATCCACAGGGTAAAACAATTATCTGAGCAAATCTAAATATGTTGCGGACAGCGCAGTGGAACCATCATATTTCGTCCACTTCGATACCTCCTGTCGGTTTCACACATTTTACAAATTGTTTTAATTTTTCACCATCTCAGATTTTAATCGTCAGCGATTGTACAATAATTTTCTTCATACGGTCTATAAGGAATTATTTTCCGGTATGAAGTGTATTGTGAAAGCCGGTGACAAATATTGAAATATTCACTGAACTCTTGTCGATGAACACAGCATTGACAATAACTTTCACAATAAGTACACTATGAAAGTGTTTTTGAATATATTTACCACTTCGATATGAGCAATGAATGGCATTTCACGGTTTATACAACACTGGAAACGTAAAATAATACAAGCGAAAGACACAAAATGACATTCCAACAATATAATTAACGACACAAAACATACGATTATAGTTATCGGAAAACAGTGTATTATAGAGACTGCCCCAGGATATGATATGGAAGTGAAAGGCGATTACCTGGTTGTCGGACAAGGCCACCATGCTCACCCGGACCCGGCTGTATACAGCGATGTACTGACAGTCAGTCGCCTCTCTCTCCCGTCCACGCTCGCACATCATGATGCTACTTCTTCTGTTTCCAAAATAATGACCATTCTGCGTTTTCATTACGAGTGCGTACTTGACATTTGATCTTCATTGTCGATAGCAATGCACCTACGTGACAATATTTCAAACCTTCAAGCTCATATTTTATCCTTATCAACTGGTTTTTTTTCCTAGTAATCAGTCGGGCGACTGGGATTGGTGCGGCCGTATTAAAACTGCCTCCACGGTTTTAAAGACAGTTATAACTTTCCTCGACATTTGGCATCCGAATGATTAGCCGTCTTTATGTCAGGTCCTAGGAGTTTGGCCTCCTGTTGCCCGTTTTTAAGCAGAATGAATTTTAAAATCATTTCTAAATTCTGTACCGAACCTCACAGTACTAAAAGAAGCCATATTCATAAAATAAAATAAAGTAAATCTGTCTCCCAAACCAGCGCTCATTGTTCTAGACATTAGGAACTCTTTACGTTTTCAAACTGTAGGAAATTTGAACGACAGTTCCGTAGGTCTGTATATCACGACTGTTGTCCCGAATCCAGTCTTACCTTGACCAATCCCCCCCCCCCTCCGCAGTGCTTCCGGAAATAGGCTCTCCACACCCTCGGCCGCCAATTTCTCTTACAATATAAAAATCGCACATAAAATCTTGTTTCGACATTCACTGTGCAGAAAGCTGACATCTTTAAGACTGGGCTGAACCGAGTAGGTCCATGTCCACAAGAGTTGTTCGGACTCTCATGCCTATGCACTGAATGCATATCTATATATATGGCTAAATTTCTTGTCTTTTGCCTACTTATTTCCGCTAGCTAAGAATACGATTTCAATTTCTATTTATTCTTAAAAATCTCTGAACTTCAAGATAGGCCATGGAAAACCCGACAATAAAATCTACTAAAATAAATAGTACTCGCGTTTGACGTTGAATCCATTTGAAATTACTTTCTCGTTTTCATAACGCGAGTTTATTAGTTGCAACGTAACAAATCCAGAGATGGGAAATTATAGAGTACATGTCTACTGTCAACAGGTACGTCCAGTTTATGCCTCGACGTCAGAGAAAATTAGTAGACACTGAATTTTCCTATAGAATAGTTTGCCTTTTGCCTTGTAGGAAAATTACTTGTCCTCCTCCACCGTTTAATGGGAGGATTTATTCTACCTGAAAAATTAAAGATAACAGACTTTGCAGACCTGGATGGACTGAATTAAACAGGAACATTTACATACATTTAATACTTTGATTGTAGCAACTCCAAAAAGACAGTTTGACTCTGAGTCAAATTGTTCGAATTTAATAACTAAAACATACCGACGTCCGTTTCATTCCATGCTTCAAGATTGTAATTCACAACAAGGGAAGAGCTGAACAGGCACGGTAGACACGGAGATGGAGTCGGCAAGTTCTCTTCATGCATTCCGCCAGCTTTGCACGATGTTAAAAGCAGTCACCGGAAGATTTGCAGCACAATCAGGGTAGAACTAAAGTCCAGTGCATGGAGTACTTTTATACACGCGGTTTAATCTATATGTCAGGCTTTTGTGTTTCGCTGTCAAGACAAAAGCTACGCGACATCGAAGTGACAGTTTCGTTTAATAGAAACTGGGTGCATGTGCAGGATGAATTTTCGCAGACGCGGAATATGACGGACTTTAAACGCCAGGGGATAACGTGTAATAAGCTGTCTCAAATATTTGGAATTTTCTGAACCTTCGTAAGTCACCATAATAACAAAGTTTTCTTTCAAGTACCAATTATATTTTTCTTCTATTCTGGTTCGTAAAGTTTCACAGGGAATTCTTTCCTGTACGTACACGTCAACCGGACACACAACAGAATGATGAACTCCGGATTTTCCTGCGTGACGTCAAAGGCCACATCTTATACTTTTATCCGCATTGTTCACAGTCTCTCAAGGTAGCTGGTCTGTTCCCAGAATATTTATGTCTAACACAGTTGTCAATTACTATTCATTTATTTATCATTCATTTCATAGGCAGATGTTCAAAAAACAAAGTTCGTGACACTTGCTCACTACATTGTCCATCTTATGGAGAATTAGGGACGGCCTGCCCTCTGTAGCTGCCTGACCTCTCAAAAGTCGTCGAAGACGATTCTCCTCTGATTCTCCACAAGTATCAATTATTCTACATTTTAATGCATCATACCTGTTTTCACTAGGCGGATGTTGAATCAAATCGCCAACCGAATCCAGACTGTAACATCAAGGTTGACTAATACGTAATTTTGTTACATCAGACGTTACTCTGCGCAGGTTGAAAGCTAGCTTCGGAGACGGTAAACCACTTAGCAGGATTATTCCTCCAGAAAGGCGGAACCTTGACGGATTCCACTGCGTTGAGGGTTGTAGTCAGACTACCAGAATACGTTGGTTCAATCGGAAGAAGATTTGCATCGCAAAACTGTTTGTTTGTGATAAACTGCCTGTTTAATCTATATCTTTAAGTCGGGAGTCATCAGTTATAAATTAATTAAAGAACTCTCAAGTCCGTTAAAACTCAGGAACTACTATTTTAAAATGTAATGATGTTAACAAAAATAATACATGATGATACTACATTCTGTTTCAGCGATATTTTCTCGCTGCCGCGTATAACATCTGCGACGTCTTATCTCAACTGTTGCCAACGTGATATACAGAAGCGTCTGCTAGGGTTATTCTCTCGCAGGCAGTACCTGCGAGGGATGTTCTCTCGCAGGTAGAACCTTGTAGGAGAGATACGAAGGGGCTACCATTGGGGATGCCTTTTCCTCTCCGTTTTTGAACTAAGGTTCCCACAAGCCGAGGCACCTCGGCCTGTTCTGAGAGGTGTATGTTCCGGGGTCACAGACCTTGGGCATACGGTAAGAGTTGTCCGCTATTCCCATTGGAATAGTCGGCCAGCTGCCTCCTAAACTGGTCGAGGCACGGAGAAGGGAATGCTGCGTCCCCACAGCAAACTCCTCTCCCGCTATCGGAAGGGCGTGGGACAAGTACCCAATGCCCGACCTACCAGATGCAGGTTTTTCTAGGGTTTGTCCTGCATTTCTTTTAGGCGAATGCCGGGTAGGATCCTTAAACCATAGCCCGGGGGCCCTAGCTACCCTTGGCTACGATCCTCCACCCCTTCCGCATCCCCCCTTTCAAATCCCTTTCCTATGCTATAAGAGGGGAGTTGCCACTATGTGAATTACCCTATACATAGCTTGTCTACACCACCACCACCACCACCACCACCACCACCACCACCACCACCACCACCAAAAAAAAAAAAAAATTCCGCTACATATTTATTAAAATGGTGACACCGCATATGAAAGCGCAATCTGTTTCGTGGTATGTGTAGTTTAAATCAATTATTAGAGTTCAAAATGAGTTTCGGAGAGTCTTTAACCATGATTTTTTTAAGTGCTAAGAGCGTAAAGAACTGACACGATACCCTTTTAGATACTAGAATTTTGTTAAAGAAGCATGGTGGTGGTCACAAAAGATCCTACGAAATGGTTGAAAATGTTGGAACCGCTTATGAGCGAAGCCCCATGAAGTCATTAAGAAGAGCTTCGCGGGAACTTCAAATACCGAAATCAACATTGCATCGAATTGTCCACAGACGTCTCAAACTGTACACATACAAAATTCTGTTACTGTAGCATCTTGAGCCGAATGACAGGCCCAAACGAGTGGAATTCGCCAATATGTTGCTAGACCGTCTCGGCGCTGATCCTGATCTCATACCAGGATTTTCTTTTCGGACGAAGCCACTTTCCATGTATCAGGGAAGGTAAACCGGCATAATGTGCGGAATCCTCACACTACACAAGAGCACGATC
Source organism: Zhengitettix transpicula (assembly GCA_037074705.1). Taxonomy (NCBI): domain Eukaryota; kingdom Metazoa; phylum Arthropoda; class Insecta; order Orthoptera; family Tetrigidae; genus Zhengitettix; species Zhengitettix transpicula. The sequence goes on along the minus strand of CM073595.1, from coordinate 1,153,199 downwards.
GTGATGGTCCCACGTTGAAGTTTGTCTCAGAATAATGTCATTGGACCGTTTTTCTTCGCCGAGGTAACTTTCTGTGGTACCACATACCTCGAAATGTTGGAGCAGTTCTTTTTCCACAAATTGAACAACTGAACATCCTTTCCCAACAATATGGCGTTCCTCCACACTGGTTCAATGAAGTTCGTACGACTTTGGACAATATTTCCCTGGCCGTTGTATTGGTAGGGGAGGACCGATTTAGCACAGTTCGATTTCTTTCACTGCGGCTATCTCAAAGATAAAATTTACTGTGTTGTTAATATTGAAAAAAAACTTGGAGTTTTTCTTTTATATAAACTTTGTTGTAAGTTTCTATATTCAACCATTTACCCGTCACATACAATTGAAAATTAGGGTCATTCGAGTGGACTACCATGAATATATATATATATATATATATATATATATATATATATGGCCCACCCCTTCAGTACTATACACATTACCTGGAAAGGAAGCGGCTTGACACGACGTGACACAATAAATACATACAGATCTTAACTGTACTTCGAAATAGATCAGACTGGATTTCAGTGAACTGACAACGCTGAATTTGAACATCACGTGTGTTCAATAGATTACCAATATCGCAAGTAAACCCAAGTAGTGAATAAGTTGTAGAAACACGAAGAGGGCTTCAAAACTGAATTGCGACAACTGTGAACCATCGGTAACAAAATTATTTTCATGATTTACGTTAAGCGTTTGCTAACAATGGTCAGTTTATATCAGAATTGGAAATTTTTGGTAACAACTCGACCATAGTTGTAATCGGGGAATGTTCACGAATCTCATTTCCTATTCTCTGTTCGTATCGACAAGGCAGTGCAACCAACATTAATGCCAAAGTCAAAATTACAGCCTTTCTCTGTTCTCAACTGAACATGGCAAGTTCACAAGTGATTTTTGGATCACGGTTAAAGGGTAAACACGAATAGCGTTTCATATTTTTCAAAAGTTTGAGTTTACGGGGGAAAAAACAACAAACAATTTCGCATAGTGTTAATAACTTTAATAGGAACAAGCTTTCGACGTAGACAACAAAACTCTTTCTGACGTGTTATGGCTTAAAAATGAGTAGCGTTACGTTCTAATAGAAGTTGCAAATTCATCATAGTATTTACGAAAATTGTATTCAAAGAACTGGAAACGGCCTGGATGCAAACCAGTGGCTCAGTCTTCTGCCTGCCCTGAATTTTAGAAACTACTCTTGTGACGTGTCTAAATGTATCGTCTATCTTTCGTTTCTTTATTATAATTGCCATTATTGATCGTAAAAAAGTGTGTCAAATATTTGAATCTTTTTAAATTTATAAACTTTTTGTGTTAGATGAAAACTAATTAAACAGATTTTTTTTAAAAAAATTGTTAACACATGGAGAAATATATAATTACGATAAATTATTTTTATAGAACTATTTGCGTAACAAGTGATTTATTTCTAGGAACACACACACACACGAATGAAATCCCGGGTCTCATGATAAAACTACGAATCTGTGGCTGCGTCCACCTCTCCCTCGAAATGATATTATTCTAGATTTTGCAGCTCTGTCCTTGAATTTCCAAAATAAATTTTTTCTTATTCCTATGATACACATACATATAATATTCACATTGTAGATACTGGAAACGTTTGACGCACTTTCTAAACACACATTAGGTCTACGTCAAGGTTACATCACACTTACCGCAAGTCGTTTGTATCTTCTTCTGGCGACCCTGAAGACTGAAAAATAAAACAATGTTCTGAAACTGCAATCCGTATACATCACACGTTAATAATAACAACAAAATGAATGAAAACGATAAATAAACTTTTGTCATCACTCGGTCGCAAAGTTTCTTATTCATGTTATCTTCAGGCATTATTTTTATGAACGCAGTCATCACTGACAAAAACTCACGCTCACATTTATATCTTAATTACTTACAAATTGCCAGAAAATGAAATTAAACTTCATAGTAGAAAATATTTCCGATATGTTTCAAAGATTCACTTCTGCCTTTCAGGATGTGATATGGTCCAAGTATTCACTTATATATGATTTAGATAATATTAAATGTACCGTTAATGCTATTTACATAAGAAATAATTTAATTTCACCGTAAATTTGGAGCTATTAAAGAAAGTTGTTTCGTATCCTTATTTCAGATCAGGGTTTACTTTTAACTAAATTTAGGGAAAGGAAAAATTATTTGCGGGTACTGTGCAAATTATAAGCTTCGCGTTTGATCATTCGTTTCTGTAAATGAGTTAGAGGCATGCGAAGTCTCAAAACTTTAATCGTTTATTAATCATGCAAGACTTTCTGCTGAAGAACCAGGAAAGTTCACGAATTCTGGAGAAACAAACGCCTATTCCATGAGTCATGCAAGTCAAGGTCTCCTGAACAGTTCAAATTTGCATAATGTACAACCAGTTTCTTTGGAAGAACAGCACGAGGTCAATAAAAAAATAAATCTGTTCTCTTTTATGCAACGATTGAAAGAGTAAAAATGTATTTCGTTATTATTAACAATTGTACTTATACGGTTCCCACCATGATAATATTTTTAATTTGTTTTAACAAAATTGTGATATTTTATATAAAAATAACTGTTGTAGTGAATAAAAATATTAACGTTATAAAATCAAATATTTTGTTACGAGGCATGTTCAGAAAGTACTCTGTTACCATAACGGGCCGTGATTTTTATTAGGGAGGGCAACACTGAGTACTAGTGGGGAATTCCTGACAGAGCGAGCATCGCAGTAACACGATAGTACGGAAACTCACGTTGTACTGTCCAGTTGCGTGAAAGATGTCGGCAAAAAATCCCGCCAAGTGCGAGCCTTGTAACTTGAATTGGAAGGTGAGGATTTTCAGAGCTCTATTGTGACTGGAGATGAAACGTGCGTGGCTCATTACACGCTTCAGTCACAAAAACAGTTGTCACAGGTGCGTCAAACAAATTCCCCTTCAAACAAAAAATTCAAAACCACAGATTCGGGCAAAAAATAAAATGTCCTCATTGTTTTGCGACCGTAAATGCATCATTTTGGTCGCATTTATGCCTTATGGGGAGACCATCAATGCACAAAAATATTGTGAGACCCTAAAAAAACTCAAAAGGAGCATTCAAAACAGAAGGAGGGGAATGCTGACGAGAGGAGTGTGCTTGTTACACGACAACGCCCGTCCTCACACAGCCTTAGCGTCCGAGGCGCTCTTGCGCTCATTTGGTTGCGGTGTTTTGAACAACTTGGCGCCTTCAGATTATCATATTATCACCACCCTGAAGCCACACAGGGCTGGAATTAAATTTTCAACTGATGACCAGGTGCAGAAAGATGTTCAGAAGTGGGGGAAGGAGCTGGTGGGAGAGTTCTTCGACGAGGGCATAAAGAAGCTTGTTTTACGGGATTGGGATTATATGGGAATACAACAAGTATATCAACAATATCCTGTATTTTTTTTAAAATACACTTATTCTAAAAATATAAAAATCTAGTACACTTACTTTTTGAACATGCCTCGTAGTTTATCAATTCAAAAACGCCTTCTCCGTAAACAATTTTAACTATACAAAATCCGAATGTACAAGATGGCGATCATGTATATATATATTTTCAAGGAATATTACGCTTCACGATGAAATTATGAGCAACACTGGGCCACATTAATTAATGAAATACTTTAATACGGACTACGAGAGTAGCGTCTTGGAGAGTTATTGTAAAGGACGATACGGCACGTACAGCACGAGCGAGACACGACACATTCCATTTAGCCACAGATTATGTTTCAAGACTGTCCTCGTGGTATTGGGGCTTCCCAGACTTTAAAGTTCCATCCCGTATCATGCGTTTCGTTGTCCGTTGTCATAATTGCTATCGGACTACAGGTTTTTGTATTTCCATGGACTTTAATTTTGTTTATCAGCGCACGGTCTCATTAAGTGATCTAAAAACAGCCAAGATAATACAGTGGAACTTGAATAATTCGAACGTTTATAATTCGAATACGTGGATAATTCAAAGTTTTCTCTCAGTCCCTCAAATTTTGTATTTCAGAAATGAAAAAAAATCCCATTTCTTTTGACGTTTTTCTTTAATTCGAAGTTTTTGTTCAGAAATGTATACCGAAAAATAGTCCAAACGCGTAATTTTAATATATTAAGCTTCATCTCCAAGTGAACCATTTCCGAAAGGCAATGTTTATCAGGGAAAATGAGCAAGCTGATTCGTTAAACGAATACGTCATCTCGGACGAAAACCTGGCTGTGTGTGGGAATATTTCAGATAGATATTAAAAAAGAAGGAGAACAACTTAAAGCTGTGAAAATGCTGATTTCCTCATCGCCGGTGCTTCGTCATCTGCGTGAAGTTTCATCGGTACGTTGAGGAACACGTCACTGATGTGTCACTATACGGGCTTGAAGAGTTTGCCAATCACAACAGACCAATTATTTTTATGTACTGCTAATTTAAAATTTGTTCATTTGAAACAATTAGTAAAGTATGTACAACATCTGAGTGACAACAGAATATAAAGGGTAAATCTAGAATATGTTTTCGATTTAGTCTATTCATTTATATAGGCACTTTTGCTGATGACACCGTCCTCCTATCTCAACATACCGACCCACACATGGCCCCCTCAATTCTTCAAACCCATTTATCCCTTCTTCAAGTATGGCTCAATAAATGGCGGATCAAAGTTAATGAAGCGAAAAGTACACAAGTCAATTTCACATTAAATCGATCAGAATGTCCATCAGAGTCCCTAAACAATATAGAAATTCCACAATCAAACGAAGTTCGCTATTTGGGTCTACATTTGGACAAAAAACTAACGTGGAAAAAACATATATTAAAAAAAAGGAAGGAATCCGACCTGCGACTGAGAAAAATGTACTGGGCACTGGGGAGAAAATCGTGATTATCGCTTGAAAACAAAATCTTACTTTACAAAGCTATAATAAAACCAATTTGGACATATGGCATTGAGCTATGGGGCTGCTCTTGCAAATCCAACGTCAACATCATCCAAAGATTTCAATCGAAAACACTCAGAATGCATGTAAATGCACCTTGGTACGTCAGCAATCGAACTTTACATACGGACCTCGGAATGCCAACCGTTCAAGAAGAATGCACCAGCCACTTCCTGCGTCTCCAACTTCACCCAAACGAACTAGCGTCCAGCCTGCAACATGACCCTCCCTACAGAAGACTTCAGAACAAGAAATGGCCTAATGACCTGAAAGCAGTATAAGCTCACAATCCGGATAACATCATTGGATGAGTATCCGCCCACGTTATTGTATTATTGTTTCATCACATTAACTCATGAAACATGTACTACATAGTTCAGATTGTTAATTTTCTAATAATTTTTTTTTAAAAAAGTCTATTCATTACATGTTCAGTGATTATTGATTCGGATGGTTGCTCAATCTCGTCTGGTGCCTGTTACTTCGTTCGGTGATAACTTCTGTTATAGTCGAGATTTCCAAATGTTTGTATAGATTTTTGTTTGATACGAATCACGGCGCGTTGCACAAGTATCTTAATGTTTTTGTTTCAAATCTTCTGAGAATGTCCAGGTTGGATTTGCTGGCTGAACCCTATCTATGCCGTATGTTCATGTTGGCTTGATTATTGCTTTGTACAGTAGTATTTTGTTGTATAAGGAAAGCTTAGACCTTTTATTAAACAGCACTGATAATTTGATTAGTTTGAGTGATTTAGTTTCGAGATGGAATTTCGAGGTTAGACGGCTATCTAAATGTAGGCCACGATAACTTACTAGTGTTTTTTTTCTGGGGGTTGTGTCGAGTTAAGTTTCACTTTTGGGCATAGGCCTTTTCGAAGTGAAAAAGTAATATGTTGAGACTTTGCCGTGTTTATAGACACTCTCCATTGTTTCGTCCAATCTTCTATCTTGTCCAGTATTGCAAAGCTTGAGTTGGGGTCATGGTCGGCAGCTACAATGGCTGTGTTGTCGTCGGTGTGTTGTGTCAGTAGTGTACAATACGTACAGTGTTGGTCCGAGGATACTTCCTTGTGGAACACATGACCTCATTGGACTAAATTCAGAGAATGCATCTTGTTACTTGATTTGGAAAGAGTGATTGAATAGGTATGATTCAGAGAAGTGATAATATGGGTGTGGCAGTAGTTGTTTGATTTTGTATTGCAAACCATCCTGCCAAACCCAACCGAATCCTTGTTGGACGTCCAAGAAGCAGCAGAGCAGTATTTATTCTCTTCAGTGAGTCTGATCTATCGTTGAATGACCTTCCCGAAATACATATTGGCACTCTGTAAATATATCACTCATTATTGGTTAGAGTTTGTGTAATATTAGTTTTTCAAAGACCTTAGAATCGCTAAAAGACTTATTGGTCTGTATGAGGGCACTTCCGTAATCGGTTTCCAGGTTTATCTATGGCTATAACTTGTGCATTGTCTTGGGAAGTGGCTGTCTCGTGGTATATAGCATTAAGATACTCGTTATGTATGACAATGCTCTTTGTAATATTTTTCCGGTTATGAGATCGTACCCTGGGCTTCTATTTTTCTTAAGTTGAACGATTTTATTGGTTCGGATTGTTGGGGAGGATGATGTAAAAATTCTATTACCTCGTTTTCCGATATTATATTGCTTTGAATACTATACGAAAAGCCTTTTCTTCCGGTCTTCGTGCCCAAGTGTTGTCGTTTTTTTTTCTAATAAGCGAAATGTGTTGTTCTGGTCTGTTCATCGTTTTTGTTCTTTTCCAGACTGAGTAATTACATGTAGCAGCTGAGGGAAAAAATTTTACACAATTAGAAAATTAAATGTTTTGATAATCTTTTAGTTCTCTCTTTTTAGTTGTTGAGCTGATACATTAAACTTTCTTTTGTCTTGACTAAATTGTGTTAAATAACCAGATATTTCCAGTTGCCGATATTCTCATCGCAGGCGCTTCGTCATCGCAGGCGCTTCGTCACCTGCGTGAACTTTCATCGGATCATTGAGGAACAAGTCAGCCGATGTGTCACTAAACGCGCTTGAATAGTTTACAACACCTTTAAATAAATTCTGTATTACAATAAAATATTTAGAGTTAACCGGCACAATTTTAATTCATCGACTGTATTGTTAAAAATTGAACAATGTGTATTCTGTCGAGTACGATTCTCCTTATTGTATAGCCAAAGTGACAAACGAATATTGATTAAATAGTCTACCTATTTTATTTTTAACCTTCGTAATTCGAAATTTTTGGATATTTTGAATTTTTCTCCGTATCCTCAGCTGCGAATTATCCAAGTTCCACTGTATATTCAAAGATATTTCTCGGTCCCTTGAATTTTATATTTAAGAAATGCAACAAAAAAAAATCACATGCCATTCGAAGTTTCTGTTCAGAAATGTATGCCGAGAATTAGTCCAAACGTGGTAGTACAATGTGTTAAGCTTCATCTCGAAGGGAACGGTTTCCGTAAAATGAGCAAGATGATTAATTATATGAAGGAGATGTCCATGACGAATACGTCATCTCTGGCGTAAACCTGTCTGTGTGTGTGTGTGGGGGGGATATTTTAGGAGACATTTAAAATAAGAAAAGTGGAGGGGGATTCATCCATGGAACAGTAAAATGATCACCTTAAAACTGAGATGATGATTTCCTCATCTCAGGTAGTTTGTCATCTGCGTGAACTTTGATCGGTACGAAGAGGAATAAGCCAGCAGATGTATCACTAAACATGCAGGATTCTCAACAGCCTAAATTGCAGAGGCCGACTGGACAGGATGAACTGTGACCATCTTCTCAAGTCTTACGTTTTTGTGAACTGTGATGTAAACAACTGCCGTGTTGTCTTTTTCTTATATTTGACAGTGACAATTTCTGGTTAGTTTTCACCGAAAGACCTAAAATACAACTCTGATTTTCAATGAGTATTAATTACGAGATGTTACCTCTTTGATACTTTAAATAGATTAATTAAATTGTATTAATTATGTTGATTCCAATAAAGCAAAGCAGTTAGAGATAGCTTCATACGTACATTGGATTTTACTCTATGCAAAATGTCACAATGTAAGTGCGTGCGAAACGAGATTGTTGTGTGTATCACAGTTTATATATACAAGATTTAAGGAAACAACGTTCATAAATTTCCCACTTCCGCTGATCTCCAAGTATCCTATACAAAACCCATTATAATTCCCAAAATAGTTATTAATATCAATGATCAGTGCCTAATCTGTGTATTTAAAAAATTACCACAGTTGCTTTTAAGATGAACAGGAGATTTTGTGAACTCCCAGTGTAATTTTAAGACGTATAAAATTTTATCACTCTAAATAATTTAAAGAACGAAATAACCGATTAAATAAGAATCTAAGTAATTAACGGGCAAGAAACCTAATAACCCATCAATGAGGTAACTGGATAAATAAATAACAAATCACAGTACAACATATAAACGACGTAGATGTCGCAATAATGTAGCAAGAAGATAGTCAAATAATGTAGCAAATACTTACAAGCGGGAAAAAGTAGAAGAGCATATGGTTCTAGGAAGCGGCGAATTGTTCATCGATTTACTAAATTAATATGGCGCTGAATGTGACGGTCGGTGAATTCCGGGCAGGGTGTATTTACGTAGATAAAAGGTTATCGTCAATTAATACACAGGAGGCAGCTGACAGTTTCTTCAAATCTAGATCTTATCAGTATTTCGTAATTGAATTCCCAAAACGTTTGTTTTTGTAATCTTCGGAATCAAATCGAATGTGATGCGCACTTCAATGGCTTTTTTTTCCAGAGGAAATCCAACGATAAAAGTACTTATTGTAATCTCTTACGTAACAGGTCATAATAACATAAAAATTTACAAATAAGTTACGCAACATCTTCCTTATTGTTTACTTTCTATGTTCTTCGTGAAGGTGGCGGAAACTGTATCATAAATTTATATTCAATAATTTCAAGGGAACGGTGTTTAATTATATTATTATTTCTTGATGCGATATTAGTGAGAACGTTAAACGATAGCTTTTGAACATGTGCCAAGATCATTTCAAATCCTCGAGACTTAATTATGCCCAAAAGTAAGTGTAGTACGGCGGATAACTACAGTACTGGGTAGAATAAAATTAAAACGAGGAAAACGAAACAAATTCGGTCAAATTCCATAATTTTACATGCAATTGCGGGTGTGTATACGTAATATTCTTTCAGATGACCAGATTATGTTTTTTGTAAATTGCTCGGTGCTGTGTTTGTTCATTTTCTGTAACAATTACATAACAGTCCTGTTACCGAACGACAAAAGTGATATTTTTATACATAGGATTAAAATCTCGATTCAAATTAAACTCAGTTGAGTCGTAACATATCTTAGATTTTAAAAGCCCAAATAGTACTCCGTTCCGTTAAATTTGTTAACGGGAATGTGCTGAGCTATTTCTTCCCCCACATACAGTGAGTTGCAATTCCCATTGAACGTTCCAAACCAACTAGAAATTGAAAGGAGTTTCTAAAAGACCAGATAACGTTAAAAATAATTCCTTTGCGTGTAGAATGAGATTACATTGTTATTAGCGACACAAAGTTTGCCAGAGGCTTCAAGCTTTTTGTATTGAACTTACATAACACTGACTGTTTCACTTGATTTGCGTGCCTCTGTTTTCCCAGAAAACGCGATGGTAACACGCAGGAAAATAGACCTAATGAGGGGCAGAACTTTAATTTCCATCGCAGGCTCCAAAACTTGGAAACAAAATTGTTGTTCATAAAAATTTAGCACCGTGCTAAATGATACTGATTTGTCTGAAAATTACCTGTCATTCTTGAAAGATAATATAAATGTTAATTTCCAAATAATTGCCAGAATAATAAGTGTACACGGCGTTTCGTCCTTACATTAAATATTAGATGCGAAAAAAAAAATTGTTTGATTAGCATATCATATATAATGAATTCATAGAAATCCGGCATAGCTCATACAACACATTTCAATGTAGAGTTGCAGTGAGATTACATAACACGTATGAAAAAAAGTTATTATTATTATTACCGACGAAGAATTCAAGACTAGGTCCAGTCTCTTGAACTCCGCTTCTCCTAAGGCTACATTAAAAGTGAATTAAACTAGCACAAATTATACCAATTTCTTACGTATAGAATATATTCATCAAATTTATATATATATATATATATATATATTGTAGTAATTAGTAATTAAGACATTGTTATAATTGGAAAGTTGGATTGTAGAGGACTAATTATTAGTGGATAAAGCGGACACCGCAACAAGGCGGCAACGCAAAGAATGTATTGTTGTCAATCGGTTGAGGTTCTACGCGCTCAAAATCTACGAGACGAGGAAGTTCAGTTGGGCAGCGGACAGCAAACAGTTCGAAAGCAATCTTTAGTCAGGCAATGAACGGCGAGGCATAAAGACCAGCAAAGTCTAATTTACAAAAGTTTTACAGTCGGGCAGCGGACTGCAAATAGAACAGTTTGATAGCAGTTACAAACATGCTCTAAAATATTGAAAAAGTAAAACAATCTTCAGTAGGGGAGGAGAGATTGAAATTAACGTCGTAATCGGTGGCAGAGCGGAAATTCAACTTGCTGGCCATAGACCGAATCCAACTAAAACTACACGAGATCTGCAAATCCAGGTTGCAGCAAAGCATCGTGAAACTACGCCAATTAGAATTGTTGACATTTAGAGTCTGTGAATACTAGAATCAGTGATATCCCGAAATCTTGTGCACGAAAAACCTAAAACGAGACCTGGGCGGCCGTAAGTAGAAAAACTTTAAAATCATATTGTAAACCACTTTTAAAAGATATGTCAGATCGTTCTTTAATTATTTAGTTCTTTAATAATAATTATTTAATTATTACATTTAAATTCAATCTGTAGTGTTATTTTATCCACAACCAAGTTCGTCTATGTTTCAGACGCATTAACTTCCATAAAATCTAAATGTAATTTGATTGTATAAAATTCACCCATTTATCAAACCCAGATAAAGACCCTGAGATACCAAATATTATTGTGTATTTAAAATTGTTCATAAAATTGTTTGTAGTTTTTCACGTAATAGTTCTTTTATTCAGCCATCATTTGTAGTTTATATTTAATTATTACAATATATATATATATATATATTGTAATACTAATTAGAGGCTAGTAATGATTTTAATAATTGGATTGTTAGCGGTAGCAATTCTTCAAAGACGACAATAGGTAGGATAGCTTTGTTGTGAGCCGCTAGCACTGTCTGAAGGCAGTTGGACAGTTGTGGTCGCGTGAGGGAATCAGAATCTGGGACCGGAGAACGAACAGCGTGGCCAGAGTATAAATTCAACCGAGAAAGTTACAAGTTTTTTTTAATCCAAGTATAAAGTTTGGACAGCGAGATACTTTGTAAAAAACTACAAAGAGTAATTAAATATTTAGCGCCACATTAAGATTCCTACGCGTACTGAGATCATCATCATTTTCCACATAAAGACAATGTGTAACAATATGTCTGACTAATGATCCGGAGGTGCAGCAGATCCAGTTCCCGGAGGAAAATTCAAGAACTACGATCGTATGTTTGACAATCAAGTGTAGAGTCAGGGTTTTATGACCTATTAGCGTAAATTGTGAGCTCGAGCCCAGGAATTAAGTCTGGTACCAGCCGAACATTTTGTAAGTAGAAACCAAGTTAATTACGTTTGTAAACGATAGTTAAAGGTATTCGTCAGATTTCGTTCGTCTCGTTTTGGTTTTGATTGTTAATTTCTTAATTTATAAATTCTATGGTTGTGTAACGTAAATCCCAAAGTTGTTCGTTACTTATCAAGCCCAGGTAAAGAAGAGTTATCAAATTTCTAAACATTGAAACTTTAAATGTATTTAACCTCAGAGTAAATGTTATAAATTTCTATTAAATAATAAATGGTATCGTAAAGTTTAAAGTAGTAATTATTTCTCGATCCTTCCTGTTAAAATAAAATAAATTGTTTCACAACGAACTAACAATTTAATAAAACTGCAAATTAATTGTTTAAATATTAATTAAAATTTGTTTAATTAATATCCGGTTAAAGCATTACATTTTGGCTTCCACAAGGTGGAGCAATCAAATTGTTAATTAATCAATTTATTTAATCATTAAATTTTGGCGACTCAACGTGGGCCGATTAATTATTTCTCTCCAGTTATTTATTACAATATATATATATATATATATAAAGTAGCATATATAATTAATTTCATATCAGTCTATTAGTAAATAAATAAATATATTTACTTTCTCTGTTTCCGGTCCAAAGTGTTTGCTTCAACATACATACGAGACATGTTCAGAAAGTAAGTGTACAAGATTTTTAATTTTTTTTTAGAAAAAGTGTATTTGAAAAAATTAATTACAGGATATTGTTGATACACTTGTTGACTATTATTCCACAAAAATCGCCATCCCATTCAAGACATGGGACAAGCTTCTTTATGCCCTCCTCGAAGAACTCTCCCGCCAGCTCCTTCCCCCACTTCAGAACCACTTTCTGCACCCGCTAGTCAGTTGAAAATTTAATTCAACACATGTGTATCTTCAGGGAGATGAAAAAAATGATAATCTGAAGGCGCCAAGTCAGGGGTGGTTCAAAAAACACCAACCAAATGAGTGCAAGAGCGCCTTGGTGGCTAAAGTTGGGCGAGGACGGGCGTTGTCGAGTAACAAGCACATTCTTCTCGTCAGAATTCCCCTCCTTTTGTTTTAATTGCTCCTTTTGAAGTTTTTTAGGTTCTCACAATATCGTTGTGTGCATTGATGGTCTCCACCTGAGGCAGAAATTCGACCAAAATGATTCCATTTTGGTCCCAAAACCGTGATTTGGTAGATATTTTGGCAGATGGGGAATTGGCGTGACGCCCGTGTGACGACTGTCTTATTGACTGAGCCACCCACGCTTTAACTCCGGTCACAATAAAGCTCAGAAAATCCTGTCCTTCCACGAGGAGGAAGCGGATCACTTAGCGGGATTTCTTACAGGCATCTCTCACTCAACTGGACACTACAACGTGTGTTTACGTGCTGCCGTGTCACTGCGAAGCTCGCCCTGTCAGAAGATCTGAACATGCCTCGTAATTTGGCGGATCTATGTTGATTTTGGGTCCCTCCACGTTCGCTTTAAACGTAAAACATAATCGCTTTTGTGTTCTTTCCGCAGCTGCCGTGTTTCCCAGAGCGCCAGTTATCTCGGGCTGGAGACTCCAGCCAGGGACAGAGGATATGGAGGGTGGTCGCCCTGGCCAGGCGTGTCCCAGTTGCCTTGGCCTACTTTGCTTCGGGTGCGGCGACCTTTGACAGTTGCATCATCGAGGCCTTGGCGAAATTCTAGAGATAATGGAGATATATCTTAATGAGTAAATTGCGCACCTCAGCTGACGCTTGAAGGACACCTTAACTGCACGTGGCGGTGCATCCGTCCTTGTACTCTAACCCAGAGAAAGTTCAGGACGCTCGCTGCATACGTCAGCAAATTTCCTTTAACGAAGGTCCAACTTGCACTCTATAAACTACACCAACGAATTCCTCGATTTCCATAGCACTTCACGATTGAGTACCGCTCCTTCCTCTTTTCAACTATTCTAAATCCTTTCCCTCTGTTTTCTAAGTCATTTTTGGATCACCGATTTGTTAATAAACGGCCTGGTTCCTTCGTTACTATTCCTGAGGATCTTCCACAGTTTAACAACTAATTAAGGAACTCAATATCCGCCAATTTTACTTTCTTAATTCTCGTTCGCTAATAGAGTAGTTATCGTTTAAAATGAACCATTTTATTGCAGCGCAGCGCAGCTCTGAATTGATTTTAAATGGGATTAAAGGACCCTCGCGACTTTCACATTCATACAAACAACGCGCTCGTCTAATAAATACAAGGACGTTGAATTGCGATTTTACAAATAAAAATTTATCCAAAAATAATTCAATAACAAACGGAAGCAATAATTAATATATTTACACTAAATCTGATACCGTACTGTGGGTCTAATAATCAAAACTACCAGGGAATGGCGATAAAACCAGTGGTCATAACTTAAAACAGTCTCAGTCGTGTTACTTTCTCGGATGTGATCTTAATGACCCCAGTTTGTTTATCGATAATCCTTGAAATTTTCTCCCCGAGTCTGTCTGGACTTCCGGCATCTAATATTTCTTTCATACCTGAAGAATATAAGGACGGATCCTAGCGTACACTTTTTATTCCGTCTTATTCGTCAATTAACATTTATATCTGTTTAAAATGTCAGATAAATTGCAACAAAATGAGTATGAACCAGCTCAGAGTTGGATCTTCATGAACAGAATTTACAAGCCAGTTTTGGAGCCAGCGATGGAAATTTAAGTCACCGCGTTTTGTGGAAAAACAGTGACACGAAAATAAAATAGAAAAATCGCTGTTACCCGTAAATCGGACCCAACATATCATTTACACGAAATATCCGTATACCTATTACACAATCTTACTTAAACTTCTTCATCTTACTAAGATCTTCATTTAACTTCATAAATCTTTAACCAACCTACATCCTTAACTTATTTATTTTCTATCTCTCTCATCTGACCAGCTACGTCAGTTAACTTTTCTCTCAACTTCCTGAACATTGAATGCATTTTTTTAAGTACCTTGACCCATTGCTGAACCAAACTGATAGTGTTAATAATATACTTCATTTCTGCTTTGGTCACCATCCCGCGAATTTCATCCTCGAAAACAGTTCAATGGCCCTGCCTCTAATTCGAGACCATTTATTAATAATAATATTTATTTAACAAAAATTATCTACACAAAATAATCAGTACACGTTTACAACTCCCTTATTTTTCAGTAATTCAATAAAATATAATATATACAAGTAACATAAATATAATAAAATACCAAATATATAAATCAGTTACACTAATTGAGATTTTTATAAGGCAGTCATTAGTCTTTAGGTAGCTTGTTTTAACTTATAACTACGTTAAAAAAATATTTTGGTTCTTTTTATGTTTCAAATTTGGAAACAATGTAATCATAATTATGGGTTATGTAATTATGGTTTGCCTTAAAAGTTTCGTACCCAAACAGCAAAAAAAACAATTTCTATGAGCTAAGGTTTTTTAGGTGTAGTTTCTGGGTAAGTAATTATGGGCATCTTGGAAGCCCAAAAATTATTTTTCCATAGAAACGAGTTTTTAGGTCCATGTGCCACATCGACCACGGCTAGTTTTTATTGTTTCCCGTTCACAGTACATGTTATGCGCTCAAATTACCCTAAATTTAACACTACAGCAGTTCAGCATAAGAGTTAAAATCATTTCATGGTATTCTTTCGGGAATTAATATAATGTAATAAGGTATAAAGGCTACGCGAGTACTCGATCGCACAGGACGCGAATTTTTACTTGGTGAAATCCTCAGAGAAAATAAAAAGCAGGTAACGGACTGGAACTAAATAAAAAATAGAGTATGAACTCCTAGGAATTTATACAAAATTACAGTCGCTTTATAACCGGGCAATAACGACACATGTGAAGACGGAAAAGTTCTTAAACGAATGATTTCTCCGCCAATGTATTTATAGGTAAAGATATTCTAGAAGTGATTGAGTAGTTTTATTTATTTATCTATTATTTGGGCGAAATTTGGATCGATAATGTCTAAAACATTACGTAGTTAATCTAAAAATTATTTTCTCTTGCCTTTTACAGATGATTTTTTTTTATTCAGCTTTTATTTTTGGTTTCGTCTTACCGGTTGGTACATTTGAAAATCTGTAAGTAATAGATTTGTGTTCATAGCTTTGTAATTTCATAAGCATACTAATATATTCCTCAGTCCTCACTCGTCGTGATATTAAATGAAGCGAGAAATCTTTCGTCAGCAAATATTTTGGCGCCGCTGAGGTAAACGATTTTTTTTTTGACAGCTTTCTTCAAACCAATGGTAGAGAGACTTTTAATTACTGAACTTAACTGTCTGGTCTTAGGTACTAGATTCAGTCTGGTTATTTACGATTAATTTTTATTCTTGGAGCCGCAAGTTCATCGAAGGGAAACACTCGCTTGTTTAATTGGATAACGAGTGAAAGGATTGATATTCAACTTTCAAATCGATTCATGGAAGAAATACAGAATAGTTGTAACTCATTATGAAGTTTAAAAATCTTCCAAAAAAGTTGGAGAAGTAATTATGATTTCAAGAAGAGTAATTTATCCAGTTCTTCGTTATATGGTTTTGAAAACAAAAATTGGAGTTAGAAGAAATGAGAAAATGTCTATGACGAGGGAGAAGAGGAGGATCGAGACCATGCCAATTTTTACTAGAGGTTTTCAGAACAATGCTATAGACCAAGGCGGAGTCAGAAACCATTACAGAAATGAACCTATATACGTACGACGGAACTGAATCTCTGTCGACGCCTGAAGGAACACAGTTTTGTTACTGTTCCATACAGAATGTTCATTAACGTGAGAAGATATTTAGAATGATGAGAACGCAGAGCCATGGACGTACCTTGAAGGACAGTGAAGCTGAATCTGGTGTGTAGCTCCTCCTACACAAACTGTCTTGACTAAACTCAGCCTCAGCTGCACGACCTTTAATTGTAACAGATTAAAAAAAACTGAATAGTTGTGAGAATTGGGGAGAACGACCGCTAACACAGATGTTCAGTCAATTTCAAGCAGACTCAAAAATATTAAACCTTAAAAAATAATTTTGAGGAAATAGCCTATTGGATTTTTTACCTAAACAGACTTGCCATTTCGTGAGATAAATAATGAATACAATAATATTATTCTATTTATTAAGCTTTCATGTAAAATTCTTGTGGCCTTCAAGTACTCTGTAAATAATTATTTGTCAAATGAATAATTTTATCAACTAGCCATGTTTACTCCGAATATGGTGTCAAATTCGTCTATAGGGTTCTACAGTTGTACGTGTAGTCAAATATGAAGACTGCAGATGTCCATATCAAAGGTGTAGCTGCTCTGTTTGGTTTCAACGAAGTCTATGGACTATTAGAAACACTGCATTGTGAATGAAAAAGATTAGCGCTGTAATGAATCGGCTTGTAGCTTTAGCGCAGATTTAAAATCCACCATTATATAATAACTTGGGATTCGAGATCAAAATTGTAAAGCCATTCAAACGCAGACGAAAATAAAGGTTCCATAGAATTACTGAAAAGAGCTTATTTATTCGTGAAACACAAAGAAGAAAGATACTTTTGATTGAACCAGAAGTAGCTCCATGGAGATCCTATCACTATTTGGCTTATAATGTTTTGGTAATTTAAAAGGCAGATAGCTTATTTGAAAAATAGAGGAGGATTTAAAACATAATTAGTACAGAACACTCGTATAAAAGGTTTGATGCGGAATAATGAAATAATGTTTATCGAACGACAATGGAACCAATGGTGTTCCGAAAATGAATTTAAGGAAGTATTCTCAGTTTATTAACAGGGGCAAATTTTTGTCACATCACGTTTCGACGATTATCAACAATGGTGGGAACACTGCGATGAATTTGCGCATTTCTCTACTGACATTCCAATAGTCGCAAACACCCTTACTATCATCTATGCAGATGATATAGCTATACTATGACAAGCCACAGACTTCACTAGTGCACAGCCAATATTTCAACATTCAAACTGACAAATGGACAAATAAAAGGAGAATCTCCCTCAATCCAAAGAAACCTGCTACAGTTCCCTTCTCACTCAAACGCAAAATTCACTATAACTTAAATAATCGACCTATCCCTAATAAAATATCCCATTCTAGATCATAAACTTTCGTGGTGTCTACACATTACTAGCACAAAAACAAACTAGACATGACTTAGATTATTAAAACCGCTGGTATCACCTTATTCTCCACCGTTACTCCAAACCAACAAGCTGATCTATACCTCAGTAATATCCCCTATCTTGTAGCTAATTGCCACATTAGTAAAATCCAACGGTGTAGCTGCTCTGGTTTCAACGAAGTCTATGGGCTATTAGAAACACTGCATTGCGAATGAAAAAAGATTAGCGCTGTAATGAATCGGTTTGTAGCCGTAAATAAAGTTTTCAGGTACATCATCAACAGTCCTTAGTATTTCCCCGACCACCGAATCCATTCAGACATAAATATTCCCACAAGAGCATTCAATAGCGAACTTGAAATAGCCACGGAATTAAACCAAACCAAAAGGAATTGAAACAAATAGTATTAACTTGTAATTATAAAACGTTTGCAGTGAAGAGCAAACTGTCGTCATGTGAATGCTGCACACTTCTCGCACAACGTGAATACTTCATACTGTTCAAATGATTTATTTTAAATTTGGTACAACATTTTTAACTTCTCCTCCGCTTTATTTTTCTATAGGGAGTGGAATTTACCTGTTTCAGAGTTTCATCCGTAGTTATGGAAGATCCCTTCTCGGGAGCATTTTTGAGGCCTGATTGAGTTATTTATAGTAACCTGGAAGCGCGTGTCTAGCTATTCCATTCACGAGCTCCGAATGCCACGACATTTGAGTGTTCTCACGGTGGTTTAGATTTGTTGTTTTTCACGCGACCTGGTGGCGTCTTTGAGAGAATCGATTGGTGGATTCGGGCGGGACGTGAAGTGCCGCTCCCGAACTGCGGGGAAAGAAGCATGGACTTTGCCGGTGAAGCTGTTTTCAAGTGTGTAGCAGGATGTGGTCCGCAATGCTGTGTTTGAAGACGAAGACAGTGCGCGGAATCCGAACGTCAATCAATTGAAATTTTGGCTGGAACCCCACAGAACTTATCACGCGAGAAACAAGTCGAGCTCGGAAAGTGGGACAACCGCTATTCGGTCGCTCAGATCCGCAAAAACATCCACTCTACTGCAAATAACAAACAAAATCTTATGAGGTAGGGAGATGAAGGTGGAGGTTTCACGCCGGATATTACCTCTAGAACTGTTTTTAATAGTGATTTAAATACACTGACGGCAACCCGATGAACATAAATGATTTTAAAAATAGTTTACACAAAATGAGGCAAGCTACCTAGCCAACTTTGCCGGTGAAATCGTACGCTAATTGTAAAATTGTTTAGTACCTTACCTTCCGTCAGTGTTCTTTTGAACTTCATACACGTGAGTTGGTGGTTACATTAAAAGCAGTACATCTTTACCGCCACGCACTCGCACAGACCTATCTATCGATTCCTGGTTCCGTGGTATGCGTCTCCCTGCCATCTAACTTCACACATTGAAACCAACACGACCTTTGCGAGGCAACGCAAGACTATAAGCATCGAGTCGCAGTGGCGCCACCTCAAACATTCCATAGTTAAAAAAGTAAATTTCCCCCAAAGAAATAAAATTTATTAAATAGTTTGCGCAATCACATTAAATTAATTGCGTGAAAAGGAATGATGAAAAGTCTTATGTAAATTACATAGATGAAACTTGTATTTGAAATTAGGATCGAAGGAAATATGAAAAAAACATAACATATTCCTCTAACCCTCAAGTTCGTCTTCTTCTTACAATTTTACTAAATTCGCCTAGAAGAAGACGACAGAGCTTTTAGTCGTCGAAACGTTGCGTTCTAATATAATTATGCAAAACCCGGTTCAACTCCGAGAACAATATATTGAACAACTACACCGGGAAAGGCTTCAATCTTTAATATTACTAAAACACTTCGTTACCTGTTCTCTGTTATTTCAAATTTTTGTTATGAAGCAGAGAAGAGCACTACCAATTGATTTAATAAAATTGCCTTTCACGCTTGATGATAATCGTGGCTGGGGTGAGTTTTAAACAATTGTTTTCGACATTTATGCATTTTTCACCTACCAAGGAACATAAATTTGGACACCAGTTTTGTCAATCAAATTTGTTTAATGGAATCTTAGAAATAAATTCATTGTATTCTCGCGGACACTTTCGCGTGTCGTCTCAGACAAATCTAAACACAATTTTTTTTTTTTGCGGATTGACAAGTTTGGAAGCTGATCATGCGATTTTCCGTTGCCTAGAAGACATTGATAAAAGTGATGAGAGAACAAAGTATCAAGGGACAAAGAATAGAGAAATTATTCTGAGAGACCCTACTTGATATTGGAAAAGACTACGCAAGTTAGTCTAATTGTAATTATGTTACAATTTTTTTATTTATTTAAAGGAGTGAACCTACGGTGTGGAGAATGTGACAGGTTTACAATAAAAAATGATTTACCGAAATTAGATAAATAAGATCATGTTTATAATTATCTATAACAGGCAAGGTCGTTATAGGAAACGAGTACTTTGGTACTATTTAAATACGAGTTTGTTTACGAAATGATTAAACTACAAATTTTTCTAGATAATTTTTGTATATTGGAAATTCGTTTCATGTTTTTTATAACAAAAAACGACAACTTATGACACACATTTTAAATTAATGTGTATAAATTACACATAATTAGAAGCTTTTCAAATCGTCGTTTAATTTATATAACAACTAAAAATGGGACTCCTCGAATTGCAACTTTTGCAATGTGTATAAATTACACATAATTAGAAGCTTTTCAAATCGTTGTTTAATTTATATAACAACTAAAAATGGGACTCCTCGAATTGAAACTTTTTTAATCGGATATTGTTCAAAACCTATTAGAACTTCTGGAAGCCTTCTACGATAACTTTTTCGACAACTGGAATTCAGGTGAGAAATTCTGAACATTGATTTGTCAGTTGGCTTTATCAAAGAAAAATTAATACAATTCTGTGGTAAGTTTTGCATTGAAGCCAGTTTAGTTAGGAAATGGTGACGTCAAAATAAATGCAGTTGAATTATCAGCTTTAGGAAATATAGTTTAGTGTGAATAAAATAGATATGGTCAGGAAGTCACTCAACCTGACGACGATGCCGGCCGGATCTTGCCTTCGAAGAGTTACCTCGAATATTGGCCCCGGATTAAAACCCAATAATTATATTTTGAACAAATTCATCGTAAAAACCTTCGCTTTTTGAAATATTACACATAAGTATCAAATGTTTTAATTTAAATTGTTAAGTAATTTCACGAATAAATAAGTGTTATGATGTAATAAATGACATAAAACCAAACAAGCGGAATGCTTACAATAAATAAAACCAGAATTCAATTAGTATAAAGGGATTTATTATATATTGATTAAGTTTCATGAGTTAATGAGCGTACGTGACGAAGAGACGCAATATTTTATTCAAGAAGAAAATTGAAAATATTAATAAAATTATACTTCTCAGTCATTTAGTTTGCCAAGGGATATAAGATTAATATATCTGAAGAATATAAACGATCGTAAATTGAATGCTTAAGATTTCTAATACTTGTCACTTGCTGACGCCTTTTCCAAGTTAGTAAATCTTCGTCAATGAGACATGAAAGTACACAATATAGGTGTATGAATAACCAAATAAATGATAAAATACTAAATACCGGACATTTTATTATTGCCGACATTCCAGAAATTCCGAATGAACACAATTAACGTAAAATAAATTCTATTTTACTATTTTTAGGCATTCGCTTAAAAGTGATGCAGATAAAACTCTAGAGGAAACTGCATCAGGTAGGTCGGGCATTTGGTCCTTGTCCCACGTCCTTCTGATAACGAGAATTTGGTCTGCTGTGCGGACGCAGCATTCCAAACTCCATGCCTCGACCGAATTTGACAGGCAGTTGGCCGACTGGTCCAATAGAATCAGCGAAAACTCTTACCTTATCCCCAACGTCTGCGACATTTTCATGGCGTTTCAAAAACTCCCTTAGTGTGAATAAAATAGACATGGTCATGGTGTCACTCAACCTAAAGACAATGCCGGATCTTGCCGTCGACCCATGTTCCTGAGGGTTAAATGCCAAGTTGAGTGTCATAATTAAACTCAGTGACATACATAACCTTGGATTTGACTCCAATCTCTGTTGTATTTTCGTTATTTTCCTGTAAAGCATCTCCACCCCCACCCCATAACCTCATGCGGTTAGGGGTTGAAATTATACACACATTACATCGTTACAAACACTATGAATATCTTTGACACGGAAAAATATTTATCCGGTTCTAATATCGGTCGATTTAGCATGTATGCAATTTTCCACCTCCGTTTACCCTCACTCCTGGAGGTTGTAGACGTGTCTCACCCTGACTGTTAGTTTCCTGGTCTCAAAGAACACGTGTACGAAATTTGGTTAAATTTGCTCCACGGGTGTAGATTTGTATGTGGAACAAACATACATACACACATTCACTCATTTTTATTTATAAGATGATTATTAAGTACATCTGTTATTAATTTTGGTTGCTTTATACACAATTACAACTTCAAAAAGACCAGTAGTTTGTTTTAATACAATGGCTGCTGCAGGAATTGATTAAATGAAAGCTGCTGCTTCATCACTTTTTATGTTCATACTCATGTGGAAATTTGACTAGGATTGAACTTCTGAAAACACTCTAGCTGCAAGTGTTCACTACATTTTGAACATATTTTAGAATAAATGCTAGTATTAGCAACAGACCTACCTTCTACATGTAATATTTCCAGGTAGGAGTACTAACACAGTATTGCTGTTTGGAACTGACGTCAAGGTTTCGGTAATAAAAGTACAAAAATAGCGATTATTTAATGGAAAACACACAATATAAAAGGGGATAAAAGAAGGATTAGAATAAATACAAACAAAATATACCATTGGAACTGAAAGAGATGGTAGGTATATGACCTATGGGTATTCTCAGTAATGACATATGCACAAGTTATTTGTACCATAAATTGCAAGACTACACAAAATGAAAGTAGCAGAAAGGACTATGGAACAAGCCATGTCAGGTAAAAATAGAAGAGATTGTTTAAATAATTGCTGTGTAAGCAATTGGAACAAAGTTCAAGTCTGAGTGGTATCAAAACATAAGTCTAAAATGGCAGTATATAGGACACACAGGCAGTTAGTTGATAAAGATAGTTCTGAACTGCAACCCAAGAGTCAATAGAAAAGAAGATTGATTGACAGGTGGAATGACAACATCAAATTGTAAAATTTGCACCTTGTGGAGTTCAGATTTACCACAATATGTCTTTTGAAATTAGTAAACACTGTATATATTATAAGCTCTATACCTTTACAATATGATGTATGAAATAATTTTTTTTAGTAAAATATAATCAAAAATAACATTTTTATTGGAAATCAGAAATTACACATGATTATGGATTCATTCTACAAAAAAAATGCAGACAGGTACTCACTATACATATATTTTTGAGTAATGGATAGAGAAAGCAGTGTAAAATGTCAGTTTAGAATGTAATGTACAGTTTTATTTCAGCAGATGATATAGCAATCACATATATGTCTTAAAATTTTATCACACATCTTTGCCACGATCTATTACACAACACTCCAACATACTGACAGTTCATAAGAATACAATATTTGGTCACCATATTTTGTATATTTGACATTTACTGTTTACTCTGTCCATTTCATTTTTATATGTAAATGTGCAATAATCCATGTGTATACTCAGTATATAAGAATATATAAGTATTCATATAAATCACAATTGACTTAATTATCTATTACACTTTATAGACACTGGAAAAATTTGCCCCTGTCAATGAAAGGCTTTAATCTTACTAGATTAACAAGCGTATTAGATAGACAAGATATTTTCTTCTTCCAAATGTAAATAGACTGTTTGCACCTATCCACTCTTTTTGGTGCCTTAAATTATTTTCAATATAAAATTATATTTTATTTAGAAAATACTTGCTATTCACCGAAGACAAACACACGGTGGCACGGAAACAATCGCACTAAACAGCAACTGTCACCACTGTGGTCTTGAGAGATCAGCGTCATGCTACAGAGGTGGGTATCACACTTGTAGGTTTGACGTATCCAATGCCTTGTCTTGCAAGTCCGTGCCACTAGATGGATGCTCAGGAGAACGTGACTTACGACTGGGCCGTCGACCAAAATTCTCTGCATCTTCCACCGTATCTGGCATTTTAGTGTTTTTTGTTTCTGGGAATAAAAGGGCAAGGAGCCCTGAAGAGACAGCCATAGTTCCATACAAAATAAGGGGTAATGACTCCATGAAGCGTGCCTGAAAGTGTGAAAAATAAATGAATTAATGTGTATAAAATGATTCATTGGTAAGGGTATGAACAAATTTTTAGCAAAAATCATGTTATTCCTGATAGTGTAAAATTTTGTAAATTTGTAATAAACGTGGTCTATGAAGTCCATACTTCATGTATGATTAACAAAAAATTAGGTAATTAAATATCATTCCAAATATTCAATTTAAAAATTGGATAAGACACCTATAATCACATAATGATTAGAAACAATTTATTTATCTAACATTTTATCTTCAGGGACATAAGGAGAATTAAAATGTATTTGTAAAATACTTTACATGTAATTTTACATGCTGATTGTATGAATAATTAATACAATATAGTGTCTATAAATTACTTTTCCCATTGAATAATAGTTGTCCAGTTCTATCCTAGTACAATTCAGTTTTATTTAATTAATATATATATATATAATATAATAGTGGTCTATTATATGAGCAAAGTAATAAGTTTAATGCTTATTCCCCTTTTAGGACAAAATTTTTTATTCAAGTAAATGTGATGGTAAAGAAATTAAGATTCATTTTTTTACATACATATATCAATTGATTTTTTGATGGATTATATTCTTATTGGTTTGATAAACGTTGTTTTTCAGATTTATTGGTATTTATACCCAAATAATTGCCCATGGTAAATGATTTGTGTTTCTATCTAAGTTTAGGAATAAAATTTTATCAGACCTGATACTGTATGACAAAATTTGTATGCTTGATATTTAAAGTTTAAGAAATACTTAGAAATTGGAAACAGTTTGATCTATTTTGTACTTTAAACAATTTACAAATGGTTAGATACCCCAAAATTTAATGGTTCAGAAGTAATTCTTCATGGGGTTTCTTTTCTATTGTGTAACCAAACACAAAGTAATGTATCAGTAATACTGTAAAAAGCCAGAAGATGGATCTTTACTATCCTGTAAAAACTAACTTTTATGTTCTGTACTTCTATGTCAGTTTCACATCGTTTTAAATAATATTTTTCTGTATAAAATATAGTTGACATATAACACTAATGGATTCTATGGAGACCATTATATTTTCCAAACTGCTTTAGGTTGATTCTCATAAATGTTATGATTTTTGCCTATAACATATATTATTTTTTGGAGTTGAAAAAATTTTAATGTGCTGAATTTACTCTAGATGAAAGTTTTTATACAACACACTGAAAGATGATCTTACCAATGTTGAGGTTTGAGTGGCAGCGAGAGAGCCCAGGCGTCCCACCATGGAGCATACCCCCAAGAGAGAGTTGCGGAGTTGTGTAGGGAAGATCTCAGCAGTGAACGAATACAGGGCACAAAACGACACTGTGATGGCAAATTTCCCCAACATGAACAATGTCGTAGATACCCATGTAAGTTCTGCAAGAAAAAGATAACACAATTTGATATGAACTTCTTTACTGAAATTTAAGTTATTATGACAACATGTTAATAATTTTGTTTATAAGTATACAGAACCTATTTTAGACAGAGGTCATTTAAAGGGATTTTAGATTAATTTGTCATATTCAGCTTTTCTGAACTTGAAGAATGTGAACAATTTCTAGATGATCTAAAGCTGATTTTTTAATCTGTAGGTGGAACAGTGAGATTACAATATCATCTATTTACATTGTGCTGTCATTTTGAGCAAGTAAAACTAGAGGAAGATGTGGTATATATTGTAATATTTGTAATGTGGATCAATATTGTGTCTAGGAGTAAATATAAAATGGTTTTATGATCTGAGATTTCTGCAATGTGGGCCAAACACACAACACTTCATAGGTTTGTGTGATGTGGCATGTCTACTTTTGACTAAAAAATAAGATAGTCAACTCATCTGTCCAGATTGACCAAGAAAAGCTGGTTATTCAATTTTAGATTAGCAGAGAATTACTAAAAGTGGTACATACCTCACTATAACTTTTCTATACCTGGCAAAAGGAAGTAAGTTGGAATATTATTTTAAACAAGATGTCTTTAATCTTACATGCATAATGTAAGATAAACCCATTTCAGTTTTATCTACAAGAAACTTGGAGGTCAATAGTAGGTATGTGGGGAGAACAACCAAGTGAATGTTTACCATCGGATAAATAACAATGTTATTTTAAAGAAACGTTCCACCAAATTTGACTTTTCTAAAGTGTCCAGGTTACTGTTATTTTAAATGTATGTGCATCAACATTTTACCACACATCGAAACAATCTCAAAGGGCACTTGCTACAGATTTCAAATAGTATCTCGTTTAAGCTTGTATATATTTTATTTTATTTTACTACTACTGTCATCGTGTCATCTAACATATTTTCAGCAAGTCTTGTAAAAGTATAAGACCGTCGCTGTCAAATGACATGAAAACTACAGTTGATCAAACCACTCTTAAAATAAAAAAGAATTAAATGATGAACATCACGAGTGATCGTATATTATAAAATAAAGAAATCAGAAAAAAAACCATTTAAGATGCAACGTTACAAACAATCGCATAGCGAAAGTGCGACAGTTTCACAATAAAGACGAAATTCCTACTACATATTAGGTCTGACACAAATTAATGAAACCTGATTAAGATCCTACTAGTTCCTTAGACCATCGCCAAAAAACGTCACCAACCTGTGAGAATTTTTCATTTTTGAAGAACAGGTAGTGTTTGTTCGAATATAACTTCTATAAACCGACGTTGGACTGGACCACTTCCATTAATAATTCCAGTCCACACGTTTCTTTTTACAACATGGTTCAAAGTTTAGCAAGTCCGTCTGAGGAAGCCACAACCTTTTCATCGCAACAGACTTCTAAACCACTATTTATGGAGCAATGGTATCGACAATCAAACGAAGCTTGTAAAATTAAAACTATCCTTCTAATACCTTATCCATAAAATGAAATAGTAAGGCAATATTATATTCTATTCCGGAATGTTAATTAATATTTTACTAAAAGCTACAGAATATTCAATAATCTACGATATTGTAGATACCACATAAATATTATTGAAATGTTATATTACGTGTAATACAGTCTAATTAAAAGTGTTTTGATTGGGAAAGATTAGTTTCACTAATTTCAAGAACACACACAAATATATATATATATATATATATATATATATATATATAAAGTTTCAGAAACCAGTGGTGTAGCATTACGGGAGCGACTTGCCCCGGGTGGCATTTTTGAGGGGCGGCAGAATTTAAGAATTTCTGTAAATTGTGGTGCAACGTTTTATTAAAATTTCTAAATAAGGGGGCGGCGAATTTGGCCTACGCCCGGGGTGACTGACCCACGCTGCGATAATGTCAGAATGTATTGGCTGTGAATTGTACCACTGTTCACAAAATGCTAGTTCCAAGAAGGAGTGAGCCAAGTTTTGGTATGGGTGGGAACGTAAGAGAAATGTAAGTTGTAATTGAAGTAGAAAATTCAATAAACGAAGATAGGCGACAAACAAAAATATGATCATATGAGGAATGGATTGGTTCACGAGTTACCAGAAAGACAGCCTTTCGATATGTGATACAATTACATTCAGAGTACAAAGGGAAGAAACTAAATGTTTACGGGGACGTAAATAATAACTAAAAACTGAGTGAACAGTGTCCTTAAAATGTGTTGTAACAACAGATGAAAATTATATATAAAAATAATCGTATGCTGAATGAACTTTTTTTTTCAAGGAGAGGCTGCCTTACTCTGATAATTTACGTCCTGACAAGTGTTATGGGAATATGCTTGCCACGCTGGTCTACTGAGCGTTTACAAGGCCCAATTTCGATACATCCCAACAACTTAATCACCGGACCTCGGGGGCAGGGAACAGACACATATATAAGGTTCATTATTTAACGTTACTAAATGACAACGTCCGTTAATGGACTTTGATAGGCGGCGTACCTGGAGGCACTAGAAGGCAGCAGAGGCATGCGACGCCGCTGACGAGGAGTGTGGAGCAGAGTGTAGCCTTGCGGCCCAGCGAGTCCATCATGAAGTACGTGAGCACACAAGCGGGCTGCTCTATAAGGCTCGACAGCACGAAGTTCTCGTACTTGTTCCCCGCCAGGGACACGGAGTTCAGCGATAAGCCCGTGTAAACGAACGTGTTGGTGATCCTGGAAACGTAAAGCCAGAGTGAGTGGGCCAGGACTGCAGCTACGCGAGGGCGATGAGCCGGAGCGGTGCTTACCAGCAGTAGCAGCAATTGAGGAGACGCGGCAGCAGCACGCGGGACTTGAAGACCTGCAGGGCTGCATCCTTAAGGGACCGCGCGGGCACCGGGTCCGCTTCACCATCACCTCCGTCGGGCTCCTGAGCTCGCAACATACGCACACACTTCAGGGAAGGTAAGTGGGACCGCTCGGAAGGCGCTGCGACCTGTACTTACCTCGCGGGGTCGCGCCACTTCAAACTTCTTGAGGGCGCCCTCGGATAGAACCACGCCGTTGGTCTTGGCGGCCGCCTTGACGATGTCACCCGCCTCCTTCATGCGACCCTGCGACATAAGCCATCGCACGGACTCCTGCAGCAGCCAATAGTACGCCACGAACAACAATGAAGGCAGGTACAGAGCGAAAATGAGTTTCTTCCAGTCCCGAAGCCACCACGCCACAAGCCCCAGCACGGCTGGCCCCAGAGAGTCGAAGGCGTTGATGACGATGCCCGCCACGGCTCGTCGCTTCGGCCCCATAAGCTCCATGCCCAAGATGAAGATGGACGAGAAGTTGCCGCCCATGACGAACATGGCGAGGAACTCGAGCACCACGTACGTGAGGTACGAGTCCGCGTAGGCTCGTGCGAAACCAAGTACGCACGTGAGCGCCGTACCGTACATGAAGACCTTTTTACGGCCGAACCTGTCAGATACGTAGCCGAACACAGGCAGCCCCAGAAGGTAGCCCAGGTTGTTGACAGTGCCCACCATGCCCAGCTTCCACAGCTCCTCGTCGCAGGTGATGTTCCACTCGCTCTGAATGGAAGTTTCGCCGCCCTCGAACACCCACGCGTCGCAGCGTCGCGTGACGTTAGGGGGCGGCGCGCCGGGTTCGGGGCACACACCGTCCAAAACGTAGCGCTCACAGCGCCCGGGCCGATCGTCTGCTGGCAGCGCCGCCCGCAGCCACGACGGCCGCCCCTCGCCGTCGCCCGCGCCGCCCCCTTCACCCTCGCACTCGGGCACCAGGCAGCGGTACTGCAGCTCCGCCGCCGTGAACACGAAGCTCGTGCTGGTGGCCGCCAGGAACAGCGTGGGGAAGCCCATCAGGAGGAACGACAGGATCTGGTACTTGCCGAAGTGGCCCAGCTCCTCCAAGATGTCGTCCAGGTCGATCTCCATGGCGCCCCCGCGCTGCGACAGAAAAGCCGCTTCGGGTTAGGCCGTGCTCGCGTGCGCGCTGTCGGGCTGCCGAGTGCGGTTCCACGCAGGGCTGCCAACCGCGCGAGTGACGTCGCCCAACCCCACCGCTCCGCACCTCTCAAATTGTAGCCCTCCCTCCTCCCCCCTCGCGCCTTCCCACCCGCCGCACATCGCTAAGTCGGCCCGAAGGATTTCGTAGAATCCGTCGGAACGAGAGACGAACGCGTAGCCTCAACAAAGCTTCGTGACGTAGCCCTTCTTTCCGCTAACAAATACATTTCGTTAAGGGGATTCAGTAGTCTCTATATCCCGCGAAGTTAAACTCCGAAAGGATGCAATAGTGAGCACGAACTGATATACATGTGTTCTGATGTGTACGAAATATATTGGGGGAAAATAAAGAACATTTAAACCCAGGCTTTATTCATTTCTTTTCTACGTTTGAAAGCGTAATGAACCGATACTTGTCATTTGCGAATTGATAATTCACCCGGACCATTCGCTTTGTAAGCCATTACCTACCTAAATATTATATGCGACTTGGACACTTTCTTTCTCTTCGTCTCGTTGATACGCATAGGTTGCGCTCGGAAACACTGTGTGTTCTTCCGCCAAAGGTTCTTAGAAGTTGACCCCGTTTCACTCTCGCGAGAGCCCTATGGCTCCAAGATTTATTCTTTTAAAAAAACGTCATTTAAAATTTTCAGCCTAATGCGGTCCTTTTGGAAACTTTACACGACTAATTGTACAGCGGTTCCGGAAACGAGTGTTTCACATTGGCAGCGAAACATTTTCTCCCGCGACAACGTAACTAATACCATATTTTATACGCGTACCTACTTACTCAACGATTAGAGATTGAACAAATCTCAAATCACATTGTCACAGTGTGTTTCTTGTTAACCGAATATAGAAATGTCTGTATTTGAGTAAATAAGATATTGTACCTAGTGTGAATGTTATTTGTAGATCCTGCTGTCACGTGGCGAAGGAGCTTGATGGGTCGCATGGAAAACGGTTTCTGCTCCGTAGCGTTTTAATATCTTATATACTCTGTTACACAGTATTCTAGATCGGTTTTCTACCCAGATTTCCTGTTAATCCTTTAACTAGTGTTCAAATCAAACTATGGTTCTCTAGGCTATCTGTGAAAAGGAAGAGGGGATATAATTGAGAAGAGAAACGCTAGCGGATGATTTTAAGAAAATATATACCTCGGCAAGGTCTAATCCGAGAAGGAAATAAATACTCTTCTGGCCTTTAACTTTAATGAATTGGGTGAAATATTTTCTTTATACGAAAAACGAAAACAAAAAAATAAATGACGTCTTTTCGTAAAGAACTATTAGCGAGAGCTTCAAGTGCATTCGTTCGCTGGCCGAAGAACGACACAAGTCGGTGGTTGTGAGGCGATTAACGCCCATTAAGAACGATTATCTCTCTAATGAAACAGAGAAGCGAATCCAGTCTTGCATCACGACATCAAAAGTCGGAATCCGGCCAAGCTGTTTTAGGAATATAAGGAAAAGTCCCGAGTATGAAGGCCAGACATGCTGCACACTCACATACTTAGCCGCTACAATTGCCGCCTCCATTGTGAACATAATTACCCCCGGTCATTTAACGGACAGCAAATTTATTGGGTTTGTACCCTGGGTTCGGGGACAGTGGACGCGGGGGGTCCCCCCCCGCAACTGCTGAGTGAGAAACGTCGATACGTCGCAGAATTAACGTTTCCAGGTCGCAAAATCGTCATCCTCTTTGAATTCACTTGCGCAAGTGAGACGTCACTAGGAAAGGTCGTGGGCAAACTTACGTCCGTGCTGCTAAAGCGTAATCGATGGTAGCCGGCACACTTTATCGGAGACGTCCTTCACACACTACGTCATCTACGGTGTCTGATACCTTTCCACAAGTGACTGGCGACGATATGTCATGGCCTAGCATTCCAAGCTTCGAGTTCAAATAACAATTCATATCGACGTCCGTTTGATTCGTCGATTAGCCTTAATATAAAAACATTATGGATTTATAAACTTAGTTTACAAGGGTAAAAGTGGGTCGGCGATTCTTTCTCTTCACGTCACCAACTAAAAATTTTCATCCGATCCGTTAAAACATCAGCTTTTAACAAATTATTTATCCATTTTTAGATAATATATTTACCATCTATTATTCAACATGAATACTGGAAAATCGTGCAATTTATTTTCCCTGACTGTCCGTCTGAAAGTCTCAAATTTGCGTGTTTCATTTTCTACGTAATTACCACATCTTAATTGAAAAGTCTTTAAGTTTTTGAATATTAATAATAAAAAAGATAGCCAAATACAGACAAAATAAGTGATATATAAATACCACACACTCGTTTCTGGGATCCTTGTCCCTTTCTTCAGGTGCGAAGAAGCTTTTGTCAACTGACGAGTGCAGTTGTGTCGCTCTAGGCTCTTCTTAGCACCCGAAGAAAGGGACAAGGATCCCAGTAACCTGTGTGTGTTATTTGTATATCACTTATTTTCGTCTCTATTTGGCTATATTTTTTATATTTAATTTTCAATCCGACGTAAATTTTTTTTATTTCGTATTTGAGTATTGTTTTACCTTTACCCCCCCAATACTTTTTGTATAATAAATTTGGCTGGCTAAGTATTTAATACTTAATGGCTTTAAAAATTATTTAGAAGAAGTTTATTGAAATGCAAAACGGTCTCATATTAGTGCAAAGGTAAATTTAAATGTGTAACGACGAATCTGTGCTGAAATAATTGGGTTTTCGTGACTTTGACTTATGAATAATAAATGTTTACAAGGTAATCTGAAAAGGTTTAATGAAGAATATAAGGTCGTGATGTTCTTTAACCTATTCAGTCATGGATATTTCAAAGAATGAAGAATATTAAATTATGAAATGTAGCTTCTATATCTCACAGGTGAAACATTATCGCTTTTTCGATTGAAAATAAGGGGCTAGTAAATTTTTCATAGGACTGTAATTATTAATGAAGTTTGGAATTTTGATGATTGAATATATTTGATCGAATTACAACGGCAGAACAGAGCAATCAAGGGCTCTAATGGTCTGTAGAACTGCAATACGACGGAACAATTTAAGATAATATTAAATTATAGAGAGCTTTCATGTTATAATTTAATATATGTACATAAAAGGAAAATGTACCCAAAGCCTGATATCTTACCAAAATCGTAGATTTAAATGTGCAAGTCAAATATAACTCTGTTGACAGACGGTAATATCAACTGGGTGATTACGAAATGGGACCGGTGACTAGTAATAATGGTGCAAGATCGCAAGAGACTTCTGCAAACGACGCCATGAAACGATAATTCTTATCAGAATGCAAACACTATCAACACAAACAAATATAGTTGTACAAGGTTTCCTGAAAATATGGATGAATTCGTTTTATGTGAAGCGGAAATGGTAAGATAAGGCGGAACTTGGAAGCATAAAATTACTCTTTCGATATTATAGGAAACCTGAAATATGTCAATCAGGTATAAATGTGATATAGGTCTACTACAGGTGTTACAGACTCATAAACATTAAAAATAGCAATACACAATCATTACTTCAAATACATGTAGTGTAGAGTGATTGGCTAAACTATACAAATCTCATAATCTGATAAGTTCATTGAAATGCCGAGCGCAGTGGTGTTCCACGCTTAGTTAAATCAGCTTCTGAATTATTTCGGGCAAGGATAATTAGCTTTTATTAATTGTTGATCCAGCAATAGTTGGGCTAAATATTCTGTGCTTCATGTAAAGGGCACAATTGTATTTTCTGATTAGCACGTGGTAATCGTAATGGGGAGGATCGGAGTTCCAATTCCGGCCATTTTGATTTGGGGATTTTCCTAGTATCTCCAACTTCCTGCCCGTAATATTTGCCGAGATAATCCAATTATAAATAATAATAAATTGAAGCGGCACACTGTCCTGAATGAGTCACCTAAGTTGCCGAACTGGCAGGTGTCTTGGACATCCTGGGGCTGATATATTATAAAACCAGTTCGAATTTAAGATTAAGCAGACACAAACGAACCGACACAAGAAAATATTCGTATCTAAAACCGATAAGGGATTTTAAAAAATTGCTGTTTACGTTAACGTCACTGAGTTGCGTTCATACTCTGCTGAAGTCTCGTTTTCTCCACAGTTCTCCGTGAAAATTATTATATTTTCGGAAAGGGCGGAAGGAAAGCTTTCAAAAGCTCAGCTTCGTATACCAAAGGAAATCTTCAGTTAAAAGCTGATGAATCTCAGCAATAGTCGTTGGCAAGCCGAGATCGGAATGAAATGTGGTCTCTGCGAGTTGAGTCATATTTTTTAAATAAGGCCATCATAAACATTTAGAAGCCATCACGCGATGAGCCCATAATGGGTTTTGAGGAATATTGAATAAAAGCATTTTCGTTATTATTTCAAAGAGAAATGGAATATGGACAAAGCTATAACATTGGGGGTGACATGTGGCCAGTTCCAGTGACGATTCCTCCATCCAAAAGGAAACCAATTTCGCTACAAATTATTCCTTTTATTCCTGAACTGGAATTCTGGACCTTCGATTTTAAGACGGAAAATAAAATCACGTCCTCGATATTTTTCTTAGTATAACTTTCGTGTTTTGCATGAAGGAGTTTCTGAAGACCACTTCAAATCATGGGGGGGCAGGGAGCGCCATTAGCCAACAAGTTTCAGCAGCAATAGCCAATATTTGTGGAAACGCGAGTCGGGAACGCCCATACTTGTTTATTCGGATACAGTAGCCGAGTTTAATATATGCACATAGGCGTCTTCCTCAACCAAAATCAGATTAACAGACATTACACTTAGTATCACTTTTACTTATAAATGAAAATAATTTGCAAATTCAGGAGAAAAGGTATTTAAACTACAATAGGAATACCACATACCCTGTCAGTTTTACACACTCACGACATCTTAACGATGCAAACAACATCAAAATCATACTTTTAAATGAGTACTGGGAAAGTAGTTGCAAAGATCTAGACATAAATAACATCACTTTAGATTAGATTTCCCTTGAAACAAGTTAGACAAACCAAAAGAAACACGACAAAACTTGAATTACTAAAAGGAGTCTTAACCTTGTGAACTAGAAAAAGGATATTCTATATGTATGTCCAAAAATTCCAGACTTATTTTAAATCATATAAAAATTCTCACTAATGTTATCTTTGCAGCTAAAAAGCTCGATAATACAAGATATATTCATAACTCGGCAAATAAAGGGGAGCAATGTTGACTATAGTCAGAAACACAGTAGGTGGTGATACCGAAGGTATGTCTCAATCACATTTAAAGGATCAAAGTTTCTGATCCCAAAGCAAAAATTAACACAATCAACACTCATTTCACTGACATTTCTGAAAAAACTTTTTTTTCTCAACTACAATCGCCTCAGCCAAATTCTATGTCAGTGAGTACTGATAGTATACCAGATATGATATTAAAACATGTTCAACATCGAATTATATTACCCCTAATGCGACATAATGAGTTGCTCTTTATCCTAAGCACAAATTCCCGAAAGACTCCAAACTTCATTTACACAAGAAAAATTACAAACCTATTTCCATCATGTCAAGTGTATCTGAAGTTATCAAAAAGTGGAATAAACCCTATGCCTCTAGGAAGATTGGTTTTAGAAAAAAAAAGTATGTCAGATAACAAAGCATCGCATACATTCATAGGCAAAATTATCGACGCTTTTAAAGAACAACAGATGTCTACAGGACTCTTCGTGGACCTCGTCAAAGCATTTAATATTGTTCACCACTCGACACTTCACCATAAATTGAATCACTGTGGAGGAAGAGGTATTTGTAATCTTATGTTTAAGACAGGAAAAAATTTGTTGAAGTCATCTCAAGCAAAGGCAGAAAGATCTGTTTTAGTTCTAAAATCTAGAGCAGAAATCTCGGGGCACTTATTTTCTTAATATATGCAAATTATATGATCTGTCCATTCGTAATTGACGGAGCTATTTGCAGACGATACAAGTCTTATTCACTGGCTAACTCCATAGAAACGTTAGAAACCAAAATTAAGGAAACTGGTCTTCTGAACTGGTTGCAAAGGAAACTATTATTAAATATCGAAAGAAAACTCTTCTTATACAGTTTACAACAACTACATTACAAAATATACAAATTGGAGAAGTAGCACAAAGCATCAACAAAATAACACAACGAAAAGAAACTAAATTTTTGGGTATCTGGATTGATGTGAACTTAAAATGGGATAAACATAGAGAATATATATGAAACAAACTCTGTAGGATCTGCTATGCATTTAGTCTTCATGCAAAGGTTATCGACATAAACACACTAGTACATATTTTGCATATAATATCTTTTAGTACAGAATAAAATATAATTAACATCCTTAACTGACTACCCGTGTAGTCGTCAAAACAATCAATTTATTTAGAATTAACAATGTTACCAGTTCCAAGCTTGTTTTGAAATACTAATATAGAATTAATTCAAATCAATAAGAGAATTCACTCGCATAATATAAGAACGTCCGACAACATTCATTTGACCCGTCAAAGATTATAAAAAATCGAAACTGATTTGAATTAAATTCAATGTATGCTGCACAATAAATTAACCCTAGGAATAAAAATGCATCCATTAAGCTTCAGGACCAATGTAAAAAACCTGCTACAAAAATTTTGCTTTTACTCTATAGAGGAGTTCGTAAATGTCAAATAATGTATTTCAGACATACTAATATAATAATAATAAGTCTCATTTTGTACTAACTTCTTTATTGCCTTCTCAATGGATTTTAAGTACGGTTGACGTGTTCAATACATTTTGTATGTTTCATGAGCCAATAAAGTATTATTATATTAACTATTTTTACTATATCAATTCAAGAACAGAAAAGGTCCCGAGTTCGATTTCCGGTCTAGATTTTTTCATCTTGTTCATTTATTATTGTTATTATTCACCGTTCGTTGGGGTTCGGAACATTGACGGTTAAGCAAAAATTAACTTTTTTAGAAGTATTTCTTAAACATGTATTTTAAACATAGATTGTCCGCATCTCTCTTAATATTACTCACAGTTTTCAGCTTACGTCATAAATTGCCGCGTAGCTAACAGACCAGTCTCCCTTAATTTTTTATTCAACAAATCGAGATCAACGTTTTTCACACTCTGTTTATGAATGCGAAACAATAACAAGTCTTAAAACAGTGACAAACAAGAAGCCATACTGGCGGTTGAACTAGGAGACAAATAATCGAGGATCCACTTTGCTACCAGATAATTAAATCGTCGATACAAAATATGAATCACTAAGTCAAGCCCAAGTGTATTATATATATATAAATAAAATAATAGGTTTGTCTGTAATTCAGTCATTTTTGATTGTTTCGTGGATTGGGTGATTCGATGACGGTTGATTTCGTTCGCTTTTCACAGGAAAACGTTCTGTTTCGTTGAAATTATTTTTCCTTGTTATAAAGCGACGCAACAGGGTTTCTATTTAGAACAAAGTGTCACCCGACATCTCGAGACAAATAGCGAAAGTTTAAAAACGCGTTTTTAACTGCTCGAACACAGAAAAAGGAAGTAGTAAATAACATTGTAAACTCTTACAATTGAAAATCTTGCAAATAAAAATTAACTAGCTCGACTTACTTCTCATTTTTTCATGTTATTAATAGGAAAATTAAATAAAAGTTGTCTTAGAGCAGACGAGAAGATAACCAACTCTTTGGCTCGACAGTCCCGTAGGGCCTTGGCCTACCAAGACGGCTGCCAGACTGTCATCTTACATGACAGATTCTGGATTTAGGAGTGACACCTGGTCAGAGTGTCAATTCTCCTTAACCCCAGTTTTCTTGACCAGGACGACCACAAACATCCATGCCCATGCCAGGATTCGAACCCGGCAAAGACGCTGGCCACTACACCACAGCAGGCCGGCAGACGAGAAGATAAACGTTTATCAATCTGACAAGGTCCAGAAGTAACAAATAAATTAAGTAGAATAACTTGATTCTAGAAGAACATGTTATCATTTCATGTCAGATTCAATGGAAGAAAACAGATGCAACCCGTATCTCATTAATAGAAAACACTATAGATAATCGCTAAACAACCGAGCACAATGTTTTTATCCGTGTCTAAAAGGACCGGGAAGCAGACAGTTTCTAAAAATTATGTTTATTAAGGGGTTCCGTAAATTTAAATATAATTATGTGGAACCTTTATTTTTAATCGCATCAACAAGTCTTTAACGACTATACGTTATCTTTACATTGACTTACACATTTATATACGTTTATTTAAAAGTTATATATTTATATTATTTAAAATACATTTAACACACAGGTTTCCGTTTACACTACTTCTTTTGCTTGTTTGTATTGTTTAAAAGTTTATTGTTAAATTTCCATATATAGATTTATCTCTGAAGAATCTAACAAGGTTGGCCTGGTACGTGGGCGAATCTATTATTTCGTTGATTTTCCCTTCTCTCAGGAACTCTTTTCTTTGCCGATCGTACCTTTTGTAATCTATATAATAAAAAAGGATGTATATTTGTATGTATTTACGTTAATTTATATAAAATTTTAACGCTTGAACAGAATGATACAAAAAATCGATTCACATATTCTTCAAAACAAGAGAAACGGTACTGTGGGAGTGAGAAAACCTAACATAAAGATGGAAAGAATTATAATTAAAAAACGTGATAATTATGTGTTAAATTACTGCGCGACAATAGACCGTGACGTCACGTGAGAGAGAAACGTTACTATGCGACGAACAAAGGAAATAGTTCCTTTTTCCGTAATGAAATAATGCAGATATATTTTGATTGAATAAAAATGATAATTATAATCAGAAATACTCCATCGAATGATAATAAAAACAATAAGAAACGTTATATGAACAGTCTAACTGTTTTTCTTAAAAATAACTTGACTTTTAAATGGCTGACCAAAATTTTACCCATTTATATATTGCAATACGCACGGAATGAGACATAGGTTTATGGAGAAAACAATACATAATATTTGTTAATCATTATAATTTAATAATTTTAAATTTGCTAAAACTGACGAATTATTTCAAATGGGATTTTTGAAAAATTTTGGTTGTGTATATATATATATATATATATATATATATATATATATTATATATCATAATGATTTCACATATTTGATTGTAAATGTGTAAAGGCCAAGGGAATAAATTCAAGTGACAACTGTTGAAAATTAACGACATTGATATTTTTCTATTGAAGAGTTGGCGTATTTTGTTATTTTTGCATTTATTTTATACAATGAACCGTGTTTCATACTTTAGGCTTTGTGACATCCAATATGGCGACTTTTTGTTTATCATATGATAGGTCTTACTCAAGTTAATTTATTTATTGATGTTGTTTTAGCAACAAAAATTTCGTCCAATATGACATAATCTGCCAACACGTATATACTGTAGTTAGGCACAATACTTCTCAGCCTTGAACTTCAAAGAATACAGACATTCTGATCCTCAATCGGTTAGTAACTCAAAAATATTTAGTGAAATTTAAAAATAAATAATTTAATTAATAAAGGTATTAAAATGTATAGCCATAAAAGAAGCATCCTTACGGAGGGTGTGGAGGAGAGTTACACAAAAATAACGCGAATAAGAACAAGATTGGAGTCTAATCCCGGCTTATGGATGTCGCTGTTTAATTATGACAACTCGGGCAGCTCCGGGCACCCAGCTAATATTTTAATATAATCCATCATGACAATTATAAGCTATTTCAACATGTACTTCATGGCGAAGCCTCCACCGCTATTTCACAGAGATTATACAGGGTGTCCCAAAAGTTACTATCTTCTAAAATAGGCAGTCAAATTTTTTTGGAATATTCTACATAGAATAGCACATTTTAAACGTGATAAACACACCAAATTTTTTTTGTTTTTTTTTTTAAAAAAAGGAGACTGTTTTTCACAAAAGTAGGTAGGCATACTTTCTTGTATACTGCCGAACCATTCTCATGCAATATTAAGAATTGAGCTGTTTATAAATATATAGCTTAATGTACATAGTGCTCGATCAATTGTGGATAGAACAGTAGTTGGGGTTGGGGCGAGAAATCGTTCAGCCTACGTCATAGTTCCAACTTTTACATCGTTAAACGCATTCGTGCAGCCTGGCCCGACCGGTAGAAATGATGCACTGCCAACTTACGAAACACGTTCTGCAATCAGAGTAGGCTACGAGCCCTAATCTAACCTATTACAAGGCTTGCGACTTACCGTGGAAATGCCACCTTCAAGGTTGAAGGAAATAGAACAAGGAAATGCAGCTGAGACAATAATAATTGACCGCGTTCCTACCGTAATTTTCGTCAGGACAGAGTCTTCCGTAGGCAGCGTAACACAACAGAAATTAAATTTAAAAGGTAAATTTTGGAACAGGCTGATAATACTTAATTTGGGATAGAGTTGTTATCGGGCAGCTGGCTATCGTTATTGCTCTCCTATCTCGTTTCAACAAAGATTCTCTGGCTCTTAGGTACATATATACATTTTTATACCAGTAAAGGAAATATAGTTAACAAATTTTTACGTTCTTCTTATAGAATTTTTCCTTACAGTACTCTTACGTAAAAAGTCCAGACTCTAACCTGAATACAAAAATTCCAAAGTTTACTTATCGTATATATAACGAAATAATATCAATTACTAAACTGAATTACAATAGGATATTATGTCCGGTACGGTATTCATTTATTTATTGATCGACTTGACGGTGGTTCAATTTTCATTAGCATTACTTATTGTTAAATGAAATGACCGGTTAAATACAAACAAATTTAATATTATTTAATAAATTTTCCTCTACAAACCTTTCAAGACTATATATACATCTTAAATGTTAATTTAGATATGAAGAAAGTACGGAGTAATTGGAACAATTTAATTATAATTAGTGTGTGAAATGAACAAGATGTTAATTTTTATTATAAATGACGTATAAATGGTTTAAAAAGAGTAGGTTGCTATATGATTACAATTTTATTCAATTATAGAAAAGATTTAGTTGTATTTAATTATAAGTTGATCGAAAATGTTTGATTTGCTGTGTTAATAATTGAAAATTTTAGTTATATAAAGGCATTACCTGTTTAATTTTCGTTTATAACTGGTTGTAATTATTGTTTAATTGTAGGAAAAATAATTTGTTTGTATTTGAAAAAAAATGACGATGTGTAAGACACGTTGATTCACGCAGCCATGTCAACGTGCAGCTGGAACTAGTGGCCCAATTTAGGACTTCGCAGAAATGAACCAATTGGAAGTCGAATAGACACTTCCCATTGGCTACCTCAATTCAAAATTTGTTTATAAAAGTAGGGCTTTCAAAGACGACTAGAGACGCACAGTCCGTGCCGGTGTGCCATGGAGTGGGGGGGGGGGGGGCGTCGCTAGTATTAGTTTCAATAGTGCGCGATTATACTCATAAAGTGGTGGCATTATTAAATTGGTGCTACGAATGTTGCAGTTGCATACGACGAAGTGTAGCATTTCCCCGCTAGAACCCTATTTTCAACCACCAACCAGCTGACCGCGGAGGCTAAGCACTACTGACAACAATTTGTGAATTTTAACAATAATTAAAGTTTTTTTTTTCAATTCAGGAAGTAAATTGACAAATCAGGGAAAGACTATTTGTGTCATCGCAAATGTTATTAAATATTTTAAACATTTCATATTTTATTATTTTTTAAAATTAATTTTTTCTATCAATTGAATACATTAAGTTATTATTATTCAGATTTTTGGTTTGTTGAAGCTACTAAACATTTCAATTTATTTTGGTTAGTTTTTCGTAAAATAACTTTGGAGTTGAAACAAAATTTCATTTTTTATCAGTATAAAGTAGTAACCAATACAGTCTCCGGATTAAAGATTGAAGCCTTTCCCGGTTCAGTTGATCAATATATTGTTCTCGGAGTTCAACCGGGTTTTGCATAATTATATTAGAACGCAACGTTTCGACGACTAAAAGCTCTGTCGTCATCTTCTGGGCGATTTGTTGATTTTGTGTGCTTCCTAGAAGATGACGACAGAGCTTTTAGTCGTCGAAACGTTGCGTTCTAATATAATTATGCAAAACCCGGTTGAACTCCGAGAACAATATATTGAACAGTCTCCGGATTATTTCGTTACTACATTCGAGAGCATTCGGCAGATTCTGTCTTATATTTAAAACTGAAACATTATTTAGATCAGGATATAACACGAATGACTATCTCTTGGGTTTCCAACAGGCTTGTACATGTAATCAGTGACGTTTCGTTGACTGGCAACGCCATATTCTACAAATTGAAATAGTGGTCTTAGTTAGTAGCTGGCGAATCCTCAACAAGACCAGTATAATACTGGAGGCAATTAATATAAGGTGCGGTAATAATATGCTTAATATTTGGATTCTTGATAAGCGAAGCCTGGGACCCCGTAATACTGTAAAAAAAATACGTCACTGCCTCTCGTCGCAGAGGTCGCGGGTTCAATCCCCGGCTTGTGTGCGTGTGATTCCATACTGAGAAACCCTCAATAGTTCGCCAACAAACAAAATCAACACTAATATCCTTAGCAGTTGATGCAACTATAAATAAAATATTTTTTAAAAAATCTGGGAATACTGAGACTGTGGCTTCGCGTCGTAAATCCTTACAAGTTCAATGCCTCACTCTAGCGTTCCTTAATTCGATCAACTTTTCTCCTGTTGTTCCTAGGTCGATCTTTTTTTGGTGTGGGGCATCAGAAAAAAAATTGACCATTTTGTGGAAGAATGTGTTTCGACTGTTACAAGCAAAAATCGAGCCAAGATTTGCGTGTTAGGTTTACACTTTAGCGGAGGAAAAATCGCCCAGCAAAGAACATTGATTTTTCCAACTAATTTAAGAGAGTTAACGGCTCGTTTACGGACAAATGCTTGCGTTGTCTTAAGAGTTTTAATTACATCAGCCCGTTGCAGATACTCACGAGCCTTGCCAGTTCAAACCAAAATTGTGTCTACGACAGGCTCAAAGTATAAAAAAATATGACAGCGGAAAGTACTAATCCCGTAAAAGCAGAGATTCGTCGCCCCAGGAAAAAAATTTGCGACACTGAAAGACTTCCAATGAAAAGGCAGTCTTCACGGTTATTGATTTTATTTAAATTTGTTCAACTAGATTAATTTAGTGGCTACAGTCAGGTAGAAATGTTGTAATTTATATTGGATAATCCCCTCTAGTTGAAGTATTTCGTATGTCTAATAATTTTCGACGAATCTTACTCCCTAAAACTAAGATTTTCGCCAATGAATCTGCAAAGTACAAGGTGAACCAAAAGTAAGGACAGGTTTATATATTGACAAATTATTTTAAATTAATAGATCAATTTCTACCTGGTTTTTGGCTCACTATTTGTCTCGGAATATTTGTCTTAATTATTGATGAGCGAGACATCTTTCTCACATTTTTTTTTAAAGAATAGTTTATCTCGTTGTTTTAACGGAAAAAGTTCCAGTAATTTAACTGGATGCCCATACGGTTAATTCTAAACGAAGTAGAGGGATTCAGTGAACATTAGACTGATGCCACGTGGACTTACTTTAAGCCGATTCCACGTTAATGTCCTCTTCCTCGTTTCGTTTAGCTTATCTAATCTGTACAACCAGTTAGTGCTTTAAGTTCAAGAAGAGATATACTAGAGCCGTAGGAATATAGGGACAGCTTTCAGCGAATACTATTTCAATCGGATACTAAAGTTTCAATGCTGTGACAGTTTTACAATTCATATCCTTGCATATAGAGAGAAAAATATTAACACTTTGCTGCGTTTCGTAACTACCCCAGCTTTAATAATAATATGTATTTTCTGTTATTCCTTGCACCGAAAAGACGTAGAAAGTTAGGCAACTGAATTGATTTTAATAAGGGAATAGTCAGGAAATGAGTAGTTGAATTAACTCGACGTTTTAAGCAGAATTTTCATAACTTTTTTTTAAAAAAAATGGGGATTTCTGCACCATATAGCACTTTTCATTAATCTCGAGCACTTTTCATTGATCTCGAGTAAAATTTTTTGCACGATTTATGCAGGTGAGAAAATAACTGCATAAAATGTACCAGAAAGGTCATCTCGGAATCAGCGCACACTTACTATTACATTCTAAATCCAGTTAAGCGCGAGAGTCCGAAAGCCTTTCAGGTGAATTCTTAATTCAGTTCAGCGATAGAGACAAAAAGAATGGAAATATCGTACAAGGGCCGTTTATGTTGTTTGTTTCTACGCCTGTTTACGTTTCGTCCAGAAACTTCGTTTGAGACAATAGCACAACTACACTTGCCAAGTAAAATGATACGCAATACTTGGAAATTGTCAAAGG
The DNA here is from genome assembly GCA_037074705.1 of Zhengitettix transpicula. Lineage (NCBI taxonomy): Eukaryota > Metazoa > Arthropoda > Insecta > Orthoptera > Tetrigidae > Zhengitettix > Zhengitettix transpicula. Next base: position 1,109,157 of record CM073595.1, on the reverse strand, counting down.
ACAGAACACCGAGAATAGAAACGTAAGTCACGTGACCTAGGACGTGCTCCGCGAGGGATAAACACTTCAGTTGAGAACAGCGCTCTGGTTACATACGGATTGAACAGAGAATCTTCTGAGTGAGTCGTCTGGTACATCGGGGAAAAACAGACAGGTCAGTCGAATCCACAAGCAAGAAGCTTTGGCGTTGTGTACGACTTATAAAATCTCAGAGAGCAGACAGCGTGACAGTTGTCTGATACGTTCTCTGGCAATCTGCTCGATAAGAAATTGCAGACTTGAAATTCTTGACGATACTCTGACGACCGATGCCATTACCTACCAACTTCACAAAGTAAAATCTCATCATGTTGATCGCTGTATAAAATAAAATTTATATATATAATATGTAACAAACACAGTCGAAATGTCTGGAAATATCCGCGGCTTAAGACCTTACAATATTTAACTTTCTAATTTGTGTTACGTAGTTGTGCGACAATCTGACAGCCGCAGGAGAAGTAATTTCAGTATCTCGTGACGTTTGATCGCTACGCGGAACGCAGCCCCCTCCTTTCACCTCGTACCGGTTTTTCCTGCTTTCAATAATTAGATGGAGTAAGTTTGAAAAATTCGTTGTCCGTGGCGTGACAAAGGAACCGGGGAAGGTCGATACGTTCCAGGGTTTCACGGCCGCGTGACGTCACTCCCGGAAGCCCCACGCCACATCCGCCCCATGCACGCGTGCGCGCACGCCAAAGAGATCAAACAAGTCAAGAAGACGCTTCATTACAGAGATACAGACTCAAAAGGTTCACGGTTTACTTTCCTCGCGAGCGTTTTTTTTTTAACGAGGTAGGGGAGTTCAGAAAAGGGGAGACGAGACAAACGTCATCAATATTCTACTGAGCACATGGAGTACGCGCGGTCCAAGATACGGTAGCATCAAAATTCAGTATTTTAATCGGCCCGTTACAAAAATCACGTCGTAAGAATCATATTTTATACCATTACAACAGTTTAGTTATAATAAACACAACAGCAAAATAGAAATTATAAAATAAGATACTCTATAATAATATTTAGTGAAGAACATCGGGTGGTCCATTGTCTTTAGTTCCGACTAAAAGTTAAATTATCCAAGAAACTGAGTAAACAATACCTATCGCAAATCCCCAAACTTTCAGTCAGATGTGAAGGCTTCGATAGCACACTCTGGAATAAGGTGACTATCGTACGTTTACTGGCGTTAAGGAATGTTCTGCGTCTTGTACCCAGCTCTGATTCTTAACCCTTTTCCTTGAGAATTTATACTGTTCGAAAATTAGGATGATATATTTCTCCTCTCTTCCATATCTCATAATTTCTCTACTACAGACAAAGCAACACACGATCATTTAATCGGTAAATATTTCAACACCATCGTCAACTACTGGTGCGGTTGGCAAAAAAAAAAAAGCAAAAGTATAACTCGTCGAAAAATTAGGTATTTTATGGAGTCAGCTTAAACAAAATAAAACCGACAGAGTAAAACAACTGAAAGTATTTTATTCGAACTGTCGTTTTGTACTAGAATAACACGGGTGAATGGAATGCACGCGGCACGCATAAGAAAATGTTAAACAAATACAAAGATGTAATTTCACGGACAACTCAGTGCTTTACTTGGGCAGCTACGTAATGTCTACCTCTAAACTAATTATGCGGATAAACAAATCCAATTAGCGAAGGAGAAAATAGAATATTTTAACTAATGGAAATACTAGCAATTAGGACAAGATATATTCTAGGAAAATATATAGCTTAAAACTGGGACAGTGCAGAAAGATTTCCGAGAAATGTAAACAACAATTAGAAACTAAATGAAATAAAAATTGTGAGATTTAAACGCCGCCCTACGAAACCATTGGCCTTTAATAGAGATGAAAGGTTAAAAAAATCTATGAAAAAGATTAGAATTTAATGGAGCATCAAGTCGTTCACGAAACTTGTTACTAAAGGCGTAGCTTTCGAGAACAATGATAGAGGAAAGCGGCAAACGAAACACTTTTAAAGGAATGCAAGCCTAATATTTAGTGAAATCGAGGATTTTTTTACGGAACGTTGCTAAAGTATTTGGCGCTGATCGGGAATAATAACTCAAAGTTAAACAAACCGGAAAACAAATAAAAATTCCGATAAAGACTCGTTTACGAAAATTCGGTGCCTTGACCAAAAAAACCTGGCCTTACCAACGTCTCAAATAAAATATTAAATACGAGCCAATAGCAAAAACCTACTGCGCTCTATGAAATGTCTAGTTCTATACTAGATTAAGTAAAAAGGGCTTTGACACACAAAACAAATAAAGAAAATCCAAAGACAATATGATATAATTATAATTGAGAATTTCATAAATTAACTAAGATACCTCAAAATTAAACTAAAGTAATAAGCAACGAAGACGACAGAGAAAAAAATAGGAAAATTAAGTGGACAACGAAAATTTATAAGGAAAACTAGTTTTATCCTACACAGCCGTCCTCTATCTTTTTTTTATAGTCTGCCACCCACCACAGTTCGTTCTCATCAGAGAAACGTTGACGAGAAAAAAAAAAGAATTTTAAAAAATTAACGAAAACATACTCTGTATCGATTGGACTACGATAGTCATAAGTATATATTACTTCAACATCGTTTTAAAGATATCTAATAATAATAAATCTCTAAATATATGTATATATAATATCTAATTGGCATTAATTTAAAGCAACTCTTTAAGTCAGTAACTTTCGGCAGTATTCAGTTGATTATGACAACATACAAGTTAAATAAATTGCCATTTCAGTATTTATTGATTTTTATATTAACAGTTGAACTGATTTAAAGAGTGGTTTGAAATAAGTGACAACTGGAGAAAGTATAATTGTCGTGATTGTAATTAGCGAGCTTCTAATCGCGGAAGGGAATAAGTTAGAGGAATTTCTAAATTAAGAAAATAACTGCTGGAATAGAAACTTCTGGCTGTGAACCCAAATCAATAACGAAGAATTAAAATATATTAGAAACACCAGTTAGACTAACATTAAAATTAATATAGGTCAGTGTTGTATATGGGGCACAAGTAAAGTTTTAGCTTTACAGAAGAAAGTTGATGGCGTATACTTTTACGATCCGTTATCTGGGACTAGCGGGACAACAAAAAAGTGGACATGCAAATACCGTAAGGAACGGCACGAAATTATCTTAACGTATCGTCAATGGCGAATAACTGACATCGCTTTCAGAGAAAGGTACACTGAACAAACTGAAGATGTGGGCAGATATTTACTAGAAAAATCGGCTGGGTAGGATATAAATTTAAAATTTTATCGAAGGGTTTAACTAATGTAATATTGACTATTATTAGTGTGTGTGTGTAAATTCCGTCATGGCATTCGGGGTAAATACGTTTCGATCCACAATGGAAGTTCTATTGTTTTATCTTTAGTCGAAGGTCGTAAATTTTCGATACACTTTAGTTCGTTCATAAAAGAAAATAATATAAAAGCATAGTTGGGTGGCGGGTCGCAGTGACGCGGAACGGTGCTTTCGGGCGGCTACGTTGGCGGACCTGGCGAGCCGGGTAGATCGATGCTGTAACAATTCGCAGTTACCGTCAAGTAAACGCTAATTAAGCAGCGAAGCGACTTTGCAGCAAGGCGAAACCGGAGCCTGTCGTACGTGCAGCGTGGTAGGTAGAATCTGCGTGCGGGAGAGAGTGCGTGTGCGTGTTCTGGAGCTGTTACCTGCGGTGCGGGCGTGCGGCTCCCGGTGCTGCCAGCCGCCGACTGCGACTGCGGTTCACTGGCGCCGCGCCGGCCTGGAGAAAGCCCCTCTCCGCCTCCGCCGCCGCCTCCGCCTCGCTCCCCCCCGGCACGGGCACGCAGCACCTCTGCAACAGTGCACCACACCACCTGTTTTCCGCTTTCCACTAAATCCACAAATTTCTTGCAGTCCTCGGGGTACAGATAAAAAAAAACCCTCAAAATTAAATTTAAGGGCTGAAAAAGTTGTCTACGGATCATATCGAAAACTTATATTAGTACTTAACGAACCGACGACGGGCGAATGCTTTAATACACTGCAGACTGAAACTGCGCTCACACCACACTAGCGAGATAAACATATTTTTTGGATAAACAACTACTTATTGTTTCAATTTATGCTGGTCTCTCCACTACACTCCTCAATTCAGAGAATACATTAACCCTGTTTCATTTGGCGGATCAGGTGATAGATGAAGCCCTGATAATATTTTGAGAAAGAGGGTGTATCAGTTCAGAGTTCGACCTCCTTACATTCAGTAATGTCGGCCGTCTGCGTCCGAGTGGTGTCACAGTTTTCATAATACAGATCTGAGCTAACGTTTTTATTTATTTATTTTAATATACAGAAAAATTTTTAATCCGAAGATTTTACAATTGTGATACAATGACGACTAATATGTTAAAATTAACTTGAAGAAATGTAGTTGCTTCTTGAGTGTGTAGTTGAAGAGGAAGTTATGAATTATTTATTTATCTATATACATATATACACATATATACGTATACATACATACGTATATATATATATATATATATATATATATATATATATTGTAATAAACAACAATTAGGCGATTAATTTGCCCCACGTTGCTGAAGCCATTTATGTAATAAAAAACTGGACAGCTTTAATTAAATGAATCATCTACAACATTTATTAAGGTTTAAAAGAAATTTATTTTTGTTGATAAATTTTACAATGTACAAAACCTATTTTTCATGCCGAATTTCATCCATTTAAAACAAATACTTTAATTTTCATTTATTAATTCGTCGAATCTCTTATCTCAGAGCCATAACTGGGTTTGATAATTAGAACAAAATCAATGAGTAAACTGACAATTAACAATTCAAAATATAAAAAAAATTAAAGCAAAAACAATATGAAAATAAGTGAAAAGAAAGCTGAACGAAATCTGACTATACCCTTTTAATTATCGTTTACAAAATTTGTATAAAAGTATTGTTAATTACGGACCGTCTGTCTGGTACCAGAACAATCAATTTTACCTCGTTCAGACACTTTTACACACTTTAATTTTAATATCAGGCCTTGGTTTTCACTGATTCTACACTTCACTTTAAAATTTGGCAAGATTGGCTGTATTTCGTTGACTGCTCCGCACCACAATAATTTACCAATGTTCTCCTGGAACCATTCCTCCACGAAGGTTTTGGAAAGTTCTATTCTGACAAAACTGCTACTACTTCCCAATATTTACGATGCAATACTTCCGTGAATCTTTTACTTTGTATTAATTCACAACTTTAACTGGTAATACATTAACGACGTCTAGACTCTGCTCAAGTTTTATTTGTTCTGTCCCTTGCAATGTTTCGCCGCCAACTGGTCTTCTCCAAGCGCATACTCAGTTGTCCGCGCGGTCTCCATTGTTAAACAAAGGAAAAACCCGCCTTCATTGTCGCCTTTACGCATTCGTACCGCTAACAATTTAATTATATTAAAAACAATTGATGGCATATTTAATTAGCATTACAATATATATATATATATATATATATATATGTTAATTTGCGGTGGTTGCTAAGTCAATTTGTCGTTTTCTTTTTAGCCTTCTGAGGGGTTTAGGTGGAGGAGGATGGGATTCAGTATTACAGGTAATGGGATTGAAGTGGTGGAGATTTCCATTACGTTGGATTAGGGCGGTTTGAATTATAGTTTTTTGGGTTGAGGGAATATTTAGGTCATGGTGGATTATAGAGTTAGTAATGTACCAATGACAGTTAGTTATAAAGCGAAGTATTTTATTTTGCGATATTTGAATTTTATTTATGTGTGTGGTAGCGGCCGAACCCCAGTTGTAACATGCATAAAACCAGAGGGGATAGATGAGGGATGTGTAAAGGAGTTTTGTTGTTGTGAAGGATAAAGGAGATTTCGGGTTCAGTAATGGCGTTAATTTGTGGAGTTTTATTATTTTAATGTGGGAAGTGTGAAGGGACCACGTTAGTGTGGAGTCGAGGGTTAGACCGAGGTATTTATGGGAAGATTTAGTAGGGATAGTGGAGTTGTTGATAGTGACTGGTAGGTCGTAGCCTTTTCTTTTTAGGGAGAAGGGAACGGTTACGGATTTGGAAGGATTGATTACTATGCGCCAGTCGTTGGCACAGATTGAGATGAGGTTTAAGGATGTTTGAAGGTGGTTTGTTGCGGTTTGTGTGTGAGAAGTGATTGCGATATCGTCTGCGAATGTTGAGGTGAAACTAACGTTTGGACTCTGAACATCAACCTTCTACCTCTGTAAATATGCCACACTGCCTTGCGCCCCTCTTCTTGTCCGAATGCAACCGAAACTTCCTTACCCTATCACCCCTCCCTTTATTTTCGAAAACAGGTTTTTGTACAACGTAATCCTGTACTTCACAAGTACCATTTTAGGAAAACTGCCCGCGAATCTGATTCAGTAGACAGTAAATTTCCGACCCGAGGAATACAATCCTTTGCTTGCGTTATCTGAAACTTGCTGTCTTCCTTCAGAAACTGACTCGTAAATAACAGAAATTTGTCGCTGCCCCCGCACACCAGAACCAATTTTGATATTAATCCCTCGGTATTTCTCAAAAGTAGTTATTGGATCCCGTGGATACGTAGTCATTCAGTTCTAGTTTCGATGACTCTTGAAAATTTCATCCGATGTACGTGTTGAGTTCTCGCATCTTCATTCTATTAGGTTATTGTTTTGCCATTCAATGCTTTCATATGTTGTAGATAATAGTTCCTACAATTTCACACAGGATTATTGATCTCAATATGAAACGGTTAGTCACTCAAGAGAAAAATGGGTACTTTTGTGTGTATTGTTATGGAAGAAAGATTAAGAATAAATAGTGGGCAAATAATTCCTTGAGGATACGTAAGTGAGGCGTTCATTCTGTGATTCAATTATGGATACGATACTGGATGAATGGACTGAAAAAAAGTTGTACTGTTTTGTAATATACCAGTTATTATATTATTTGCTAATATGTGATAGGAATCAGTATGAACGTCCATATTTCCCGGTTCTTCATGACGTAGAAGTGAGGACAACGGGGCACAGTGCAGTAGGTACGATTGCTGAGATAAGGATTTCGAAAATTGGTATGTTATTCTTGGGCTAACTAGGAAGAATAATGAATGAACATGCGAAATCCAGGACGCAGACGCAAATAGAACAGGGCGAGCAGTAGCGTGCTGCATTTTCCATTCTGCTTCTCCGAATTTTGCGCCAATTTAGACCAAATCATTATTATTGACTGGAAAAAAAAAACCCGGCCGATCTTATTAAACTGTACCGTTTCTAATACAAGTTGGCGACAAAAATATAAATCTTTCTTCCCATTTCCAAGATTAAACACCCGCAGTAATTAATAATAACGAGATAAAGCAATATGCTATACGTAACTGTGGGGTTCGACCCTTGTAATTATGGGCTTAGGCCACGACGTTTCAATAACGTACGCAGCCATCTTTATCAAGTGAAATCATTCTTTAATAACATATTTAGGATGATTTCTTTCCATTTCCAAGATATACCGAGACAAAGGAAACGGATCTGAACGTACGAAGCAGTCGGCATCACTTAAAGAGTTTTGCCTTTGTATAAAGAAGTTCTTTGATAAGGGCATAGCATCATCGATATCGGAATACATCACACGTTCGATCTTCAAGGACATGGAATGTGTAAGACAGTTTAAACTACGTCTGCGTAAGTATTTTTATTTTCCCACAACTAACCTCAGATTTGTAGGGCATATATTAAAATTCCTCTTACGTACTTTACTTTTTAATTCAAAACGTGCAACTTTGTCATATATACTTTATTTATATTTTTTTTAAAAAAATTGTCATTATTCCTGATGAAAAATATAATAAAATTTTTAACTTGTATATTTTAATTATAGCTCTTGATTTATTTCAAGTTAAAATTGTTGATATTCATGAGTATGCTGTAATGTGGCAAGTAAATATTTTTTTTATTTGAGAATTTTTATTATTAATTAGCTGAGTGCCCGGCGTTGCCCGAGACGTCATTTACCCATAACACCCCCCCCTGATTTTATCGTGTAACGCATCTTGCCCCCCCCCCCCTATCCCTAAAGGTGTTATTGGCCAGGGTTGCATTGCTTGAAAATTTACTAAATTAAATAATTAATTTTTATTTAAATTAAAAACCTATTTGTTTTATTTTAGTTATTTTTCTGCAAATCAATTTTTTTTTAAAGTGGGGGATGATGTTGGCGTTCATCTTCTTCGTATACAATTACTGTACTTGCAATAATTACAAATTAAAAATTATAGTCAATCTTTTTTTTATTCGTTGCATAAGTTTTCATGTAAAGTCCCATAAACACAACTAAATGGCTGCCTGTAATGTGTGAAGTAAGGAAGGAAGAACAGTAGCTGGCGTCTCATGCAGTTCCCAATAGTCACGTGCATCTTAAATACAATAACCTCCTAAACAACGCACAGACTCTCACAACGGAAATAATTATAACAAGAAAGACAGATTTCACGGTTACTCACCAGGTTCTGGATGTTGTCGTTGTCCACTGCTGGTCTCAAGACTGTGGCGCTGCGTGGCGTGTCCGTGGGGTATACCATATATGGTGGCGGACATGCTGCAACCTGATTGGCCGTTGAGGATCGCCTGACATTTACTACGCGGCATGTGTCCTGGACGATGTGGTCAGGCGATCCTCAGCGGCCAATCAGGTCGCAGCATGTCCCCCACCATATATGGTATACCCCACGCAGCGCCACACATTCTTCAGACCAGAAGTGGACAACGACATCGTCGAGAAATCTGAACCTGGTGAGTAACAGTTAAAAATTTATTAAACATATAAATTCTTACATTAGCAGACGACATCAGCAGTCATAATATACATATATATATATATATCACATAATGTATCAGATTTAAATTAGAGATTAATTACAAGAAGATATATTCAACGATCATCAACATGACTGAGCAAACGTTGAAAACATCAAAACACAAACCTTTCCTTCACTCAGACAGCCTGAAGATGTTACAAATATGTACAGAAACGTGTTTCGTGTTGTTAATTAAAGATTTTATGATTAATAATTATTTGAAATTATAAAAATCGTCTGTTTATGGCCGTTAAGGATGTTCATTGTTAAAAACAGAAGTGAAAATAATAATATATGACTAATATTCCAGTCTGAAGAGCTGACAATTTTCAGAAAAACAAAATAAATTATTCAATTTAAAATAAATATAGAATATTTATAGAGATCATAACATCATAGTTACACTGGTTTTAAAAATATATATGTGTCTTGTTCGACAAGACTTGACAAATATTGATCTGAATCAGATGAATTTTGACACAGTACACATTAATTTAGATGTGCAGTATTTATCAACTACTATGTAGAGTAGACAATTTTCAGCTGGAAAAATATTCTGATTTAAATATCATCAAATATAAGTTAAAAATATTCCTAGTGACGATCAGTTATTTTAATGTGAACTGTACTATTGAAATGAATACAGTATTTTGTAATGAAAAATACTTTAATATTATCACTTATTTACTCTGTATATTTCTTATCATCGCTTGTTCATTCTTCATGATCATGGACATAATTTCTTTGTGACTCACTGTATCTGACTTCATTTATAGATTTGGTTTATATTACTTCTCCTATATGTAAGAACATACATACATACATACATGTATGTGCTGCAGATTCATTCATGATTCATCTTTACTGTTTACCAATTTTTTCTGTAACTGTCATAAAAATGGGTTTGATTGTAAAAAACTAATCTGATTTAGATGCAAAATTTGAGAAGTCTTTTAAATAATTGTACAGTCGATTGTAACCACCTAACATCAAAATTTGGTTCACAGTTAACATATATATTTATGTTATCACAATTATTCCCAATTTGGATATATATATGTACGATGATTTTTACTGGAAATAAATGCTGAAAGTAGCTCAGAAATTGAAAAACGTTCCCTTAATCTTTACACATTTACATTTAAATATGCGAAATGATATACACACAATTTTTTTTTCACAAATATCGACTGAAGAAATTGGTCAGTTTTTATGATGAATAGCTCAGACACTTACGACATACTTCCCTAATATGAAAGATAAATTACATGATGTATTATTACTCACTAATAATATGAAAAGCCAACTTTGTTTAATGACACATATTACACGCACTAATTTGTTTATATTTATACAACTTTATTGAAATACATTACATAAATTACAATTAATTGCACTCTTACTTCAATCTGTATGTTTTTATTACATACCTTTGACTGACAATGCATTAATTGAATAACGACAATACCAAAATATTATTGGGGGGTTCTGTAAGTCATTTACAATACTTTATATACATATAACTCATCAGCCGTATTTTATACAACTCTTATTACCTCCTTAAATATTATACAGGATACAACCAGCAGTAGAGAATGAATTTTATAAATCTCCGTCGACATTCATTTGAAACGCAGAATGTAAACAAATGGACTTCATACATATTGGCGTTATTAAAGATGGCGACGATAATTATTTTTCCAATTAATTTTGCGCAGGGATGATAAAGTATTTCGTATTGTTCTTTATTACCACTCGACGGAGTATTACTGAATAAAATCATACTTTTCATTCAATCAAAATATTTCTGCTTCATTTCATTATGAAATACGGAACTATTTCCTGTGATGTGCAGTGTCGGTGCGTATTAACGTCTGTGTGCTCTGACGTCACGATAGCTGCGCGCGCAGTAGTATTTAACTCGTTCGCAAATATTCGCATTTACTCGTAAATTATATCAACTAAAATTCTTTCCACCTTTATGCTAGGGGTTTCTCACCCCCACAGTACCGGTTCTCGATTTTGGCAGAATATACATACCAATTTTTGTTGCGTGTTGTCCACGCATAAAAATTTGTATATAAATTAACGTAAATACATACATACATCCCTTTTTTTATTACATAGACTAGCTGGGTGCCCGGCGTTGCCCGAGATGTCATTTATCCATAACCCCCGATACACTCCAATTTCGGTTGCTTTTGCGCTATTTTTATGTAACGCTCCTCGAACCCTATCCCTAAATGTGCTCACCTCCCATGCTGAAGGTGTTTAAGTCATTGACCAAATATATTGGTCATTTTTACATGTTAGAAGATGACCACCCCCAAAAATGTGCGTTAATCAAAAAGTATTTATTGCACGCAAAAATCGACCAATTACATTGTCTGGAAATTTCTACCCCCGCACAACATGTTCCATACCCGTCGCGTTACCCAGGTTGTCACAATTAGACTCAGCGACATTCATAGTCACTGAATTTATTCGAATCTCGGTTGTTTTAGCGTTATTTATATTTAACGTATCTCCATCCCAACCGCTAATCTTGCTCCCCTCACAGGGGTTGAAATTGTACACAAACATCGGTAAAAGTACTATCAAAGTCATTAACCACAGGAAATAATTATTTAACGCAAGTGTCGACCGTTTAAAATGTTTGATTTCCTCCCCCGCCCAACTCCGCGAGGTCCCTCACACCCCCGCACACCTCCACCAAATCTCGTGCATTGCCCACGTTGCAAAGTGACTCGAATCTCGTTTTTTGGGGTTATTTTTATGTAACACACCCCCATCTCTACGCGTACTTCTCTACCATGCCGTAAGGTGTTGAAATTATACACAAACAAAATCGGTAGAAATACTATCAATGACATTGACAGCGTAAAATATTTATTTCACGAAAATATCGGCCATTATACATTTCTGAAAATTTATACCCTCGCCCAGAACCTCCCACCCCCGGCCACCCCCTAACGCTCCCCAGGTTGTCATAAATAAACTCAGTGACATCCATAACTTGAATTCGACTCCAAACTGGTATTTATTCACGTTATTTTTTTATAACGCCCCTCAAAACCCCCACCTCTAAGTGTGATCTTTCATGTGCCGTAAGTAGTTGAAATGAAAAACAAAATCGGTAGAAATATTATCAATGACATTGCCCTCGATAAACATTTTTTCCCTACAAAAATATACTGTTAAACATTCTTGAAAATTTACACCCCCGCCAACCCTTCCTTGGGGGAGTTAAACGATTAGTTGAATGTAATAATTAAACTCATTGACATCCATGACCGTGAGTTCGGCTACAATGTCGATTGTTTTTGCATCATTATATTGTAATTCCACTCCACCCCCACCCTTAAGTGGAGCTCCATTCCCAATAACGAAAGGGGTTGGAATTATACGCGGAGAAAATGTAGTGAAATTTTAATAATCTAATTAATCCCGAAATATATTTAATAACGACCGGTCAACATGTTTTTAAAAATTCTAACACCTGCCCAATTATTATAAGGCGCCATATTGGCTTTATCAAAAATTGCGGCGATAATTAACTATTCCAAATTAACTTTGCGCAAGGATGGTAAAGTATTTCGTATTGTTTTTTATTACTATTCGATGGAGTATTACTGGAAAAAAATTTACTTTTTATTCAATCAAAATATTTCTGCTTTATCTCATTACGAAATACAGAACTATATTTTTATGATGCGTCAATGTCTTGAAAACTTATGACGTTCTCTATTTTGGCAGAATATATATACCAATGTTTGTTGAATTCTGTCAACGCGATAAAATTTGTATAAAGAACAACGTAAATACATACAAATAGTCCACGCTATTTTATTATATAGATTTCTGACTTCGATGATTTTTTAGTTTCTAGAATGTTTAGGATTTTTATATTTTTTCATCATTATCAGTGACAAGAGCCTCGTAAATAAAGACAAAAATGTTTTCATTAAAAATAATAAAAATATCTTTAATATTTTTGTTTGTTTGGGGTAGTAAATACTAATAATAACTAAATTATAGTTTTAGACATATTATGTATATACTATAAAACTATTGGAAACGGTTCTTGTCCACGAACGTTTCGCCTACTTCATCATTTGAACTCCCGCAGACCCGCCTTAGTTTTCCTATCACATAGCTCCAAGGATAGGGACAGTAACCTAACATGCACATAGCTGTAATTCTTCTCCACGTTAGTATGTACGTACCTTCACTTTCTGCATCGAGAGGCATATAAGAAGCGTACCTGGACACACGTATACGTATTTTAAGTCCACTTCACTCTACTTATTCCCTATTTTTTTTTATTACGAAATGATGGGTACGTCGTGCCACTTTTCACTACTGCTTTCAAACAGATCAAAAACTCAACTGTGTTGCCGGTCGTCTCTAATGTGATAAAAATATAGTGAAAACAGGCTTCATTACGTTAGAGAATCGATCGCGGCAATATGTCTGTTTGTCGGCTTCAGCTGAAAACAGCTCCTTCTAGAAAGGCTTTCTCCTGCGCTTAGAAACACTACGTTTTTAACATTGAAATCACTTTCAAATGACAATAATGCGTTCGACCTTAAAATAAAATATTTTTTTTTTTGAATTTTTATCAATAGTGATTCGTTGAGAACAGTATAATATTGCCGTGTGAGGTATTCCGTTCTATTTCAACCCTTAACATGCTTACGTGCTGATTTTCCTCCCCAAAAATTTCCATGCGTAACTTAGTTTGAATGTTGTTTGTAATTTTATTGTTCGCTGCACGTCGGGCCCTTAACGCAGTGTTGACTCTCATTTTAAGTTGTTAACCTCTATTAATTTTAACTTGTATTATTGCCCGACGAGGTCCCAAAACATGGACTTAACTACACCCAGTATTTATTTTTATTCCTTTCAGTACTTTGGGAGATTTTAAACATATTTTACTGACCGTTGACCATGGGTGTGAATGTATTCTATACTAGTACTTAGATAAATTTGGATTTTAAATTTGATCACATTGAGTTTTAAGATAGCAATGATGGCAGTGGACGGTACAGGTGCAGAAGGATGTCAGCTTGATGGTTTTTAAAGGTGCTAAATTGAATTTATGAAAGTGAGATGGCAGATAAAGTTGAAGTCTAGGAAGAATGGCAGAGGTACAGGATGATGAGCTTGTTCCGAGTCTACAAGAGTCGGCATAAACGTGTGTCTGAAGCCCATACGGTAATGGACGTATTTATTTAAGCTGAGGCCGCGATAGATGGTTAATGGGTATTCGGTAGAATAAGTTCCTTTTCTCTAACGTAGACAAGACTGCATCTGATACGACTCAAGTCATCGCCGACATTGGTTAGGATGTTTCCGTTTTTCCCTGTGGAAGTGCTCCCTCTCTCGGAACATGCATAATCAGGTAATTATATGTTAGTCCATGCCATTACGAGGCGGTGTAAGCGGAAGGTAATGGATAGTTCCAGCCCGGCAACTCTTTTTACAGTTCCGTTCCTAGAATCCCATGGACACGCAAGCACGTTTCTTACTTGTTGCAAAATAACTGTTCTTTTAATTTATAGCAAATTCAGTCGTCGCTGGGTGCCCAAAATTGTGAAGGCGGATTCCGGCACAACTTCGTTTATATCTGATAACCATAATAATTATCCTTTTTATTGATACGATAAATGAACAATCATCGTTCAATATTACCTTAAAATCTGAGTACTCATTACTAAATATATTTATTACTAGCTGAGTGCCCGGCGTTTCCCGTGTCTTATTTATATATACCCGAAAAAGAATTTAATTCTATATTAATCTTTAGTCAAGAAGACACAACCTAAATCTAACTATTCCTAGTTCCGTACACAATTTCGACCAATAGTGCTTTAATTGAACAGCTATAAAATACATAGAATTTTATTGCATCAATCTCAACAAACATACCTCCGAATTTCTTTACCAATACATAAATATACTGCATTAATTTAATAGCTATAAGATACATAGAATTTAATTGCATAATAGCAACAAACATACCATCGTTATTCTTTAGAAATATAATTCTCCGCGAACAAATAATTGTCAGTAAGTCTTCAGACAGTACTTCTTGAGTATTGCAGGATATAATTGTCCACCAGTATTCGCACATTACGAAGGATTGAAGTGATCAAATTGATAGCTACATTCCAAATGTAAAGAAAAGGTGGCCATATTGCACTCACTAAATTAACTAACATTTTCCGCAACGATTGTAAAGTATTTTGTATTGTTTTTTATTATCACTCGATGAAGTATTACTGGATAGAATTATACTTTTATTCAATGAAAATATTTCTGCTTCATTTCATTACGGAAAAAATCGAACTATTTCCTTTGTTCGTCGTGTAGTAACGTCTCTCTCTGTCTCGTGATGTCATGATGAATTGGCGCGCAGTAATTTATCACTTAATGATCACTTTTTAAAATTTATAATTCTGTTCACATTTATGCTATGGGTTTGTCACCCCCACAGTACCGGTTCTCGATTTTGGCAGAATACGTATACCAATTTTTGTTGAATTCTGTCCACGCGATAAAATTTGTATCAAGAACAACGTAAATACATACATACATACATACATACGTACAAATATACATCCTTTTTTATTATATAGATAACAGTAGTCGGCAACCGTAGGAGCGCGCTTCAATAACGACCGACATTGTTGCGCAAGGTAAAAAAGTTTCCTTCATTACAAGAGCTCTTTTTTCTTGTGACATACACGTGGCTCGTGTTACTTCAGACCAGCATGAGCTTGTGGCTTCTAATATAACCTATTTTGCGGCTAATATCAGTGTATTTCCTCTACATTCTGCTTTTTTTGCGGGCTATGCAGTCCGCGCCAAGATATATTTTTTGTTTCGAAAGTGGCCCACTGCGCTAAAAAGGTTGCCGACGTCTGCCTTATATATCTACATAATAAGATCACGTTTTGAATAAAAAATTTGTTTGGCCGAGTTCTTTCTCAACTTTCACGGAGACTCTAATTTTAATTGTTGTCTGAGGATCGTTACTACAAGTTAGCCTAATTTACAGACAGCTTGAGTTTCGTGCTCGTTGCCCTTCATTTCTGTGCGCCACTGGTGACTGGAGCCCACATTGTGAGACGTCCTGGACAGGACTTTCAAGTAGCGGTTATATAAATCACTAGTTTTCTTACTTGCTCAGTGCCAACCACCATAAATTTTTATTTTACGGAAATACGATCCTGAATACGATTTGTGTATGAAAGTAAAATAGGTTTTATTCTTTGTCCCTTTATATAATTTCATTTTATGAATTAATTTTTTCAATAAAATGAAGTTGTGCTGTCTGTTAATTTCCGTATATTTTTAAAAGCTTGTGGTGTTTCCAGATTCATGTGCAAAGTTCTAGTACGCATTAGGGTCTAAAGTGGCCTGTAAACGAGCAACTTTTTACGGCAATACTGGCCGGGCAATACTGCTCTAAATCCAGCAACATTTTCGGCAATACGAACATATGCCAGGTCATGTTGTGGAAGCATTTTAAGTACTAGCCTGCGTGTTGCCCGTGACATCGGTCCTGTGTCGAAAATACGGAAATATTGCTGGGCCACAATAGTTCCCAGGTCTCTGTAGTCAATCAGCTGTGTTAGCAATATTACACTTCGTTCTCTGGGTAAAATTATTCTGTATTCCACTTATGAATTCGTCAAATGAGAAAACTATTGAATTCGCTCAAATCCGTCATCATGGGACTTGAAGTCGATGGATTATAGATGGTGATAGCCAAGTGAAGAAAGTTGTTTGGCAAGCACTAACCAACAAATTTGGCATTAGTTATGACGTACGCGGAAAATGAAAATAAAAATAAAAGTTAATATCTAATTTTTAAAATTAATCTTTAACAAATACAGAGGTCTACCCGTTACATACTTAAATGAATTCATTTCATCCTTGCATTAAATCTACACATACATCTCGAACGATTTGCGAAATAGAACAATAGGATAATCTGATTAAATACATCAAAGATTTCTTAGTCTCCTCTCGCCGAGAGTCGCAAGGATGATCGGTATTGCTTTTCTCAACACCGTGTCCTTTTTCTCAATCATGGGGCCCAATTTTTTAAGCAAATATTCAAAGTCGCCCTTCGACATTCTGCTGAAGTTTTTAAATAATTAATTGTCGAGAATTAATTCGTCACTTAAATTGTGAAGTGTTTCTCGTTTGTTTAAATAAGGTCGAATCCAGGTTCTTCTCTCCGTTAATTACACAATTAACGCTGCGCTTCATTTTCGGCCATTATTATTGTGCTACGGTTACGTGGGAAATGCTTGGGCCATAGTTTCCTAAAATATAGCCGGTAATGTGCATTTTTGTTGCTCCTTTTCGAGCCCCTTAGTGTAGCGCGTTTCGATCTTAACGCTCTTTCATAATTTCGCATGTCTGGTAACAAACCCAAAGTACGTACAGTAGCGTTCTCCACAGACTATGTAACTTCTCTTAACCTTGCTCCGGAGCTCAGAGATACCGTCTTTAGCTTTTGAGCTATCGTGCAATATGGTTTGTTTTTTAACCTCACTCCAGGCTGTCTATTTTGGCGTGTAGAGTTGTATTTATAGGGAAGCAGTGAATCCTTCTTTATGGAGATGATTGAGGAAGTTGCTTACCAAAAGTTGATCTAGAGTGTAATCCAACTGTGTGCTTTTGGAACCATCTGAATTATTTAGCCGGTCAAGTAAAACCTGTGTTTATGCATGGTAATAGATGTTACGCACGTAACAAAATATAGAAGTAGGTTTCTTTTAAAATTAAAATCCTTCGCGATTTGCTGCGTCAAGTTAGCATATGACTGTGATAGGAATGAGAGTTCTGTCATCGGGGATAAGCTTCGATTCACGAGTGGTCATATGAGACGATAGCACATGCATTTACTGCACTGCATCCAAGGAGGATTCCAATTGAGAGTTTCTAAGAAGCGAGAGTTGCCAAAATGATAAAAAAAACAACCTGCAAATATTGTATCACCCAACAGATAATAGTCAAATTGTCTTGTTTGTCCAGACACCTTCAAATTAATTCTATAATGTATTAATGATCATATTTAAAGTGCACTAACTGGATGAAAGTAGCCTAATATAGAAGTAAATGGACAAATATGACAGCAGTATATAAGTTGAATCGAATCGTAAGAGAGACTACATCTTGCAACAAGAGCTTAAATGCTGATAATCTAATAAATAAAGCAGTGTGTTTGTTTGTTTGATTGTATGTTCCTTATACAAATCTACACCGGTGGAGAAAATTTCACAAAATTTCGTACACGTGTAGTTTGCGACCAGGAAACAAACACTGTTGAGGTGAGACCCGTCTACCATCCCAAAGAGTGTGGGTGGATTATTCAAATACGTTAAAACAGCCGATATTTGAGTCGGAAAAATATTTTTGGGGGTCAAAGAGATTGATAATGTTGCTACCGATTTTATCTGAGTATAATTTTAACCCATTACACCACGGGAAAGTAGCACCCTTAGGGGTGGGGGTAGACGGGCTTTACAAGAAAATAACGCTAATACAACCGATATAGGAATCAAATCCAGGATTATGGATGTCTCTGAGTTTAAATATTAAATAAATTGGCCATTTATCCCTCAGCGGTGGGGTGGAAATTTTCAAACACCTTAGACGGTCGATATTTGCGTGGAATAAATATTTTTCAGGCTTTATTATGGATAGTATTTCTACCGATGTTGAGTTTGTAAAATTTCAACCCCTTTCGGCATAAGAGGGGAGCACGCTTAGGGATGGGAGTGGACAGGAGTGAAAATATACAAACTTGATGAAACAGCCGATATTTGAGTCGAATAAATATTTTCAAAGGACCGGGGGTGGAAATCTTGAAACATGCAATCACGGCCGATATTAGCGCTGAATAAATATTTTTCAGGGTTAATTAGCTTGATAATATTTCTAGCGATGTTGTGTGTGATAAATTTCAATTTTTTACATGAGAGATGGATTGGGGGGGGGGGGGTATGCGAAAACAACCCGATATTCCAGTCAAATCGTGTTTATGGATGTCGCTGAGTTTATTTATGACAAACGTGCAGGCTGTGGGTGGGCGTGGGCTGGGATAGAACCTTTTAAACATGTTAACCGGCCGGTTTTTGCGTCGAATAAATATTTTTCGGTGTTATTTAAGATCATAATATTTCGGTAGATATTTTCTGTGTATAATTTAAACCCCTATTGACATGGGAGGGGAGCACGCTTAGGGGTGGGGTTTGGTGGAGCGTTACCTGAAAATAACGCAAATAGACCGAGATTCGAGTCAATTCTGGTGTTATGGATGTCGCTGAGTTTCATTAAAACAAACTGGGTAACGCGCCGTGGTGGTGTTGGTGGGGGATCTGCGCGGGAGTACAAATTTTCAAACAATGTAACCGGCCGATTTTTGCGTGGAATAAATACTTTTTGTTTAACCCTCAGTAGCGGGGGTGGAAATTTTCGAAAATGTTCAAACGGCGGTATATATTTGTCGATTGAAACTATATCAGGATTAATGAGTTTAAGCCCCTTCAGAATGGGACGTGAACACATTTAGGGCTGGGGGCCGAGCTGCGTTACATAAAAATAACGAAAAAGCTGAGTATATTGGAGTCAAATCTGGGTTTTTGGATAAATGACATCCCGGGCAACGCCGGGCACCCAGCCTAGTGATATAATAAAACTCTACCGCGTACACAGGAGATTCCAATCACTATCGCACGAAAAGTTTTGATTAATTACGCATAGCTTCAATTTATAACGTGGAACTTCAAGCCCAGTAGATGGCAATAGAAATATTTCCAATAGGGACAAAGAAACCACGGCTTTTTCAAATACTGTTGTATTCGCCCATGTTCGGCTCGCAAATACTGGCACATAAATCCGTTACGCAAGAGGATAGTAAAAGATTTGGCATGCGGCCACATGGCGTGTCCATGTCATATAAAAACATCTTATTAAAGCTGATGTTCTCCCGAAATTCACGAACATAGTTTATAGTCTTTGTCGGTCGTTCAATACCACGGCACCGTGTTCAAGTGCGATAATACACTACAAATTGTGTGACCTGTCAAGGGAGTCGATGTAGAAATGTATTGATGTTGAATTCAAAATGAAAATTTCAATGACTGCTTCAATTTTTGTGACACTATTTACATCATAATGTTTATTAACAAATTATTCAAATGATACCATGAGATGATAGGTGGTTTTAATCAACCACTAATCAACGACTCTGCATTTGGAAACAATGTTTCCGTAGCATTTATTTCTCGTCTATGGGAACTGGAATGTTACATATGCTTAAAAATTAAATTAGAGACTCATTTACTATTTTTTTCTCCATTCTTGGCTGTGAACTTTACGATGTAACACATTAATGGTTACGACTGAAAATTGAACACAAGAATGTTAGCAGACTCAAGAATATATCTATTTTTAGAATTTATTTCAGCATAAAGTACATCTGAGTCTTCTAATTAATGTTATTAAATATACAATATTTTTTAATACAATGTAAAATTGATGATTTAATCAAAGAACTATTTAAATAAAATTCTTTGTCCAGTTTGAAGAAGTTAAAAGCGCACACAAAGTTTGCAAAAAAAATGAAGCAATGATCTATTATATTCCATGTTATAGAATTAACGTAAAATGTTCTTAATTTGTATTTCAGTATCAACCCACGAGTATTTGTCGAACTGAAACTGCTTTTACTATTCAACTGTTATCATTGGCTTTGGTAACCTCATGAATTTTAATTGATCTTATCTTTACTCGTTTTTCCATGCAAAATACAAAGGAGTGCTCACTTTAGCTCTATTGTAGAAGTTTCATACATGCAGATGTAATATTAAATCATTTCACAGTGCCTTTTCTTAGATACTTAATACCCAGTAAGATTTGTTTACCAACCCAGACTGGGGATTCTTGAGTGGCTTGTATAAAAAAAATAATAAAATGATGATTGACAGCGGAAATGCTCACCAAAGGGAGGACTATAATTGGAAGTTTTAGCGGCTCTTAGAGCTTATGTTTTTGACAGACGTCGGAACAAAACCCTAAAGGAATAATGATAAAAGTTTTTTTGTGGACATCCAATTATATGATAAGGAAATATTTATTTAACAATATTGAGTAGCTCTCTGAGCGTGAGAAAGCCAGATGAGGTCCGAACGTGGGAACTCAAAAACTGTGGGGAAGAAAAATAAGGGAATATTCTGGAGAGGGGGAAGCGGATAGAAAAGTTAGTTGGACTGTAGATCTCAAAGGAGGAGGACGTGGAGGCTGATACAGTGGAAAATAGAAAATAGATGCTGAAGTATAACTAAATGTTGGTTTACTGACTGTGTAAGGATTTAATCAATGATCGTCTGAGAGAAAAGAAGAAAGCTTGGAGATAAACATTATTGGCATTTCGAAATATTTCAAACAAACTGAACATTTGGCGCTGGTGATAATATATTCGGTCAAATTGAATGGTGGCCGTGACTAACTAAAAAACCATTTTAGTCTATTTTAGCAGTTAGGAGTCTGGACATCAAAAGGATAAAGTGAACGTGTCTGTGAAGAGTGTGTGTGAAAGTCTGTGCACAGAAGGGCATTGTAGAGTGAAGTGCGTTCCTGAAAACCCAAATAAAATTGTAAGTAGACATTTAGTGATAAATTTTGTAAATTGTTAAATAAGGGTAATGAGTCAGATTTCGTTTTCATTTTATTTTAACTGCATTGTTTAAGTTGTAAATTTTAGTGTTCCATTTCCTTATCATCCCAGTGAAGACCATGGGGTATGGAGTTTGATTTATAAAATGTAACTGGATTATTAGTGTAATTTAATTGTTGATATAAAATAATAAAAAAAATACAGAGATTTCTTGAGTTGTATTCTGGATTAATAAAATTGTTTTGTTTATAAATTTTAATAACTTGTTTAATTTAAATTCCTATAATCATAATTTATCTATAGTTTGGGTATTTAATGGGAGCCAATTAATTAATTTTCAAGTTGTTAATAAAAAAACAAATTTTGCGTAATAACTTGAAACAAAAATTTAAAGATTTGTCGATTATTATATTTTTGGAGCGACAAAGTTTCAATATTAATTTAAAATTAATTATCAAGAGGTGATATTACAATACATATAAGAAAATTTAGGATTTAAAACTTTAATAGTTTCAAATATAGCGGAAAATAATGGATGACGCTAAGCATCACTCCAGATTAATCTCAGAATTACTGTTTAATAAATACCTACAAAGTGATACGGCTAATCATAATAACATTTATGATTCATTACTATTTTCTTTGGATGGAGTTGAGATGTTAACTGTTTCATTAAGTCCTCGTAACTATTCAACATAGTGAAAGAAAGATCTTACGTATACTAAGATATAAAGTTGATATTTAACCACTATTCTCGCTCATTCTACAAAAAAAAATTGTTACATGAATTAATTTGATACAAATAATGCAGTTTTATTATTTTTTTAACTTATGAATTTTTTGTTGCCTTTTCACAGGTGAAACACTCGAGCAGAACTTTCCATTACAGCCATCAATCTAGCCCACATCTTTCCACGAAAAAAATAATTTATTTACCGGTTGGGAAACCTTCATTTTAGATTTGTATAAATTTGGCCTAAATTGCACCACTGTACCTTAGATAGGTTCCTCTCTTTGCCCTGTGTAGAAAATTTGAATGCTGACGGTTTGAGTCCACATTAATGAGGACACATTAGTTTTGTTTCTAATCAGAATAAGTATCAAGTAAAATATGTGATCCAGTACCTAAGCTTTGGTGATTTTGTAGTCTCACATTAAAATGGAGAGTTTGCAAGTTGGCCGTTTTTTACATTTGTCTAGTGTTTCAATGATTTGCCTTCAGAAACTTCACATACCAAAAAATCCTGAAAATTACCAATTTAAATTTTTATGTTGGAAAACCTGTAGGCATAAGAGTCAGGAGTGAGAAAGTATGTATTGATTCCTTGTAAAGTTACTGCGTTTCTTTGGAATAAAATAGAAAGGTACACTTCCTGCATAATAGTAACAGTGAATAGAACTTGAGCATAGATATTATTGAATTTCAATTAAGCTAGAGAATATTTTCGTCTGGGGTATATAATTAACTGAAAAATAAAACATTAAAATATTTAAAGAGTTGTTTTTGGGATAAGTGGCCGAAGTTTGTGAAGTCACTTCGAATGAAACATCAAGTGGCGTCAATCAGTGAAAGAATTTAATGAATATCTGGTCATCTGTCGCAGACTGTTCTAGTCCACCACGTAAATTCTGCCAACTTTATTTTTACGACTGTATTTATTACTAAGCGCTTGACCTTTCATAATCATTGTTACTACATCCTCGATGTCCTTTATTGTTACAAAGTGTTGCTGACGTAACCTGTGTGGAACGCTCAACTTACCTTTTTACGTCGTTATATGGGATTTGTGATTCACCATTGCCGTTCGACCTCGTACGCGATTAACTAACCCGAGAAACAATTTGTAAATGATTACATCATATTTTTTAAAGCGTAGGTGATGCCTCGGCGAGTTCTTTACTGTACAGTTTTCCTAAACGTCAATGGTTTCTTGGAGGGAATATATTTTTAGAAGTTAGAATCTTTTGAAATTCTCCGTTGACGAAGGAATTAAACGTGACCACAGAGAGTGAAGATCAGACGTTGGGATTGGCATATTTATTTTTCATGGTCCTGAAGGAATTGGAAATCTGAGATCCTGGATACTATTTTTTAAGAACAAGAATGTAGTAATGATAAATAGGCACACATGGAGATGAGAAGAATTTTAGGGTTCTGGTTGAACCTGGGTCACTTTCGGACTGTCTCTTCTGGATACAAGAAAGAAATGGCGGTTGGAATTAATCAGAGATGAACGTTTTATTAAACCATAAAATTTTCACGATGGAGATCATTGTAGTTCAGAATATAATAACCTTAGAATATCGGAAATTGTGTGCTTGGTGGGTTGCATATTTAAAGATCCACGACTACAAAATATAGAAACCATGTTACATGAGGTTTTGTAGACATCTAAAACGACGAAGATGGCGTTTGTGGTCAATACAAAATCACCCTAAACGAACGGAATCAGTACCATTTGAGAATTACACGAAAAAGAAAAGCAAACGAAGGCGACCAGTTAAGAGTTTTGGGTTGATGTGTTCGGGCGTGATAAAATATAATTTCTAGAAAACGGTATTACTTCCCTATATATTGTAATAATCAACAGGGACTTTATTAATTTGCCCCACGTTGTGGTGCCAAATATGTAATAATTTAATATGATGGGTTTTTAAATGAAAAATTATAGACTTTAAAACAAACTAAATTTATTTGTAAAAAATTAGCAATTTATACAATTTAAATTTATAAAAAGGATCTCATTCTCTCATGGGTCTTTACTGGGTTTGATAACGGACAGAACATTTAAATAATCAAAGAACACAACATTTATCTTTAAATTAAAAAGAAATATTTATTTGTCTAGACATAGACGAAAATTATTGACAAACTTATTCTACCAGATTGATTTTAAATTCAAAGAGTTTATTTTATTAACACAAAAGAAAAGAACGATATCTGACTGTATCTTTTAATTCCGTTTACTCATATTAATACCATGAAATTTCAACTTACGATTACTCAGGAAAATTTGGCTCGTTTGTACACACACACACTTTATATACTGGACGTTTTAAACACTGACTCTAACACACACTGTTGGTTTGATGAAAGCTGGTTCTCCGTTCGTGAAGGACATATCACTTGCTCGTGGTGAAAACTACTCGACGCTGGATGCAGTGTCCTGGTCTCCTACCATCGAAGACAGTGGTCTAATTTTGATATTACAACAGATTAGCCTTCAGCATACAAAAATGTTTATCGTGCAATATTTTGCTAATTCTCTCGCAATTCTCCAGTCTCGGTGCTCACAGCACCCCTCTCCCCCTCTAACTGCAGCTCCTGACTCCAAAACTCAACTAACTTTTTCAAAAGCCGCTAACTATCACAGTCCCTTCCTTTTCCTTTGTTCCAAAACTACGTCGCAACTGCCCGATGACAGTTTCCTCCATTATCCCGAGATTTACATTCTGCACTGCAGTTCCTTAGTTAGCAAAAATAGCTCACTACTCTGTCTTGCCCCAAAGCCGACCATCGAGACAGGTCTAATTTGTCTTTGCACGCTCAATTACTTTGAACTTGTATTCTCACCCCCGCACGCACGTGCGCTGTTCTAAATTCTTCAGACCGCCCAAACTGCCCCTCAATCCTAAGTAAACAACATTACAAATTGTTCTTTGAACTGTCCAGGCCATTAATCAGAAACAATGCCTGCCTTAACAGATTTATCTTGCGACAGGCCACCCGCAGATGTCTTGCGCTGACTCCTCAATACCTATCCTTAAGTACACAACATTACAACTGTCTCTGACGGCCAAGACCATTAATCTGAAGCAATGCCTTTCCTTCAAGGCATTACAATATATCGCTAAACCTTTATAATAAACGTCTGTAAAGAAGGTATAACGTAACATCCGACGATGAGACGATTGCTGAAATGTAACAAGTTCATTGTTTTGAACCAGTGACGAAAAATATAATGAAGGACGGTGGAGAAATCCCAGAGGAAAGAGCGCAATGAAATTGTAACTTCGTAATTAAATGAAGAAAAATTGTTTTAAAATTTATTATACTGAGTATCGTTTCTGGGTTTTAATATCTAAATATCAGTTGCTACTCGCATCGGGAGTAATGCCTAAAACGCGTTTCGGTTACACCGACGAGAAAGCGACTTTAATGATGGATTCAGGGTCAAGTGTTGTTAAATTGTTAACGTTTAATTCGTGAGTAGATACCTCCTGAAAGCCATAAAACTCCACGATCCGATCCGGAGAGCCTAGGAGCGATTCCGTGTCTGTTTTACGAAAGCAGCTCTAGATAGTTGTAAAAGACTTTAATGGGTTCGTTGCTGTGAAGATCAACGGCAACGCCTCACGTGTCTCGCTCGCTGTTTTCAAACTGGAATGTTGGTCGTCATTTAGATTGCCCTCGTACCTTAACCGCCGCAACAAGGAGGCTCTAGTCTCAAGAAGAGTTTTATCTTACAGCCGTAATAAATTCGCAGTTACGTGGGTCGAAACCTTTGATGATCTCCACAATAGGTCTGCACAGTTAAAGGGGATGACCGGACGCTCACAATAAAACACAATTGAAGCATTACCGACTGGATTGGCAACTGGTTTCAAAAAGGGACTTCCTCTCGCAAGCCTGAGCAGATGATTCCGGGGATGCTATTTGCTGGTTTATAGCGTCTGTTAGTTCACCAAACATCTATACAGGTAATTTAAAACGTACTAGTGGTAAATTACGGTCATTATCGAGGAATCTTTCTACGATATTCCTAGTCGGGGAGTTGTATTCGTGAACACCTGTACTTCCTACGTAAAGAATTTTACTAGACTATTAAACCAATACCACAGAAATAAGTTAATTTTTCATGTGTCATATTTTGATTCTATAGAGTTTGAGATAATCATTAAATTTTTCTAATATGTATTAAACAAATTAGGGGAATACTAAGACAAGTATATATAAAGATTGTATTTTTACGTCTGTTTCTATTCAATAAATAATGCAGTTTTTTGGCCAATACCAGAAAATATTTTTATTTATTTATCTGAAACGATAGACATAAAAATGGCTGAGAACACCATAAACTCACATAACGATACAATTAATTTAAGCAAAATTTACAATGCTATAATTTTAATAAGAAAGATAGCCAATTCAGACAAAAAAGGTATAATATAAATACACACAACGTTTCTGGGATCCTTATTCCTTTCGTCAGGTGCGAAGGAGTGCCTAGAGCGACACAACTGCACTTGTCAGTTCAGAAAATTCAAAAGCAGTTGTCTCACTCTAGGCTCTTCTTCGCACCTGACGTAAGGAACAAGGATCCCAGAAACGTTGTGTGGTATTTATATCATCACTTTTATGTCTGAATTGGCTATCTTCCTAATTCATTATTTTCAATCAGACGTAAATTTTTCATTTTTATGCTATAATTGGTTGATTCTTGATTTTAATTTTTTAATATTATTTTTGTTTAACTTTTTGGTGAAAATGTTTATTTAGTAATTTCGGATAATGACAGGGTCGCACATTTGTTTTCGAGACACGTTCCAGGGTTACAGGAACAGATTGTAAATACCTAAGGGATTTTACAATTCTATTGAGGGTTCAGCCGCGACTGAACTTGAGTGTAGTTTGTGAATAAGTGCCTCGGAAAAAATTCTAAAGTTTGTGTTTTTTTCAATAGGATAATATAATAGTTTTTAACGTTTAGCATATTTAGGTGATAGTTTCTTAGTTTCATTGTGGTAATAGAAAAATATTTTTGTTCAACCACTTTTATAAATTCATTGGCTTCTCGATAATACAACTTTATTTTGTACAGTTTCTCCGCAGGAAAGGCCTGATGAAGGTACAAACACGTACCGAAACGTTGTCGTAAATAATATTGGTCAAAAAACTGCATTATTTAGCAATTATATCTATCAGGCATTAAGTATGCAGTCGCCTTACAAATTAAAAGTCTTCTTTAATCCAATAATAGGCTACTTTAATCCACCTAGTCTGCATTTATATAGTTGCCCCGCTTCCAATTATCTATTTTGCTACTGATACTCTCATAGTTTCCAGGTGTTTTGTCCCTAGTACATCTATTTTCTTCCTATTAGTCCTTTTCGTTCTTTTTTTCGGACTTCCCACTACGTACGTAAATTAAGATTTCTGTCACTTCTCAAGTGATCTGTCAGTCTGACTTGTTTGCTTAACCTTTACAGGTATATCAGATAAGGATATCATTGAATCAATATCATCAAGAAATTCGTCTTGTGGTAATCCATAGAGATTAAAATCCAGTTATAACCATTACCTATTTTTGGAATAGTATTGAAACTATTATGAACAATATAGACCTATATATGTACACATTTTAGCATTACTATTGTTTTAACTTTTATGATTTTCTGCATCAATATACGTTTTAATATATTCAGCATTCTATATTCTAAAATATATATTTGAAAATGATTTTTTTCTGATTTTGTTGAATACATAGACTTCTCAAAGTAGAAATATAGTAATATCAGAATAAATTTCTAACAATGTTGCTCAATACTAGGTTTGATTTTTAATTCAATTCAGTACGTTCGTGTAGAAAGTCACTTTCATATAATGTGAGATCTTCCTCTGTGTGTGCCGTCTTTGATATATATTCTCCCCTTAAGCTCTGTCATATAAAAAACACGGTCTTAATGGAGAAATGAACGGTAGTGTAAAATTAAAGATAACTCATATTCAGTTGGTCTGCGAAGTTTACAATTCGTTTCACTCCTACAAGGTTTCCGCTGTTATTAATGAAACTATCTTTGGCCGAAAGGAATTGGTTTAGTCGAAAGATGACCACCTGATGTTAGTGTTTGGTGGCACTTATCCTCTTCTCAATGCTCTAAACTATATGTGGAGACAATACCTTGCATTCCTTTCAGCGAATTTCGAGCCTGAGTACTTCTAGTGAAATGATGAGTAGTTTTCGTCTACCTGGATTTTTCTCCTGCCATTCCACCAGTTAGCTACTTGTTGTTGGCTTCAAAATGCACGTGATCAGAATACGATACATTTATAACTTTTAATTTAGAAAATAAAGTATTACGCATATTTTAAGGTTGTTAATTAATTCTTAAGTTATATTATAGGTATTTAATTTGATGCATTAGGTACAACAACGGAGTAAAATATATAACCTGAAAATTTCAATAAGTAAAACAAAAACCATGGGGTTCTTAGGAAACAATCCAATAGGAACAAAAATTGTCATAGAAGGGAAAACACTCGAACAGGTATCCCATTTCCAATATTTAGGATGTGAAATAACATTTGATGAGGATAAAGATATCACAAGTAAAATATACAATTTTCAGAGGATATGTGGGAAAATAAGAAGAACGTTAAAAGGTAAAACCAGAAAAGAAACACAAATTATATTTTATAAGCTAATGGCAGTTCCTAGAATCTCAGAATGCTGGGTAACAAAACATAAAGAGCTGAAATGAAATTTCTTAGAGCAGTGAAGGGGTGTACAAGGATGGATAAAATAAGGAGTACTTCCATAAGGGAGGAACTAAGTGTTCAGGAGATCACAGATAAGTTAACAGGGTATAAAGAAAGGTGTAGAGAGAGCATGTATTGCGAATGCCCAGAGACTGATTTCCAAAACAAGTGCTGGAATATAAACTATTAGACAAAAGGAGTGTTGGAAGACCAAGGTTGAGATGGTGAGGTGAAGCCGGAACAGGCTAAAAGCCTAATCCTGGAAAGCAGAAGAAGCGTGTTAATTATAGGTATAATATTATTTGACTCCACATCTTTGGTACCTTCTTTCTCCTAAGTATATATGGAAAGTTAATATAATTGAATTGAGTTTTTATGGCTTTATTTGATAAATTATTCTATATTACCGACTTTTTCTACAATAAAAATCTAGAATTTTGTAGAAAACGTAACTTAAAATGATTTTAATAGTTGCATGTTGGAGAAACCAGTTTCATAGGGCCGATATCAGTGCTGTTTTGAGCTTTCTGAGTCATCTACTGAAGTTTGTTTATTTTCCCAGAAATCTTTTCTATAATTTTTTGTGTGAAGGATAATTCCTGCATCGCGGTTGATAACCGTCTGACAGTTCCGCTTCAAAGGGAATTCGAGTGTGAGGCTAAAGCAGCAAGAACCGCGACGATGCCTCAAGGCTAAGGGCCAAGGACTTTGTTTTATTAGCCCTTAAGTTCGGGCACAGTTGTACAGCATCCTGCTCTGCCCCCGATGCGTTAATCCTGTAACCCTCGGTAACGATGCGGTCAAATCGCAAATTAGAACGTGGATTCGTAACGCACGTTGTATCTAATTGCTCCTATATCCGACTATGAAGTATACCACATCTGTAAATAAACTAAACTAAAACGAACATTGAAGTTGAAAGTCTGTAAAAATAATATTAACCTAACGAGTACGGCCAGGATTCAACTAATTTTGAATTATGTTTAATTATGAAATGATTTGTATTTTTTAAAATTAACTTTTAATCTGGAGACTTTACAGTTGTAATAATTTAACATAATAAAAGTATTTACAATTTGTAAATATTTAATTAAATAAAAAAATACTTGTATTTACAATTTGTAAATATTTAACATGTAAACTTTGGGGTCTTGGATGTGACCCTTGTCATTCCAAGTTAGAGACGAGAGAAACGGACTAACTTGTTTACTACATATTAACGAAGGTTAGCCGGCATGATGTTTGGGATCGATCTGATCATCGGAGAAACTTCGTGTTATGAAATGCATTAAGGAGGTTATGGGGAAGATGGGAAGAACGGATATTTAGGGAATATGTAGTGCCAGTTGGTAGGTGGGGGCTAGAGTTAGGTAATTTTGGAGTGATTTAGAGGGAGTTAATTGGGAGTTAACGTTTTAGTATGCGATTTTGTGAAGGAGGAGGCGGGTTACTGTAGAAGAGCTGAATGGTTTGATTTGGATGGTTGATAGAGCTATTTATTAGAGACTTGGTAGATTTATGAATTAGTAATTAGGGGAATTTAAGGGCTTTGTGGATAACTGAGTTGCGAAGGTACCAGGGGGAATTTGAGATTAAACGGAGAATTTTCTTTTGTTTGGTTTGTATTTTGTTGGAGTGGGAACAGGCAGTGGATGCCCATATGGCACATGAGTGCGACCACATGGGGCGGTTTAAGGATAGCTAGATAGAGAAGTCTTTTAGTGCTAAGGGATATGGGAGATTTTCTGTTGATAAGAGAGTAGAGTTATTTTATTTTTGATTCTGTGGGCTATGTGAGGTTTCCATGATAATTTTTAATCGACGATAAGGCCTAGGTATTGTCGGATAGGTATTTTAGTGCCGTTCAGAGAGAAGGAGTAGTTGAGGGAATGTTTTGTTTTAAGGGTGAAGGGAATGATTGTGGATTTGGTAGGGTTTATTCTGATTCTACATTTTTTGGCCCAGCTTTCAATATCATTGAGGGTGATTTGTAGTTTTCAGGAGCCCGAGTCTAGAGAGGATATTTGTAGGAGTATGGCAAGATCATCTGCAAAAAGTACTGTTTTAGTAGATTGATTGTGAAAATAGGGGTTGAATAGGAAAGGGCCTAGGACACTGCCTTGGGGGACGCCAGAGGAAATAGGGAAGGAATTTGAAAGGGTATTGTTAAATTTGACAGAGAAGAAGCAGTTAGTAAGATAGTAAGGATTCTGAAGAGGAAATCATTAAGTGGGCCTTTGATTTTGGAAAGAAGTGATTGGTGGTGTACTTTATCAAAAGCTTTTTCTGCATCTAGGAAGGCAGCAATGCACGAGTTATTGCTGTCGAAGGAATTGTTGATGTAGGATGTCACTGAGTGTAGTTGATGGGTGCAAGAGTGTTTGAGTCTAAAGCCGTATTGGGCAGGAGGGATGGGGTGGGTTAATTCTTTGCCAAGGAGGGGAAGAAGGAATTTTTCGAACAATTTGAATAAAGAGGGGAGCAGACTGATGGGTCTATAACTATTGGCACAGGATTTGGGTTTGTTTGGCTTAGGGATGATTATTATATGTGCGTGCTTCCAGGCTGTTGGGTAATATGTTGTACGGATGATTGCATTGAAAATGATTGTTATTAAGGTGGTTGGGAGGTATTTCAGGTGGAGGGGAGTGATAAGGTCGTGACCGGCGGAATGTTTATTTTTTAATTTGTTTGCGGATTTGGGGAGGAGTGAATAGTTTAGGTAGAGGTGACAGTTGAAGAGGTTGGAGGAGAGTGTCATTCTGATGGAAGTTGATGGTTGGGTTTGGAGAGAATTGGGATGTGAGAATGTTTGCGAAAGGATTAGCTGCATGGGCTGGAGAGGTATACTATTGGTTTTTATGTCTGAGAGGAGGGATATCACAATGAGGTTTGGTGAGGGTTTTGGTTTTTCTCCATATGGAGTGGTCAGAGGAATTCAGTTGTTGGAGGTTATTAAAGTAGTTTGCGTCGAAGATGTCTTTTAATGTTTGTTTGAACTGTCGGGAAATAGAGTTAAAAGTTGGTTTTGTCGGCTGGGTATATAGATTCAATCCATCTTTTACGGGAATGTTTTTTTGTGTGTATGATAGGGTTTAAGATAAATTGACAGCGTTTTTTAGTTGTAGGTGGAAAGCGGGAAGCTGATGCAGAAGAAAGAATGATTGTTTGCAAAGGCTGTGTCAATGTCAGAAGGAGATTTGAGAGGAATTTCTAGATTGATTTGTGGATCTATGAGGGAAGTGTAACGTTGCCAATTTATGAAGTGGCTATTTGTATTCGGAGAAGAGAGGGGAGATAGAGTAAGATTAAGATGGGCGAGGTAAGGGAGGTGATCTGAGGAAAGTTCAGGCAGTACTGAAGATTTTGTATAGTGGGAGGATTTAAAACAGATAAAGAAGTCGAGGATATCTGGAGATCTTGCATTGTCTGGATAATATTTGGCTTCAGGTGAGAAGATAATATTGTGTGGTTTGTGGTGGATAAAGTTGTATATACTAAAAAGTTATCTTATAGAAAATAAAATCATACTTAAGTGGAAAATTAGATTGGAATTCAAATATGAAATCAAAAACGAGAAATTACGAAAATAGTTTAGAAAAAGAATATAGAACTACGCTCTCACAACTAGACTCATGTCGGAAAGGGTTTCAACCTATCGCACACCAATTTGAATCTCTTTATTCCCGGGAGACGAATTACCTATAGTATTATTAGAAACGTAATTAAATCCTTCTGTAGCTTCTTGTCCACGATTTTCTCTTCTATCAGTTTTACTTGCTGGGTGCCCGGTGTTGCCCGTGTACTTATTTATATAAACCCGAAAAAGTATTTAATTCTATATTAATCTTTAGTCAAGATAACCTAAATCTAAATTTTCCTTGTTCCGCACATACTTTCGACTGATGGTGCATTAATTAAACATCTATAAAATACATGGAATTTTATTGCATCAGTCCCAACAAACATACCCCGTATTTCTTCTTAAATATACTCCTTCAGCATTTCAGGATATATTTGTCCCACAGTCTTCAGACATTACGTAAGATTGAATTGTTAGCTAGATTCACAATGTAAACAAATGGTCGCCATATTGGAGTCACTAATATGACACGAAAATTACCTTACATTTTCCGTAAAGTATTTCGTATTGTTTTTTATTACATTCTATGGAGTATTTATGGATAAAATTTTAGTTTTTTTTCAATGACAATATTTATGCTTTATTTCATTACGGAAATGGGAACTATTTCCTTTGTTCGTCGCGTAGTAACGTCTCTTTGACGCGTGACATCATGATCTCTTGTCGCGCAGTAATTTAATTCTTAATGATCACGTTTTTTATTTATAATTATTTCCACATTTATATTAGGGTGTTCTCCCCCCCCCCCCCAAAGTACCGTTTCTAGTGTTTTGAAGATGATGTGTACCAAGTTTTGTTGCACTCTGTCCACGCGTTTAAATTTGTATAGAAATTAACGTAAATAAATACATATATACAAATATACATCCTTTTTTTATTATATAGATTCCGTACTGCTTTGTAGAATTTCTGCATCTATTTCACTAAAGGCATTTGAATAACGGAACAATGACTATTCTGAATATAAGATTTTATTCCCATTATCGATGTTCCTTTTGAAATATATTCCTTAAAAACTGGAAAAGAAGGTATTTAAATTGAATTTCTACTAAACGCACGCAATTCCCGCATATCCCAGTTCTCTATAACATCGTGATATGACACGCACAGTTAATTGCGAGGAAGTAAAAGTCTTCGCAGTAAAGTTGATTCAGGTTTCTGTAAATACGGAGGAGTTGTGTAACCATACGAATATAAATATTATTATCCAAGAGTTTCCATAAAACAGGGATAAGTGCCAAATGCAGTTGGCTCGAGAAAGTTCTCAGTGGACAGGGTGACCTCCGTAATTACTACATACAAATTTGATTGATGGGCGTAAAAATGAAACTACTTTTCTTGGGAAAATCTTGTTTTATTATTTAATTATAATGCTTTTTCCACTTTCCTAATAATACGACCCAGATGAACGAATTCTGTGTGCTG
Organism: Zhengitettix transpicula; assembly: GCA_037074705.1. Lineage (NCBI taxonomy): Eukaryota > Metazoa > Arthropoda > Insecta > Orthoptera > Tetrigidae > Zhengitettix > Zhengitettix transpicula. The sequence continues at coordinate 1,074,981 of CM073595.1, read as the reverse complement.
TTCTGACGAGATAATTTCTAGTCGTGGGTAATAGGGCTTTTAAAGAATACCATTTTGCAGTTCTAAAAAAGTAATTATCATGAAGCCCTGGAATGACCACAATTCCATTCATACCAATGCATTCAACACACTAATAGACCGACTGGGTTGTAACTTGTGCGTGTTCCTCTAAACTAAGCGTATATACCCATCTTTTAGTTTGAATGGCTTTAAGAGCCCCCAATATATACTCTTAGGTCATTTCATGGTTAATGCACAGATTGGCAGTACTGACGCAAATAAAATTAAAATTTCGTTAGTTAATTGTTACTTCTATCATCCATAGCATGTTTAAAGACAAGACATACAAAAGGAGCCTACACGTATCTCTGGTATTGAGTGTAGAAGATTAGAGATAGTATTTTTAATTTTAATATTTGCGCAGGAAAATGTACAAAAAAATTATAGTCCTTTTAGTGAAGACAATTGCAATGTTACTCGCTGCTGTTAATCGTTTTAATAGCGAAAGCGTGAGTGTAGAGGGTTGATCCACGCCGAGGACGGCTGAGAACTTGAAAATGTCGCACGACACATGTGAAGCAAGTTTTAGAAGTAAAGTGTCTCTGCCAATGTTCTATATTTTGATACATTAAAGAGGAGGAATATTTTCATATGACTGACAATCAGCAGCAGAACTGTCACGATATTACCACTTTGCTGAAAGATTCCACATCGACAGTCTTGTTAAAAAAATCACTTTATGATCAGTAGGTGACAGACTGTAAGCCAGGATTGATGTCCTCATACGGCCTGAAGCTACCAGTTCAAAGAAATTGAGAAACTGATTTTTTGACCAGGAAATAAATACGATATTCAATAGTCCTCCATAGAACGAATTTTCGAAACTGCACTTCTGTAAATTATAGTAAAAATAAAAGTCGTTGGGACTACTAAACGTCAGATTCATTATTGCGAAAAACTACTAACTCGTCTTCAAAAAAGAATCATTGAAAGGTTTTTTCGATAAAGAAAACTCGCTTCTTGTGTCCAGATGTTCTCAGTTGCCTTTTGTACGTGTTGACACTAAAACCATCAATTTTGGATTTTAAGAACAGATTCAAGCTGAGTACGAATTTGCCAGTAATATTGTACTATTTCTGCTTTCGAGCTGGAAATTTATGTATGAAAAACGTTCGATGTAGTGACATAACTCTTCACTCGTTATATGTAGTCGTGTTAAAATAACAGTAAATGATACTACAGTTTTATCTTACGTCTGCTATTAACTACGCAGAAAGTGAACCGGAAGAGCGGCGAGCGTCAGTAGAGAAAAACGTACGTCAGGTCATGAAACTCCGTGACGAATCTGCGATGGCTTCCTTCCAAATACATAAATATATATTCAGGGGCAAAGGCAGCCTATTTTCCGGTCAAGGGTATTGGAATATTAGAGTTTTCAGAGATAAACCTTCGCGATCTGGTTAAGAAGTTACAAGTCTAGCAACTACAAACGTGTTCGATGCCCAGCGTTCTGTAATCAAGAGTCTCGAATGACGTCAAATGCTTGTACTGTTATTCGGACACTCCATTTTGTTGTAAAGTTAATATACCAACCGGGATAAATTAGCTACTAAAATAAATAATACGTATAATAAATAACATATTCTAAATAGTTAAAGTGAAACTATTTAATATTCATTAACTAAGCCCCACGTTAAAATTCTCATTAATGGTAATGTAATGATTGAAAACGGAGAAAAATCTAAATTTAGTTTGTATTCAGTCACTTTGCCATAGAACTTTTCCCAAGGCGAGTAATTGTTACGTAAGGTTACCTTTTCATCTGGTTCCAGGAATTAAACTGTCGTTTGAAGAGGAATAAAGAACCGTGAATTTGACTGATTGAGCCGTTTAAATAGTTTGAGTATTAGTTTGACTGCGTTGTTCCCTAACTTTCATGGAGATTACTTGAGTTTGTCGTTTGGGGATCGAGGTTATAAGTTTATCTTTATTACAGATATTGACATTTGCCAGCCCAATTTACAGACGGCCTGGCTAGACTCTGATCAGCTTGAGTTTTGTCGTTTTTGTCCATCATTTCTGCGCGCCATCTGTGGCCGGGCTCCACATTTGGATCCTCCATGGACATACGTTTTTACGTTACAGTGAAATAGTGGTTATGAAAACAACTGCTATGATATACTTTACTTTCTTGCGCAGTGACAAACATATATTTTGTTACGATTTGTTTAATTCAAGAGGTTTTAATGCTTGGCCCTTAACGTAATTAACTTTTATTAATAACTAGCTCTGAGCAAGGCGTTGCCCGAAATGTCATTTATCCAGAACCCCCAATTTGACTCCAATATAGTCAGCTATTGTGTTATTTTTATGTAACGTAACTCGACCCCTATCCCTAAATGTCTTCACCTTCCATTCCGAAGGGCGTTGAACTCATTGACCCTGAAATTGTTTAATTCGAGGAAAATATCGCCGTTTGAACATGTACGAAAATTTCCACTCCCGCTACTGAGGGTTAAACAAAAAGTATTTATTCCACGCTAAAATCGACCGGTTACATTGTTTAAAAATTTCTACCCCCGCCCAGATTCCCGCCCCCACCCCCGCGCGTTACTCAGTTTGTCACAATGAAACTCAGTGACATTCATAATCTCAGAATTGACTCGAATCTGGGTCTATTCGCGTTATTTTAATGTAACGCTCCACCTAAATCCACCCCTAAGCGTGCTCCCCTCCCATGCCGATAGGGGATGAAATTATACACAGAGAATATCTACCGAAATATTATGAATATAAATGACACCGAAAAATATTTATTGGACAACGATATCGGCCGATCCATTTTTTTGAAAATTTACGCCCCTTGGGTGTTAAACTGTAAGTTGAATGTCATAACTAATCCCAGCTACATTGATAACCTCGGATTCAACTCCAATCTCGGTTTTTTGCTTAATTTTTATGTAATGCAACTCCACCCTACATTTCATGTTTCTCTCCTCCCAAGCCGATAGATGTTGTAATTATACACAGAATAATTTTAAAATATTATAACTGTTATTGACCCTGCAAAATATTTATTCGACGCAAATATCGACAGGTTAACATCTTTGAATATTTCTACCTCGCCCAGCCCGTCCCACCCTCGCCGACTTCCACGCGTTACCCAGGTGTCACAAATAAATTCAGCGACATCCATAACCCAGATTTGTATCGAATCTCTGTTGTTTTCGCGTTATTTTCTTGTAACTCTCTTCCACTCGAACCCATACCCGTGCTCCCCTCAGATACCGAAAAGTGTTAAAATTATACGCAAACAAAGTCTTAGAAATACTATCAATCTAATTAATTCTAAAAATATTTATTTAAAGCAAATATCGGCATTGAGTTCATGTTTAAAAAATTCCAACCTCGACCATCCCCGTCCCTGGGGTTTAATGGCCAATTGAATGTCATAAATAAACTCAGCGACATCCATAAACCTGGATATTACTCCAATGTGGATTGTTTTTGCGTAATTTTTATGTAATGCCACTCCTCCCCCACCCGTAAGGGTGCTTCTTTACCAAACTGTAATTGGTAAAAATTATACTCGCTTATAGTTCGAGAGGTATAGCCTGGCGTACGACCTGCGCGAAGGAGGGGAAATGAGATGATGGGAGGGGAGTTTGGTCAGCGTCAATGTTTTTAGAATAGTATTAACAGTTCCTAGTTTTCGCAGCAAAGTGTTCAACTGAGCTTATCGTTACCCCCACTACATCCTAAGGGGCGAGGACGACTTCGCAGCTTTGGTGGACACGACATCTGAAACCTCTCAAGCTATAACATCGGTGGGAACACTATTAATCTCGTTGACCCTAATAATATTTATCCGACTGTTTTAGGAAGATTGAATATTTCCACCAGCCATCCACGCCCGCTCCTGGGCGTGGTAGACGCGTGTTTGTTTCCTTATCACAAAGAACACGTGTACGAAATTTGGTGAAATTTGCTCCATCGGTGTAGATTTGTATAAGGAATATACAAACAAACAAACATACATTTAAACAACCACTCTGTTTTGTTTAGTAGATATTTCAATAAATTAAAGTAGTGTGTGTTCATTTCAGAAATAGTTTATTTTATTCTGGGGCGTCCCTTTTTATTATCTGTAGGGGTTCATATGTAATGGGTTGTTTATTTTAAATAAAAGTTAATTTGGATGAAAGGATTTGCAAAACAATTGTGTAATAGATTTTAATAATGGTTTTCATCTAGACAAGTTGATTGAATCAATCATTGATTTGAAAGTTTTAAATTAATATATAAAGACTTTTTGTACCCTTTAATGATCTCTGCAGGGGCCATCATCATAATTATAGAACTAAATAACCTTCTGTTTAAATTGACCTTTAAACGACCTTAATAATGCACACTGTGGTAACATAATTTTCGAGTACGAAGTGACGTCATAAATTCCTCTTTTTTTTTTTGAACGGATAAACTAGTATTGAACGATGAACCACATTATCTAAAAATATGGCGAATCTAGTTATAAATTTCTAATATTGATATACTGAATATTTCGGTCAATTCCTTTATGTGTAAACATTCGCAATTAATTTGCTGAAACACATGAACAGTGAAAATCTCAACCCTCACAAGTCGACTTACTGATCTCTAACAGGCTTGAATTTCTCTTTCTTCGTAAGGATACATTTTTTTTAACAAAATGCATTATAATAATTATTTTTAATTTTTTATACATACTCGATTCTCGTAATGGTACTACAAAGTGTATTACGGAATAGAGTTATGGGTTTGTTAAAGAACTTACATTTTTAGATAGCTAGATAGATTTATTCACCATTAGCCCTCTAATGAGGAAATAGGATTCGTCACAAATGTGCAGTAGATAAATTAAATATAAACAGAATTAATATTAATAGGTTACACACACAAAAAAAAATTCATATATTTTCACATTTGTCTAGTAACCACAATCATACACACATAGAGCCGTTCTACAACGAATAGTTTTGTAATCAGATAAGAATATTATAGTGCCGAATTAAGTAACTGGATTGATAGAAAAATCTCCTGGGTTACTTAATAATTATTAATGTTAAATAAACAAAAACCTAGACAATAACCAATTATAAATTTTAATATCCTTTATTTGAGAAATGGAAACTTAAATACAATTTACTTCTGGCAAATTATATTAACTGCACTTGAGAGAAAGAGTGTGGTGAGTAGTGTAAAATATACATAACAGTAAATATAATTATTTATTTCGTACTTTTCTGGAATATTTGAAGTACGCCCTTGTTTTATGCAAGTTTTAGTTCAACTGGATTTGTCGGAGGCGTTTTGTTCTAACTAAAGTTCCTCTTTCACAAAGAAACGCCTTCGTGATTGAGGTAACAGATCACGTTCCAAATGAAAAGAACTCTCTACTACCTATTAACTCGTTAAAAACTCCCCCCCCCCTTGACGTATATAAACCTTTATTTTACCATTTATTGAACGAGTTGGCTACAGAAAACCACTCTATATTGGGACCTTTATGTTTCAATACATTAATTTTAGCAAATGACTTTCAAATAATAATATGGTAGCTGTGTTTCTATTATCAAATCTTTGTATCCTGTATATCTGTTCATATCGCACGACTTCTGTTGCGAATTTGAAAGCTGAATTTTTAAATTTTATAAACTGCTTTCAATGTTCCTATTTCATAATGCCATCTGGAAAGACTCAAGTTAGATAGAAGACATGGTCTTCCTGCTTCTTGGCCAAGTAAAAATAAACCGCAGACTTTCGCACAAGCGTACGAAATAAAAATGAAATGAGTTCAGCCATTCGGTTCCCTTTACATGCCCTTCAAATACGTTTCTTTACTTGTTTCTTTGACATTCTAAGGGACAGGGTCCCTCAGTTCTCTTGTTTTATTCGCTTCTATTACTATAAATACATCCAGCCTCTTCAAGGAAACACAAGTGTCGAAAGAGCTCCTGTAAATTTATCATTTATTTTTGACGTAGCCTCGTAATTTTCCACATAAAAAGTATATGTAAGAAATTGATAAGGGTTGGTCTTGTGACATTCTGAAAGCAGTATTTAGTTACGCTATTGCAAAATAGTCATTAATTTATAATTAAATTCCCAAACATGAAAACATGTGAAATTGCAAGGTTCCTTTTCATTTGGAACTCGATCAACTCCTTCAAGAAAGGTCATATTTAAATAGATGTTTTCAGACATGATTGGAAGATCAATTGTCACACGAGGCGCGTGTGGCAATTCGAAATGTTCTTAGGCATTCAGAAAACTAGCCAAGTAATGCATATTTCCGTATTAGAGTGTCCTCTCGATAAATTTTATCAATAACTCATTATTTTTCTAACATTTATTTCTCTCCTTAGCCACAAACTTTTAGAATAATTTCACGTAATCCACAATATCATCCTTAACGATTCACCTTACGAGGCCCCGTTCCGTAAGTTGTTCCAGGTATCACGACTCTGTTCAACAAATTTTTCACGAGTTCAAGTGGCAGAGAGAACATTTGAATTTCGCCCCATTGCGTTTCATCTGTTATCCTTCGTACAATATATTTCAAAACTTTTCTTTTACCATTGTGTTGTCGCATGTCATACAAATTCACACGCTATTATTAAGGGCGGAAACTTGTATAGTCTCAGAATAAGGAATAGTCGTCGACGAGGGGAATGAACCACACGAAAAGAAGCCTCTATCCACCAGATAAATAACAGAAGATAGACAGGAGTAACGGAAAAAACTATCTTAACGACCCTGGAAGGGTTGGGGGTATCCAAGTTTATAATTAACGTAAAGATATCAGATTGTTTCGCACGCCTGGGAATTAATATTTCCGTAGTTCTCTCAAAATAATTATTTGTTAAGTAAATTGTTTAAATATTTTGTAATAATTTTACAAATATTACAAATTATTTTACAATATTTCAGGAGGTGAATTATGTGGCGTTTTTAAATGAAAAGAACTATTACGTGAAAACTATTAAACAAGATTTATTAACAATTTTAAAACAAGTATTCAAATTACAAAATATTTGGGATCTCAGGGTCTTGAACTGGGTTTGATAAATGGCAGAATTTATATACACAAAATCACAAAAATTACATTTACTTTATATGGGAATCAATGCGTCTGAACATAGACGAAATTTGTTGCTGAAGAAATAATACTAAAGATTGAATTTAAACAATTTCAATTTTTATCAAGAAATAAAGAATGATCTGAATAATTAAAGATCTCATTTTATCGATAATTAAAGAACGATCTGACGTTTATCTTTTAAACGTGGTTTACAATGATTTTAAAGTTTTCTTTCTACTTACGGCAGCCCAGGTCTCATTTTAACTTTTCGTGCACAATTTTGGGGATATCACTGATTCTAAGTACTCCCAGACTTTAAATGTTCACCGACTCTAATTAGCGTAGTTTGTTAGTTGGTTTAGAATAAATTTGTCGATTCTCGATGATTTACTGCAAACTGGATTCGTAGATCTCGTGAGTCATGTTGAAAAAGCCACTCACTGGTTTTGTCTGTTGACTGACTAAATTGTTCAACTTTTCGTGTATTAGAATTTTGTGGTCTTTACACCTCGCCGTTCATTGCCTGACTGTATTACTTTTGTACAAAACTTTGCTGGTCTTTATGCCTCGCCGTTCATTTCCTGACTGTTCGTTCTTTTCGTCTGTTCTATTTGCTGTCAGCTGCCCGACTATTCGTTCGTCTCGTAAATTTTGAGCGCGTAAAACCTTCTCGACCGATCAACAATACTTTCTTTGCCTTGACGGTTTGTTGCGGCGTCCGCTATATCCACCAATAATGAGTCCTCTACAATTCAACTTTTCAATTAGAACAATGCCTTAATTACCAATTACTACAATTTATTAATTTCTTCCTTAACAGTCCCCCTCTGTTACATGAATTCACACGCGACGTATAATTTTACTTTTCAATAATTCGTAATTTCCAGTTTCTTTTGATATCACAGTTAATATTAAGCTGATTTTTACGACGTGCCTTCCAAAACATTATTTCTATTAAGTAGAAACAATGTCCTCTAAAATTAGCTTGCTTTCATCTACTTAGCCTTATAACCAGTATTCTCATTGTACATCGACAGTATAAGGTGTTGTTTATTATCAATTCATATTTCTAAAACACTATAATGTAATATAGAGGTTCCGTTTCTTACTCCTCGTTAACGCACAATGTTTGGCAACGTTACCGGTAAAGTCTTTGATCTTGGTAATACATTTTTGTGGCGCGGACTATAATAACTTCCTATCATATTCGTTCTGTGTGACCTTGATTCTTCTTTTACGGGTCTGCTTTAGTTACATAAATTGGTTTACAGGTGTTCTAACTTTTCTACTATTATGTCGCCTTTTTACGTATTACGTATTCGTTGGGTCTCGAACCATTGGCTTTACGTTCGTCAATTACTGCTGATATCTTAGAGCTGTCGAATGATTTCTGCGAATGAATATCGAGCTGTAATTGCTAAAAACTTCTGTTATTATTTAATTATATTCGATTGTGATGTACAACTCTGAATTGTATGCATATTTATTTGAATTTATATATTTTTACTGGGAATGATTTATATATGTTTAGGGTTTGAAGTCTTATAAATTATTCTTACACCTACCCCTGTGACGTACTGTTAGTTTAACGTTTTCACATTTCCCTCACATGTTTCCGCTAAGAAGTAACAATGGCTGTTCACCCGCAAACCTGTAAATGAGTCACGTAAGTTGACAGTCTTGCAGTCGCCTCGGTCGTTAAACGTCCACGGAGGAATGCACGGGAGCACGGAAGTAAATAAATATAATTCGTAGACCTCAGTTAGGAAATATATTTCTCACGATTACTTAATATTCAATAATTAATTTGAGTAATTATTGACACGTAATAAAGCAGGCGCAGTACCCGGCGTCCTTGCTAATGCTTGCCAAATTTGGCAAATGCCCTTTCGATGATGGAGAAACTGTTTGAATAAACGCCCTGCAAACAAGTTCTCCGTTGCCAAACGGCACAGGTTACGTTGTTGCGTTGTGCAAACGCGTTGCATGTGGGTCGATATCTTTTCTACATTATAAGATGGTCTCGGAGTAAGCAGACAGTTCGAGTGGATGAGTTTTCTTGAGACTACATCGAAATAACTACAAGCCCTTTATAGATCCAGAATTACATTCACGACTTAATGTAATTATTATACGACTCATACACAAATGAAGAAATTTTTAATCATTCTAATTGGTAAGCTAATAAATTATTTCTTATCGGAGGGATAAGAAACCGATTTATGATGATAAACACAATGTTTTTTATCAGTCGACAATTTTTAAATGTTTGCTATCGTTATCGTCATTTTCGTAAAGAAGCCTCAATAACTATTGTTCAAATGATATAATTAAATTTGAAGGTTAATAAATTATACTTTAACAATACGGGCTTTCTAAAAGTGAAAGTGTATCTGTAGATTCGACACAGCTTCTCACTAGGATTCAAATTTTTTATACATATCAGTTTGCCTGCTGTTATTGTTTCAACGTTATAAAGAAAAGGATATGAAATAACTTAAAATAATTCTGTATTATATTAAAACTCAAATCTTTTGTTAAAATAATTGCATTAACTTCCATGGACTGCACTCGATTGGCTTAAAGTCCCGGGGAATAGTATAGGTACAATTTAAATTCTGGAATAAAATTGTATTCAAATGTATGCGGATTATTTTTGTTATTTATGAAACTCTGGACTTTGGAGGTACATACTTGTTGTTGAAACCATTTATGAAAAATGAAAATATATTGTAAGTATGATGTTTGCTACGGTATTCATGTTGGCAGCGGTGTCCTTATTTTTGGCCGGGAATTTCCGTTCAGGAGACACATAGTCGGCAATAAGTTTATCGTGGAACAAGTTTTCTATTATATTTATTTAAAATCAATTTTGTTTTTGACTGAGTTGAAGAGTAGGGTGGTGGTTTCTTCCGCGTGTAGAGACATCACATCATACGGGACCACCGAGTTAACTTCCTAAACGAGGACGATATTCTCAAAATATCGTTGTCACATTTTTACAATTATTTAAGTTGTCTAATTAATTAAATTCTACGTAAGTATATACTTGGCATATCACAATCCGGATTTTAACAGATTATGCATCGTATGTGTTGATTTTTGTATGTTTATCACAGGGCTGAAAATCAATAGATCAAAAATTTCCCAGCCACAGGATAAAGCTATTTATAACTCTTCCTTTCTGAGAATGTTCCCGAATGAACGCTTACTTCGCTTCCTAATCTTCTTCCAGAATTTGAAATCAGTTTCTCTGTATTATTGAATCTGATTGTCTCGTTGGAGATTTTATTCTGTGGTAACCAAAGCAGAACATACATAATATAGTCAGTTAAGCCTGATAGCAGCGTTGCACTGCTACATGGAAATAATGACTATTGTTAATTCAATTTATACAAGAAATAAATAATTTTACGTTTAACCAATGGCGTACGGGGAAACGCCTTACTTCTCCTAAAATCATATGTAAAAAAATCGTAAAGAAAAGGTAGCGGTCGAAACTAAAGACGGGCATATACACTTATCTGATTGGGAATTAATTACTTGAGGTGTTCCTCAAGGTTAGATTCTTGCGCCTTCACTTTTCATTCTTTATATTAATGATCTTCCAGGATTCGTCCATCCTCTTACATCAATTCTCTACGCGGATGATACAAATGTAATGATTGCAGATAAAAATGTTGATAATCTTGTTAGAAACGTAAACATCACTCTTGACAAAATAAATGTGTGGTTTAAAGTCAATATATTATCACTAAATGTAGATAAAAGAGAGTTCGTCCAGTTCTGAGCGATGGTAGTAACAACCTCCTAGAGAAGTTCTCGGCAGAGGTATTCAGATTGATAATAATTCAAAGTGGACTCACCACATAGATCTGCTTGCTGGGAAACTCAGTTCGGCTTGTTATTGTCTCAGAACCTTAATGCAACATCTTGACATCAACAAAGAGAAAACTGTACACTTTGCGTATTTTCATTCCCTCGTGTGTTATGGCATTGCAAATTGGGGCAATTGCTCAAGGAGCATTGAAATATTCATGTTGCAAAAGAGTGCCATCAGAATACTTTCTAATACGGATAATAAATCCAGTTGTAAACCGTTTTCAAAAATCTGCGAATATTAACTCTTCCCAGCGTGTTTATTTACGAAATTTTAAAGTTTGTTAAGCGGAACATGAATCTTTTTCAAAGGATTATGAGACTAGAAATCGCTCAGGTCTAAGATCTTTGGTCTCTATCACAGAAGTATTTATCATACAGGGATAGTGTTATACAATAGTCTTCCTCCAGATGTAAAGAACAATAATAACTGCAAGTGTTTTGGGATTCAATGTAAAAATATTCTACTGAAAGGCGCCTGTGTTTTACTCAGTACCGGAGTTTCTTGACCGTTACCCTAATAATTCATTTTTTTTAAAAAAAAACTGCAAAAGTGTTCAATAATAACTACTGATTTCATAACTTCCTTAGTCTCTGTTGGTCTTTTCTGCTCTTTTGCTTGTTTGTTTCATGTACGGCCTGGAGTTTGCAGATTCCTCATCCCTCTGTTTCCTGAAGTGACTTGTCCGTCGTTTGTGTTTCCTCCTAGTGTGCGCGTGTCAAGTTTTGCGTTTATTCTTGTGTGACGTCGAATTCTATATTTTATGATAGCTAATTCTCGAATCATTAATGATTTACTAGTATGTATTGAATTTTTTATTAGAACTGAAAATATTATACTTATATAATTAGTATAGTTAAAAATTATTATTTTTGTTATTCTTGCTATCTAGTTCTTTTACTTATGTTTGACACTGAAATTTGTGTTCCCGAATTTTAGTATTTTTATGTTAACTTCTAATTATTTATAAATGTAGCATCCAATTATTATATTGTAATTTTATGTATCGACGTATCCTATTTACTCATAGGAGGACTAATGGAATAAAATAAATCAAATAACATTTATTTCTTCCTATCCATATATTAACTTATTATTGGATGCTTTTCTATTTTATCACCACTATTATTTACGGACGATTTAGTTCATTATATTTAATTCTGCTAATTCATTATTTATTTTCATTATTCATTATTTTTAAGCCCCCCTGCATTGAATTAACGTGACAAATAATTAGTCTAAAAACCTTTTTTTAATAATATTTTGTTTTCTCTTTACCTGAATAACTATCCCTGCAAATTATACCGTTGGTAAGGAGTGAAAGTCTGCAAGTTGAAATAATTTTCTAATGTTAAAATCGTTGCACTTTTACATTATTCTAACAGCATAGTTACTGACATTAATTTGTAAATGTATCATTTTTTATTTATTATATTTAATATTATTCTTTAATTTATAATCTAAACACAACCATAAGAATTTATAACTTAAAATTTTATATCATCACGCAATTTATATAAATATTCTTAATAATATTGTCCCATATTTTTTGCAACCATATAAAATTGTTTCGCGATATGATTGTAATACCTAAGCATCTTCGACTTGCAGACAAATGGTTTTAAGAATAATATATTTTTATTTGTTGAGACTGATTTGTGAAAATATGAGGCAATACTATTAACAGTCATAAATCTTTTATAATTTTACAGCAGAATTCAGTATCTCATTTTTATTGTTTGAAATTGCATAAAATGTTTTTTTTCCCAATAAACTGATAAACTATTATTGCAAAAACCAATACACTAAATTGTTTAATACTTTTAAAGCCTTTTGATTATTATTTATTAAATTGCTAGTGCCACCTGAAAACAGTATAATTTCTAAAAATGGAGTAATTTATATTGCTTTTTTATTTAGATTATATATATATATATATATATATATCCATAGGAGAAATGGACCCGGAATTTGGAACCATATGGAACCCCCAACCTAATTTGTTCCCCAATCAGAAAGAAACATTTTACCAGAATATAAATTCTTGAGTTTTATTTCAGCAGAAATAGAAACAGAAATTGAAGGTTTCGAAAAACTCCATAGTCTTTAATTTTTTAACACAGTACAGTGAACGACTTTTAAACAACTTGTGTTTGTGATGTTTATAATGTGCAATTATGAGCAAGTAGTATTTTTTTTTCTGATCTCTTACTTGTTTCGCATCTTACAGCTACTGAAAGGTTTTAGTGTTATTAAATATATGCATCATGTGTACGTATTATATTATTAGAGATAATGTTCTGAGTTGGGTTTCGTTGTGTTCCATCAAACGGTTGCTAAATAGCAATAGTTAAGTCCATAAATTACAGATACTATGATTTTTTATTCTTGTAATATTTATTTTTACGTGTTACTCAACTGTAGACCGACGGAATTAATCAATTATCTAATATAATACATCGCGCTTATTTTCACCCTGTAAAAAAGAGTCGAATAATATGAAATGCCTGTGCGAAAACGGTTAATGTAGTATTTTATGAACGTGTATGTATGAAGCTTAATTCTTTTCTTAGTGTGCATGTTTGCATGGAAGATTTGGCAGCAGGGCCAGACGTCATGGCGCCGAAATAGAGCGTCGGAAACTTCCACGCTCACGAACTATCTGGACTCGCCGTGTTAAAAGCCTGAACTTAATAAAAATATATGAAACAAAAAATAATGTACTCCTAAAGGGAAACCTGCGAGTTCCAAAACTGAATTTTGATAGCGGAAGAGGTTTTCGAAACGACGTTTGTGGAAGTGTAACGGCACAGAAGTCAAAGAGAAGACTGGAAGATTTTGAAATTCAGAAGAATGTTTCAACTTAACAGGACGCAAAAAGTAAGTCGAACGTTTTAGAAATAAATATAACATGGGAAAGTAACTTGGTAAGATTCTGACAAGAAGTTGACAGGCCCTACTGAGATAAAGAGCAGTGAGGAAAGGTAGAATATAAGCAAAACCGATTGGTAACGCTTTAGTGTCGTTTCATAGGAATGAGTAATTGCAGTAGTCTAAAAATCACTTACATGACATTGCTTAATATTTGTCTGCTATTCATCGCGACACAGCCCTGAAATTGTTTCCTGAGTTCAACATTGAACTGTATTCTGACGTGGTAGCGAAATACAACTTGATGGATCGTCTCACTTTTTAGTGGGGAATTAGTCGTAAAATTTCGGATGAGAAAAGGTGATCACAAAAAGTTAACGTTTCTCGTGAAACTTAAAATGATTTAAACACAGACTTAAAAATGTTATTGGAACCTTATAGATATAAATGTCTCCTAGCCCAAAAAATCAAGTCGGCTCTAAAAGGAACCCATTTTTACGACCCTGAAGGGGGAAAAAAAGGATGATGTCATGCGCAGCCTCAAAGGAAAAAATGTTTGGATGAGAAGTCAACTCTCCTTTGAAGTTCACGTACAGGAATTGTAGATTTCATGTGAATAAAATAAGTTCAAACTACAGTTTCCGTTTCGCAACGTGCGTATATCGCACGGGTGGCTTCCAGAAGTTCGCGCTTGGGAAGAGGTGGATGTGTATTTCATGTTTTCCCTCTTTCCAGTTCCTGCCTTTTTGACAGACCGCGGACACGTGCTCGCATAAATACTTTACTAGTAGTGTTATATAGTAAAATAAATAAATAAAAGTAGATTTAATAAGCAGAAGATATTCGTGATCATAAACCTACGATAAATGTTCTTTGTAATCATTTATGCCGTAGACGGTGAACTTTTCCGAAGCGAATCATTGTTACGTATTCTCGGCTTTAAATTTCCATCGGGTTCCAGGAATTAAATTTTCGTTTGAAGTGCAACGAAGGAAAAAAATGAATTTGACTGAGGTGGTCGTACATGTATTTTAATGGATTTATTGTTGTTTGGAGAAGTCTGTTGTTCGTAAATCGTAATTATAAGTAATATTATTACAAATTTCTATGTATTCCAGTTAGCAGAGGCTCGACTGGAATCTGATCAGCTTGAGTTTTGTGGTTGACGCGTGCCGTTTCTTGTCGTCGTCAATGACCTACTTTAGGATCCCACCTC
This sequence comes from Zhengitettix transpicula, assembly GCA_037074705.1. NCBI lineage: Eukaryota > Metazoa > Arthropoda > Insecta > Orthoptera > Tetrigidae > Zhengitettix > Zhengitettix transpicula. Next base: position 1,059,894 of record CM073595.1, on the reverse strand, counting down.
AACAGACCATTTTACGTTTTTGTGAAGTAACGGCGATGTAAACAATTGCTATGATATACTTTACTTGCTTGCACAATGACAATCATAATATTTGTTTCCACAGAAATGTCCACCTGAGATACAATTGGTGTTTATTTCAAGCTAAATAAAAATAAAATCCTTCTCCCTTATTAATTTTCAAAAGCGTTGATGGTTAATTAAACAATACAGTGTGAAATACTGTAACATATTTGGAAAAATATAAATATTGTTGTATATATACCTGACTTTCACACGTTTCAAACAAATTACGATTTGTTTTAGTGGTACCATATATTTTGCAGATATTGGAATATTTCGAGGCAGTCTCAGAAAAATGTATTTACAGGATATATATCTTAAAAAGGGAATTCTAAATCTCAGGGAGGAAAAGCCATGAGGAGTTTGGAAGTTGCATGCAATAAAATTGCATTATAAATAGTCAAAATATTATATGTTGAAAAAATATTATTTATTAATACCGTCTTCTCATGTCTGATCACTTATTGCAAAAATATCCGTTCACTGTTGTTTTACTTTATTGTTACGTAAGCGGGAAAGTTAAATTTATTTGTGAATTCTTTTGCTTTGAAGTCTGAGTTCTTTACTGTCAAAAAAAATTGTTTATACTATTTTCATGACACAGAATATTAGTTTCAATTTTTTTAATTATTAATGTATTAAAATATTTAACTTTACCCGCTCAATGATTGACCTAAAACGTGTGTGAGAGAAATAAAAATATTGAATTAATCAGACTATTAATGACGTATGACTTAAAGAAAAATTTTCTTCTGTATCTGGCATCAGATCGCTGTTTCTGGGGAATGATTCAGGAACCGGAAACTTTGCCAAGATATACTATCTTAGTGACTCCAGGAAGGAGGCTGTTCTACGAAAAAGGATTCAAACTGTTACTTGGAAGCCTTCTTTCCGCTAACATTCTCGCATTACATTACATTTCGAAATAAGTCCGTAGAATATGAAACATGCAGATTCCGTTGGATTCTATCTGCGTTATAACTTGCTGACAGTATGTAAATGGTGATGTGGTGTCATTATCTGTCAATATTATATTTGAAAAATTAAATTGTTTTGAGAAAACTGTGAGGGCAATAAAAATAGGAAAAATCTCTCCCGCCGAATGCGCCAGCCTCTGGTAATCGGCCTGTAAATTAGAAATTTAACTGACCACCCATTGAATCGTCAATGGTTAAGAAATGAATGACTTTTGCAGATATTTTTCCTCAAAATATTATCATAAACTCAATTTGAATTATTAATATCTGACCCAGTCCAAGAGGTCTACGAGGGCAATTCTCTTGTAGGCAGAACCTTGTAGGAGAGACGGAAGGGGCTACATTTGGGGATGCCTTTTCCTCTCTCCGTTTTTGAACTAAGGTTCCATCCCTCGGCCTCTATTTGAGATGTGTATGTTCTGGGGTCACAGACCTTGGATATACGGTAAGAGTTGTTCGCTGTTCCCACTGGAACAGTCGGCCAGCTGCCTCCTAAACTGGTCGCGGCACGGAGAAGAGAATACTGCGTCCCCACAGCAAACTCTTCTCACGCTATCGGAAGGGTGTGGGACAAATACCCAATACCCGACCTACCTGCTGCAGGTTTTCTAGGGTTTGTCCTGCATTACTTTTAGGCGAATGCCGGTTAGGATCCTTAAACTATAGCCCGGTTAACCCTTGGCTACCTTCCTCTACCCTTCCGCATGCCCCCTTTCAAATCCCTTCCTATGCTATTAAAGGGGAGTTGCCACCATGTGGATCATGTAGCCTAAAAAAATTAACATCTGATTAAGAGTCTCTCGGTTAACCACAGAATCGGGATTTTTATTCCGCTGCTAAATAATCATTTACTATTATCCACATAGAAAATGTAACCGAAAGGTACATGATTAAATTCCTGCGAATAAATATTACAGAACACGACGGCTCAATCCTGAATACGCGTGCTCTACAACGTGTCTCCCAAAGAAATGCCGGTATTAGATAATTAACCCGATGCCTTATACATACTATGTTAAAAAATATCTAATATATAGTTGCAGGATGTTTCAGTAATACTTTTACAAACGTTTGGAAGGTTTGATATATAAGCACGTAGCTATTGAAAAAAAACCTGTGAAGATTAAGATTTTTTTCTCCTATGCGAACTGTTAATAATGTAAAATATGAATACAATTTCACGCTCCGTTTGTATGTTTGTCACTCATGTTGGCGGGATAAGCATCTGGAAGAATATTATTTCAAACTGTATTTGTCGGTGTTACTCAATTCCCCTCTTTGAAGGGTAACGAAGTTTCTTACTCAATATATTGTTCTCGGAGTTCAACCGGGTTTTGCATAATTATATTAGAACGCAACGTTTCGACGACTAAAAGCTCTGTCGTCATCTTCTAGTCGACGATGACGACAGAGCTTTTAGTCTCCGAGAACAATACATTGAACAACTACACCGGGAAAGGCTTCAATCTTTGATCAAGTTTCTTACTGTTTGAAACGTCAGTCAATTCTTCAATTATTTATTACTTTGTATCTTCGTTTCCCGTTTACTCTTCCAATTTCAGTCGACAACAGTGCCTATTGTTCCTGCTAAATTTTTCGATATGAAACGTCTTTACGCAAGATGGAAAGATTAACACTAAGCTGATGAATGTGTTGTAACGTGAGGCAAACTAATAGTGAGTGGGAAGGATGGATAGAGGGCGTCTGTTAAACAACAACGGTGATGTCCGATTATGAATTTTGCACTTGTCATTTAATCGAAAATGAATAAATTAATTTCAGATTGTGTGTGTGTTGCCTCATGTTAAAAGGAGCAAAATTTCCCACATTTTCACGATCCAATGTACTGATAATTAACCTCAATCCATTCTCATTCTATCGCTCTAATACTACGCGGTGCTTCGGGTATTCTACACTAAGGCGCAATTTATTTTATGTTTGTCGTTACGAGTTTGCCTATCTCACAGCTTTTCATATCTTCCCGTCAACTTGATTTACTTTGTTCAAGCTATATAATGACTGCTTTGAAAAATTATCATCCTTTAAATTAAAATTACAATATAATAAAATGTAATAATAAAAATTACACTATAAAATTATATTAATTTCAGCAGTTCCCAGTCCCAAAACCCTGTAAAATTTGTGAATACACATCAAATGTAGGTAGATGAAACTAGTGTAATATAATAGTCTACACGTGCCCTCTTATCATAACGTCTCTTCAGCATAGCGGACCTAAGAGGGCTCAGCTGCAAGAACGCTGATGCAGTTAAAGACATCACTTTAGATATAGTGAGTAACTAAACACAACAACAACATAAATATTCACCCCTTCCACTTAGGCAGCTGTGATGACGCTGCGTCTAGACGTGAGCATTTTAAGTACCTTATGCAGACATGCTCACGGCAGCAGAAATCTTCCACCCTGTAAGAGTTCTTCTCATTGGAGACTTAAAATCATCAGGGAGGGGGAAAGGAGTCTTCGAATTGTTCAGAGCTTCTTGGGAACGACAGTCGTGATCCAACCTCCAGACGGGTCGGTGGCTCCTGGTGCTATCCGCCAGTTTGTCTTACTTTATTTTATGTCTAACTATTAAATCTCTTTGTTCTTCATCGACTCTTATTTGACTGAAGTGCAGCGAAACACAAACCACTACGCCTGGGTTCAGTTAGTTGAACCCGAACCCTCACGTTACCGACTTTCCTATTTCCTGTTCTTAATTCTTCCTTTATCCTCTAGATCGGTAGGCAGGTGAGCTAACGGAGGTATAGCTCGGTTGGTGAACGATCTATCTGGACTTCCCATTTCCAACTGCTGGAATGTTACATGTTCACAGTGGTGGAGTGTTACATGATGGCAGGCGGGATGTTACACTAGCGATTCACATAATATATTAAAAACAATGCAAATTAGTAGAGTGAAGTAAATTAATATTATTCTAATTGATCAGTTAAGTAATTTATTAAACAATTTTTTCTTCCAGTTTGTGGTCTACCAAGTACACTCATTTTCTAATTATTCTCTCCATTTCACATCAGGCAATTGAATGCTCAAACAATGTCTATTCTGGTTTAAACACGTCATTACCATTTATCCACTAATATTTTCGTCGAGTTTGATACAATTTCTTGCAATCACAGTCCAAAAATACCATACTGGCTATGCAGGCTTTTTCTTTCGTACCTTAGTTCATTTTTAATTATGTTTGATAAGATTTAAGTACTAAAGTGGAATGCAGTTGAAGTGTAGGTAAGTAAAATGTGGCGGTTCAGTCTTCGGGCTCCGTCTGGGCTCCGATACGCTCGGATTCGCGCACGGTGTCCGGAAGCTTGACGTTCCTGGTCTCTGGCAGCAGAGAGGTCAGCAGCCCCGAGGCGATGGACATCACTCCGAACAGTATGAGCGGCAGCGAGTCCAAGTACTGCGCCTGCGACAAGAACCACAATCGGTGGGTGAGTCGCCCACGACCCGCGACCCGGGCGTCATAGGACGGAGGAATCACTTACCAGCGCCGGCGTGAGAGGCGCGATCAGACTGCCTATGCGCCCGAACATGGAGCACGTCGCCAGCAGAGAGTTCCTCAGCTGCGTGGGGAAAACCTCTGCCGTGTAGAAGTAGATCGTAGTGAAGGCCACAGTGATGGAAAGCTTCCCGATCATGTAAATCGTGATGGACAGCCACTCCAGATCTGTGGACAAAGGCCTCCATGTTACTGGGATGTTCATAATCAACGGGCATCCATGATGATTTAGCGCAGACTGAACCATTGAACAATTTTTTATCGAATTATCGCAAAAAGTGGAAATTTGCAAACTACGAATCGTCAGCAGTTGGTCATCGCTGAGTAGCTCGCTGTTATATTTTTCTCAAATTTGTAAACGATCTGCCAACCAACGGGACGACTGCATCTCTGCAGAAATATTACAAACAGAATCTGAAATGTTAACGGGGTTGGGTTTAAGACAATGCACACTGCATGAAGAAGAAAGAGGCCGGAAATTACAATAAGAATCTGCTCGTCCGTTCAGCCACTTAGGAAAGACGAAAACAGTACTTAATGTTACCCGGCATTCTTTGAAAATATACAGCCCAAAAGAGCCGCTTGAATTTACATAAGCAGCGGAGAGAAACACATAGGATAATATTTGTTATTCTAAATGGGGCGCGGTTGTTGTATGTATTTTGAATTGAAGTCAGGACCAACTGTTATATGAGTTAAAGGACACGTAGACACCTGAATGGGAGGAGAGTAAGACGTTAAATGCCAAGTAGACACGAGAGAGAAATAAAGGGGAGTATTCAAGACTGTTATCATCCAGAGAGTTAAACAGAAAAATTTCACATATTTCCCGACGCGAAACACTCGTAGACTACGCAGAAATTTTCTCGCCAAGAGCACAATGTCATTTAATGTAAGTAGCGAGGTTCTGATAACTTGGCGTATGGAAGTTGTACGTATTTATCTAGTATTTGAACTTTAATACGAGTTGTCTGGATATTTTCCGATTCAGTAACCCACATAAGTGCCCTAGTACTGACCAGAGAAAGCTCTTTCCAGCCGCGAGAATAAGAAAATGCGATGGTGACGTGGTGAATATAGGTAAGGGATATAAAACCTTAGACCCATTACTTTAGAAGAGAAATTATGTCAGTTACGGTATATCGGCTTGTATTTGTCATTAGCATCCATTTAAAGAAAAATGTGTCCGTGACCTAGCGTCAGAGCTACTTCCAACAAATCGCTTCAAGAAATTGCTAAAACCATGCAAGCGGCTAATTAGATTCTTCTGACATGACTCTAAGGATAACTACGCTCTACATATCGGCGTTACAAAGGAAAACGTCAAACCATTGTGACGGCAGAAGATGTGGGACGGTCCAGAATTAGAAACAAGTCCTACTACTGTCACAGGCTTGTATTTATGGGCTCCGTATTCACCGCGTAACATTACATCGTACTAGCTTCAAACGAAACAAAAATCCCCAATAGAAGGCCGTGTGTGTGTGTGTGCGCGAAAGACAAACTCGCAAAAGAGGGAAATTAGAGAGAAAGAGAATGCGGTCGCTTAAGCTGTAGTATTTAGGTTAGTGGCACTTGGCATTAGAAAAAGAGGCCGATACTGCGCCCTTGAATTCGCAAGCTCCATTAACATCAGGCGTGCAAAAAACATCTACCATTACACTACTTAACCCTTACCAATTTAAATTGAACAGAATACATTAAAATGAATACATCACTAAGAACAAAGATCCCCAAACCTAAATTTGCATCCATTACCAGTACTTTCTTAACGAATGTAAATTGAGATTTAATTCACGTTAGGTCTGGACGAGTATATTAGGCATGTAACACAGAATACACAGTACATAAATTATTTTCAATATTCTACTGTGTTATAATGAACTTTATTCTAGCAGCTGAATATAGACAAAATAACAAAGCACATTTACATTTTTGGAACATATTATATAACTATAACTCAGAATGAGTTGTAAATACTCTTTTGTTCTGGGATAAACTACAAACACATTAAACTTATTGCACAACACTGACCTTAAAGAATTTGATCAGCATTACTGTGTCACCACGTCAACAGTGACGACGAAATTGAGAAATACCACACGTAAAAATATATTTACGTTAGTATATAAATAAATCGAGTAGCACTCATTCCGGACTTTTCTAAACAGATAATTTTATTTATCTTGATAGTTATCGCCTCTCCTAGAAACTTATGCTATGAGAATAAAAAAATTATTTATGCCTATCGGATGAAGCTGTCCTGTGGATTTTTATGGTTCTCTTTTTCGACGCTCAAGGTTTCTTCGAACTGCCTGTCAAAATTTGTCGGAGTGTGAATGTGCCTTGGTAATGAAGATTGGACCTGTCATATATGAATTCAATTGCATATTTAATATATAAGAAATTACCTTTTCATCTATACGACTGGTAAAAAAAATATAGGGCTTTATAATTGAGAAATTACCCAAAAAATTGGTTTTAGTAAATTAACGGAAAATTGTTGACATAGGAATATAGATTTTTATGTTTATTGAAATAATACAGTTTTAGTACTCTTATCACTTCAATTAGAGACAGCTATAGGATTCTTGATTGTTTATTCGAAAGGAGAATCTTAAAAGTAAAAATAGCAGTTGGAGAAACAGAATTCCGTCGACTACCGGGGGTAAATGCACTGTCGATTTTTGTGGGATATTAAAAAAATATATTTCGGTTGGGAGATATAAGTGAATTGCAGAACAATTCACGCAATATCTAATGTCAATCATCCTCAACGGAAACCCCCTTTAAGTGTAAACATCATTTAATGATATCATCGTACAGATTTGAGGCAGTTGGCATTAAAGGAAGGTTCTCTTGTTCTTAACCGACTGCCTACCGGAGGTGACAAGTGGCCAGAGTTCCGCTTTAAGGCGTGACTCAGCCATGACCGCCATGGTAAACACATTCCGGCTATTGTCGCAGTGACGCGTATTATTCCACCTCGCTACTTGATAGATCTGTTTATGTGTTTACCCTACAATTCCACCGCAACCACTATTCAGACTTGTGACGTCAAACATCGCAAAGTAGCCTGCCACGCGATTCAAATTCCGTTAGCTCTTGCTTTGCGAATGCTCAGATCCAGGCCGAACGCTACGCCCGTGATACTTCCCGCCGTACAAGTTTAGAAAACGAGTATTCTCAGGTCCTGAGACCAACACAAACTGCCATGTTATACTGGTTTAGTCGTAGGAGCACGACGTAATTTGTATCCAACTCGGAACGGAAACCAACAATTGTTAAGCCTGATCTTTATATTGATTTTATTCCATTAGTCCTCGTATGAGGAAATAGGATACGTCATTACATGAAATTACAATATAATTATTACATGCTACATGCTAAACAATTAGAGTTAACATAATGATACTAAAAGTCGGGAACACAAGTTTCCCTCTCCAACATAAGTAAAATAACTATATAGTAATAACAAAAATAATAATTCTTTAACTATACTAAAGGGATAATATAATTTTACAGTATTAAAAAAATTCAATACGCACTAGTAAAAAATTAATTATTTGAGAATTTACTATCATAAAATATTATTAGTTTGCCAGTTCTATTAACTTCACTAAATTCAGAGATTACGGATGAAAAAAATTCAACAAATTGATGGAGATGTTAATGATCAAGCGGTATTTCGATCAGAAAACACTCTGTTCCTGCACAGGGAGACAAGTGTAACAAACCGATATTCAATACAGACTTAGTTAAGATATTAATTGATAGGGCGACTACGTTTCTTTTCGTTTCCATGTGGGAGAGAAAGTTATATTTGTCACGAGTGAAAAACTGAATTGACGGGATTAATGGATGTTAATGATCTGAGCCGGGCTCACCATTGAGCGAGTGACTCATACTGGAGGAAATTTAAAACTGTGTTCAAGAACTGCGCTATTAAATTTTATGTAAACTGCTCGAGTGAGCGAACGTGAATTTATGTCCCAGATGAAATTTGGTATTTATTTTCTCGATTTGTGCGTAATATTTCACAGCTCTACTTGAATAGTTTATTGAAAATAACAGAGTTCCGTGGATTAAAATGGGGAATTCAGGCTATGGGAAAATTCTCATTTTGTCAGACCACCACAGACGATAATGAACACGTATGGATTTGACCGGGAGATAAGCCTTTCATATCTTGATATTTGATCGACGGGAAAATTTATTTATTAAACCACTCGATGTCTCAAATACGAGACACGCAGTAATATTCCCCTGAAACTTACAATTGTGTCGTGTGTCTTCCAGGGTTTACGATATAAAATGAATATATTGAATACAAATATTCGGAAAAAATCCAGACGAAAATTTTTTTTTTCTTAAAAGTTGTTTAAATAAGGCGTTTCCGTATGAAAACTGGTAAAAGAAGAAATTCAATACATCTAACGTTTTACGAAAAATTAAGAATCTATTGAAAACAATAATTACTAAAATTCTTATACGCTTCAAAATATTTTGTGGTTTCGGTGTTGAAACCATTATGGCGAGGGCGATGAAAAGCTACAAGGTGAAAAACTTTTCAAGGGCTCTTCCTACCATCGTATTCAAGAAAAAGATTTAGGAGAAGAACAAACACTTTATAGTGTTTTAATAATGACATAGGTTCGTCACCAGAGAGATGATTTCTTTATTTACGGAAGATCCACATCTGAATCTAATTAATTTTTTTGATATAACTGAGGGTTTATACCGAAAACTGGATATCTCTGTGATAGAGAACACAATTTCCTAGAACGCCAAAATACTTATAAAATGTGTGTGGTTCTAAATCAACTATGCGGAATGGCTGAAAATTGTATTCATGCTGAAATTTATTTGCGTGCTAGTCTAATTTTGATTCTGACGTTTTTTCGAGCTCCACATTGTTATAGTGCTCGTTTATTCTTATGCGGACGTGTCGTTTTTGCCGATTTATTCATTTTCGCATTGCCAAGGAATTTAATTTGATATCAGTTATTTAGGAGTTATCATTATGGAAATAATAATGGAAGTTTTGCCTCTGATTCTATTATTGTTTTTATAATATATTTGTTTATTCTACTATCAACGATCCGAAAAATTCCTACTTTCTCACTTCCATTTCGTCCAATACTTTCCCATCCTATTAAATAATTTCTCTCTCTCTCTCTCTCTCTCTCTCTCTCTCTCGCTCTCTCTCGCGCTCTCTCTCTCGCTCTCTCGCGCTCTCTCTCTCTCTCTGTCTCTTTCTCTTTCTCTCTCTCTTTTTATCTCTTTCTCTCTTTCTCTCTCTCTCCCCCCTCGCTCTCTCTATCTCTCTCTCTATCTCTCTATCTCTATCTATCTCTACCTCTATCTCTCTCTATCTCCCTACCTCTATCTCTCTCTATCTCTCTATCTCTATCTCTCTCTATCTATCTCTACCTGTATCTCTCTCTATCTCTCTCTATCTGTCTCTATCTCTCTCTGTCTCTCTCTATCTCTCTCTGTCTCTCTCTATCTATCTATCTCTCTCTATCTATCTATCTCTCTCTATCTCTATCTCTCTCTATCTCTCTCTCTATCTATCTCTCTCTCTATCTATCTATCTATCTCTCTCTCTATCTCTATCTATCTCTATCTCTCTCTATCTCTCTCTATCTCTCTCTATCTCTCTATCTCTCTCTCTCTCGCCACTGCCTCCTTACTTCCTACACATTCTCACAACATTTTCTGCCCGTTTTTTTACCAATTTAATTTTTGTATCTACATTAGTCATTGGACGTAAATATATATATTTGATGTATTCAGCGCTATCGCACTTCACGCCACGTCTTTTAAAAATTATTTAACAGTAATTGTGACTTCGCGTTAGGAATCGATGTCAGAATTCATCCTGTTAGATTTTTGGGAATTACGTGAATCTACTCAAATCTGTATTTTCAGTTTTCGAATACTTCAAATCTTCCACTCTGAAACCCTAAGACTCACAAGAATCTTTCACTAGAATCTTGTTTCTGTCACACAAAATTTGATATTCTGATTTTTACATATGCAAGTTTTATATATTTTAAGTCTCGGGAATATTCTGAGAGATATGATCTCTAAACGTTCAAGATCCCAAAGCGACGTTGATGCGTCTCGTAAGGAACTTCATATAGATTGAATTTATGAAGATAGAATTGTTTGGAACGGGTCCAACATACTATGGCGTGAAAAGGACTCGAACACGATGACAGGGAAGCGACGGAGGTGCTTGGGGATTACAGAGGTGATTAGCAAGGCGAAGAGCGCCAGTAAACACAACCAAAATAGTACTCAAAGCAAAGGGCAGAGAGGTATGTCATAACGCTCGCCGCAATTGAACCAACTGATGTTGCATCAGTACTGCTGATGAAAGAAATACCATTAAAATATACACTATTATAGTTACACCGGAAACAATTTATTTGACAGGAGAATGTATGCTCAATATAAAATCTAGTAGTGAAATAAATCGTTTAGGAGCCCAGACAGTTCCAGGTCTTCTGGGTATTTTTATTTTTTAATTCACTGCGATTCGTCAATTTACTATTTAATTTGATTTCAATTTAATGTTAGAAATTTTATTGAAAGATTATTAAATTATAATTTACAATTTTTACCAATATATAATTATCTTTCAGAGGAGATATTTGGCGTAAATTGCATGTATTTACACATTTTTGTGTGTATATTATATTTCGAATGATTATCTGTTATTTGTTACTTCGTGCTCGATGGTGACTGTCATCTGCGTTCTGTTGTCTCTGGTCTGCTTTCCTTGGCCGTTCAGAATTCTCTCATTTTTAGTACTGGAGGCCTCGAAGTCTGAACACCATCAATCTGACTTTTCTGTCATACGTATAGAATGCTCGTTACTGCTCATTTGGGTACCGTTTTATTATTTTGATGGTCCATCTAGCGTCCTGTCTTCTAGCGATGTGCTCTGTGATATTTAAGGGACTCCCTTCGTTGACCTGATATTTGTTTTGATCCTCCTTCACACACGCAAACAATATATATGTATATATATATATATATATATATATATATATATATATTGTGGTAATTAAAAGGAAATAATTAATTAATAAACAAAAATCTGGACTCGCATTGTTAGCGGCATAAAACACACAAGTCGTACACAAGAATGTGGCAAGAAAGCAATGTTTGTGGGTATTGTAGAGGTTGGTTCGCTAGACGCGCAGAGCAGAGTCTGTGGGGAGCCGAGCTCTAGTAAAGTCTTCGTGGAAATATAGCAGTGGACAGACGAAAAGTATAAAATCCAGAAAGTGTCTAGAAAGTGTCTAAACAGTTAGAACATTTTACAAGCTGCGGTCTGTGAGATAACTACATAGTATTCAACGCTGAATGTTTAGAGTGCTGGATCTAAATTATTGTATTCTCTATTTAGACCACTTTCGTCAATTTTGGGAGCCCAGGTAATTTCATCCAGCAGTTGTCAAACTTCGGAACAAGTTAGTAATATTTCTTAAACGAGCAGTGAACCAACTTTTGCTGAACTAAAAGTGTTGATTAGAGACAGTGGATAAAAATGGCCTGTCTATAAAGGGAAATAAGTGTGTGTGTACGAACGATACAATTTCCTTGAGTACCAGAGACAGTAAGGTAAAATTTCAGAGTTTTACTATCTGTAAACTCATAAGTAAAGATATTATGGTCAGATTTCGAATTTCGTTCAGAATTTAAAGTTCATATTTTATGTTTTTGCATTGTAATAATATATTGATGAATTAAGTCCACGATAGCTTGATAAAATTTAATTGTTAACAAGTATTACTTTATTAAAGACCCAGTAAACGACCCTGAGAAATAGTCATTTTTTATTGTAAAAGATTAATTGATAATGTAAATTGAAATTTAATTCCTTAATAACTTTTGTGTAAATTGTAATTGTTTGCAATTAATAAATATTAATTGTTTGTTTTAATTTATTTTGAATTCCTTATTGGACGTAAAATATCACAACAGGGGGCTTATTTTCGTTTGATTTTATGTAATTACTACAAATTGGCGCCTCAACGTGGCAATTTAATTGTCTTTCATTTGTAAATCGCTACTATATATATATATATATAGCCTTCGGGTATGTAATGATGATAGTGGTACTAATAGCCTTCCAACCACGATGATTTAGTATTATATGTATATGTAAGTGCGCTGCTAGTTTTGTGCCAACTACTCTCGCCATTTAGCATCAGTTATTTGAATGCAAGAATGGTACCTAATGTTCGTGTTTTAGTCAGCGTTTCCCATGACGTCTACAGGACGACGATCCTTTCGAGGGCAAAGCCTCGAAGTCGTTCGGGTCAACGGTAAGGGACAAAGACTGAAGGAAAACATTTGGAGGGAAAAAACGAAGATCGTTTCTTCTTTGAAGAGGACAAATTTGCGGGACCAGCTGCTCTCGTCGCATTCCGCCTCAATTGCGGCGAGGCTGGGCGGCCTCGGGCCTAAAATAACGTTCCGACACAAAGCAGAGAGGACGCTTTTTACCGGGAATGGATTTCAAGGTCTGGTGATGGTCCAAGCGTGGCCGTTGCCCGTACAGGAATAGCCCACCCACTTTGTAGAGCCGCTGAGGACCGTACCTTGAGGCACGGCGATGACCGCGAGGCAGCAGGCGCCGCTGAGCAGGAGCGTGGAGCAGAGCGTGAGGCGGCGGCCCAGGCGGCGGATCAGCACGTACACGAAGATGTAGGCGGGCAGCTCCACCAGGCACACCAGCACGAAACTCGTGTACTTGTCCGATCCCAGGCTCACGGAGTTCAGCGACAGCCCGTAGTACACCATCACGTTCGTGATCCTGCAACAGTGACGGTTCAAATATGCTACGATTTTTGCGATTTCACCACTTAAATTTCCAACGTATCTGACATTTGTATTAGGATACGTCAATAAGTTCTTACAAACACATTGTTTATAAATAAACAAAAATATATAAAGTGGCAGCTAAATAAATACGCAAAATAATATAATGAAATAAATACCACACGAATATTTTGAATATTTTGAAAATTTTGTTTTTTTTTCTTCAGATTTAGGCGATAAGTTAGAGCCATTGATAATCACGTAGCACCACTCATCATATACACATGGGTAAAGCAACAAGATTTACGGAACCGTTGTGTGGTATTTATTATACCGCCCTTATTTTGTCTGTCTACTTCGTTATCGTTTTGTTATTTTTCATCTGATACAAACGCTTTTATATTTTCAACATTATTTTTGGCTGATTCATTTTTATTTCTCAACATAATCTCATTTCAGATCTATACACTTTGACCAGCGTTTGTGCAAATTTTTCAAATGGACAAAAAATAAGTTAATGATGATCCTTAAAATAGGTGCTTGATTCGGAGTTTTTTCCCGGGTACCCTTTTTCAGATCAGGAAAAAAAACTGACTCCAACCGTTCTAACTTTAATTCGGCATCCTTTTTTCTTCTTTTTACTTGTTGGTTCCAGCCGTCCAAAAGCGACGCATTTAATAGTCTCCATTTCGTCTTGGCCATCACCTTCCTGGCAGATTTCACAGTCTTCGACTCGTTTGGAGCTGGTTCACCTACAGAAACTCGGTGTTTAGACTTAATTTTCCTCTGTAGAGTGGATGTATCAATAGTTATGTATCGGCGTAGAAACTCGACGGCATTGCGACGGAAAAGCTTCAAACCAGGCACGGCACCGACGACATGATTGTGTTGAATTTATAATGAGATATTATTTTTTGCGACACAACTTTTCATGCAAAATTGAAATCACTGAGTTATGAGGCATGACAGGAGGATATTGAAGTATGGTACTTCACATAAATAATACCTGTGCCATATGAAATTTTGTGAGCACGTAACGGCTTACCTTCGTATCAATGATAGCGCGGACGGCTACGTAAAAACCATCGCCGGCTCTGAGAATCTTGAAAGTCTTATGTTCAGTATTCTGATATATTCTGTAGGATTGAAGACAACTGTTCGAATCGAAGACCCGTTGTGCCGTAATTATACAGAATAGAACTGCTCCTGCGCAGGACAATGCTGGAAAGCATGAACACGCCGCGATCGTCGTCATCACGACAGTTACCAAACCGTTTCGTCAAACAACAATACGCTTTTAAGTGCTCTGAGGAACGACTACGTTTACTACAAGAGAACAGCACAGAATTGGTTTCAGACATTGGCCTTTCACTTTCAATTTCAAGGTTAACAAAGTCAATAGGAAGCTGATGCACTTCAGTGATGCAATCAGTAGTGAGCGGTCGGCGATTCGCAGAAGTCATTTGAAGGAGAACATTTGCTCACGGTTCCTCAAGCGACGCTTGTCCAATATTTATATGAACCCATTCAGAATAAAAAATTGTTTCTAAATTATGTTTTGTCTGGAAACTGGCGTTTTATTACCCCAATACTGTTCGATGTACTGGTCTTATTTAGCTCTCGTTCGAAAAATATCTTTCTTTTCAGCCTTCTCTCACTTCAAGAAATTTTATTATTTTTTATTTTCTAAGTACAGAATATAACTTAAAGCACGGAAAATAATAATTTCTTTTTTGTTCTGAAAATCTGAGATTCTGATGTTAACGGACCTTCGAAGTCCTCTTACGTTTCGATATTTTGTGCAAGTCAGGTTTACGACCGATACCGCTTACTATATTACGATGATTAATTGTTCAATTTTATAACCGGGAGAATGTCACAGAGTTTCCCTAAGGAACTGTAGTTTAAATATTGATATAAATAAAGACCTCAGTCTGTAGATTGGCTTCGAAGCAAACCTTTTCATTTTGGTAAGTGTATGAGACTACTTACTATAACAGCATTTCACTGCAGTTGAACAGTTCATAGGCGTAAGATACTTTTAATAGCAAGAACTGACGAACACATTCAAGCTAATAGTACTTATAACTTTCTTTTCGTTAGGCCTTTATTCGGTTTAATTCAGAACTGTCCAACTGGATCGTATCAACCGGAGATGGTCACGATTGTCGAAGAAATTGTATTTGGTACAAGGACCAGTGATGGTATTGTTTTGTTTGCCAATATATATGTCGAAATAATACATAACTATTTTCACTTTAGCGTAAATACATTTTCGTAGCTACGTCTAAATATGTGAATTGAATATTATGTATTTGCAGCCTTAAAATTTTTTTTTTTAAAAATTTGACAGGTTTTTCTGTAGCAACAATTTTTATGACCTGTTGGACTGTTTGCCATTGTGTGGGCATTTAGTAAAATCTGTTATCCAACGCAACTAAAACAAGTATATTCCAAAGCCGATAAGTAACTAGGAAGCATAGAAATACATTTGGATAAAAATGAAGCAGTTACAGCTCTTTTCTTTGGAGAAATTACTTACGATTTAAACAATACTGCGCATAATTGGATATAAATATATTCTATATTTGTCAGATCTCAGTTTGCTTTAAATTATATCGTTATAAATTTATTTTTATGCAATAAATTAACTAGTATTGGTCATATTTATTGGTTCTCGTGTTAGGAATCTATATTAGAGCACAGGTAATTCGGTGAGTGAGAAAATTTTACCCGTTGACAAACGTGGGACGGTCAAAGCCCCGGAAATATTAACGTTCCAAGCCCTGAGCTGCCTAGAATGATAGTGTTAATGATCAGAGTCACCTGCCAGAACCCCAAATGACAACAGCGCAAAAATTCTCACCCTCATAATTTCCTGTCAACGAATATAATTAACGATATTTTAATTGAAATTAAAAAAAGGGACCATTTAGGAAATTTGTAAGAAATTACCTTAAATATTATACACAAGTTACATACTGATAAGTTATTACTAACGTTATTGAAAACATGATAGATTAATATTTAGATTTTCTCCCTAACTTCATTTTAGTTAATGTAATAAAATACAGATAACAGAAAATTCCTACAAATAAAAACAGAACCCAAGAACATTGGCTGCTTATCACGAAATCGTCGGGAGATTGTACCCTGTAGACGAATATATAAAGCAACAAAACTGTGTGATCAATATTAAAAATTGGCAAATGAATTCAAAATTTACATTAAAAATTCGTGGAATCACATAATAGGTGGAACACTATACATGGTTATTTTGTGTTACATTTCTAGGCTTTAACCTCACAGCCAGTTGGCTGAGGCGTAGGTAATCTTAATCGAAGGAACGGTTCAGCGCTAACGAACTTAACTATAATTAGGCGAGCATGTAATTGCCTTGTGAGAAACGGGAGTACCCCCTGCAATATTTCCAGGAAATCGAGAATCGTTGTTGTTTTTCCCTGATCGTTTTTTGGAAACCAGAGTATATGAAAATTATAATTTTCTTAGTATCTTGATGTTGTAATTAATTAGAGGTACTGGTCCACAAAACAACCGACATACACCAAATAATTTATATTAAAAGCGTTTTGATAGTTTTCGCGACAATTATCTATGTTTTGCAAGAGCTCCGCGGTCTAC
Organism: Zhengitettix transpicula; assembly: GCA_037074705.1. NCBI lineage: Eukaryota > Metazoa > Arthropoda > Insecta > Orthoptera > Tetrigidae > Zhengitettix > Zhengitettix transpicula. The sequence continues at coordinate 1,042,853 of CM073595.1, read as the reverse complement.
AAATGATCCACTTATTTCCTTGAATTTTTTTTATTGCTTATTTTTAAAAAAATTCACCAACTTTTTCCATTTGATGAGCTGAACGTCTTTTAGTAATTCAAAGATATCGAGATTCGCCAGTCATGTAGAATGTTAGTATACAGATATTAAATATCAAAATTCGTATATCGACATTTCCCAAGAACGTTTAGTGATTTTTTAACGTTTCACCTATTGGAGCATTAAATAAATAATTTTATTTAATTTAACCATGCAATTACATTAAACTGTTCCGGTTGAGATATGAACTGGCAATTATTTCAAAACCAATTTTTATAATCTCCAGCTGAATGACTTGACTTTCAGAAATTAATTATTTTTGCAATTATATTTACGTAGGGTATTTTTCGAACTGAGCGGTATAGGATAATAAAATTTTATTGTCAAAATTATTGCAGAGTTTGTTTGAAAAATTCAAATTCATAGAAATTATTTTTATGTGGTACATTAAATATCTATAATTATCCGTATGTTTAGGTTCGCAAAGCAAATGTGGAGCGAGAAACTCAGTCTTCACCCTGCAGCCTTGCAGAACTAGGGCAACGGGTTCAATCTCCAAGTTACACAAACTCAAGACTCGACGCCGCCTCGCCTAGCCGCAGTAATGGCTTTCTGTGTAAAGATATGACACAAATAAAATAAACTGCCGCGTTAGGAGGAGGAGGCATCGTAAACGTTTAATTATCACTCTGAATTTATCGGCTATCGGCGGAATTTTTTGAGGTGTCAGAAAGTAAATACAATATATATATATATATATATATATATATATATATATATATTATAGCAATAGTTAATTAGGCCATTAAATTGATTAGGTATAATTTGAATTGTAGCGAATAAGTTGAATTGTAGCGGCATGAGCTATCAAAGCAACAATGGCGGAGAGTTCTTTTCCTTTCTCGGAAAGCCGAAATGGGAATGCGCGCGCGATATGAATTCATTCAGTACGGAGCCTGGGTCGAGAGAGGATGAAACAGTAAAAAGCCTTCGCCGAGATACGTAGCAGTTTAGTCCACAAAGAGAAATAAAAACAGGAAGGTTCTGCACTGAGCCTGGGTCGAGAAAGGAGAAACAAAAAGCCTATAATCTGCGACGAGAAGAAAGGAGTTTAAGTCTGGACTCTGCATATGATAAGTAATGTCTGCTAACATTAACTACAAATCACGAGCTCCTGTATGGAAGCAGGAGTTTGCTTCACAAATTGAACAATCTTCGCATAACCCGGATAGCTGACCAGAAAGGGGAGACAACAACCGAGGTTCCTGATAGCTGAGGACGTGCATTTCGACCGCGTGTGTGTAAAATCTGCGATGAAATTAGAATCCGTGTAAAAATTTGCATTTTTAGTGTAGTGTTGAAGCTACAAAAGAAAGAGCTGGTACCAGACGGACATTACGTGAGCAACCAAAACTTTGATATAAAATTTTGTAAACTGTAATTAGAAAGGTAATAGTCAGATTTCGTTCAGTTTCTTTACATTTAGTTTTCTTTCATTCCATCTATCGTCATATTATTTTAGGTGAATTTTTATGTTTGAATTGTTAATTAGTTTATAAATCACTTTTCTGTTAATTATCAAAGCCAGTGATGACCTTGAGAGAAGAGATCTTAATTTTATTGTAATTGTTTTAATTTTGGAAGCCACAAGTGAATAAAATAACAAATTATTTTATATGTTAATTTTTTATAATATTTTCTTTTAATTAACCTTTCTTTTGATGATTTATTAATTCTTTTAATTAAGAGAGAGTCGATTGATTATTACAATATATATATATATATATATATATATATATATATATATGCACCATGCATAATGTGTTGTATATATATATATATATATATATATATATATATATATATATAATGGGAACAACACATTATGCATGGTGCATATCGTTAGGGTTAACTTTTGTCACAATTTTTTTTGTGTAATTGATTGATAGTGATTTAGTCTAATTTTTTTTCTTTAACGCGTACTTATAACGCATTCTTCTAGCACCACGTTATTTTATTTAATAATTTTCGTTATTTCTGGGCAATATCTAATGATATTTATTATCTTCTCGCCTATTCTTGGAAACAAAAGATTTTGTGAGCTTCTTAAAAACGGGAGACTGAATTTTTAGGTTAATTTTTTTCAGATGGTGGATACAAATTTAAGATATATAATTTCCTAGTCCAGCATCATTTTATCGTATATCATTGGGAACAAACATTCTCTAAACCACAGTATCTAATTATTTAGTGACCGCCGATAAGTTGTTGACATCTAAAAGGTTGGAGTTTATTCACTTGATATTTTGTAACTGCACACAATTCTAGTGAACGAGAAATTCAGAGATAACTAAATCCTTTCGGACATCTGCTGATATAGTTTATTTTGTAAGTATTGGATGTTCACTTTAATTCGTTTTCTGCCAGGTGACTATTGTCGTACTTCCTCCAACTGTCGGTCTCTGCCGGTGAGATTAACTCACAGGGTTTTATTTACTGTCTTAATGATTTCCTGCCCGTGGAAAATACTCGCAAAGAATAATAATTTCGCAAGTCGACGGGAACACATTGAAAATTTAAAAATTATAAATTTCAACATAAAATCTGCACAGAAGCGAAACTGAAGTACGAATGAAGTCGTGCCATATTATTGGCCTGAACCACGGAAACTACTTTATCAAAACAATTATGCGATAATATATGGTATATTATTTTACCGGAAATAAAATGTTTGTATTACGATATGATGCATTATTAAACCATTTATTGTCGGATCAGAGAGTCAGTCCATCTTTTTGATCGACAATAAATAATTAATTTCTCACTAAAAAATCGAAACACAAGATATAATTATAAGAGTAAATACATGTAGATGACATTTTTTGTATTGTATCATCACAACTTAAATATAGTCAGAAACATTTTAATCTCCAATGAGTACCCTTTAAATTTTATTTTTAAACACACAAGCCGTAGATTGAACAAAATCCAATATCCTACTGTCAATTGTCCCCAAATACTTCAAGTTAATTTTTTTCTTGTACTCCCTTATCACACATTTATCCAAATTTTCAAAGATTATCAAATACCCATCATTTACAGATCCACTAATACCCTTTCATACTTGATTAAAAACCACAAGGACCCACCACTTGACACCTACAACAAACATTGTGTTGTTTACAAAAACTCTTGCTATAATTGTAATTCCTGCTACGAAATCTGGCGAACATTTTCATGTGGAAGAAATTCGAATCACATTTTTTTTATGGACGTGTGAGTGCGTACATTGTCGTAAACAGAAAAAACTTATTTCTTGGCTAAATATGGCAGTTGGAGCCTTTCCGGCTTGCTGCAATCGTTCCAGTAATTCTGCGTAATATTGTCCGGTGATTGTTCTGCAATTTTCCAGTTTGCCACCTCCTCTATTATCGATTTTATCCATTTTTATCGCAACATCTACTGTCGTTTTCTTTTCTCGATTACAACAGTGAAACTATTTGAAGATACGTGGTTGAATGTTTATAGTATTCCACTTAACAAATAATACTTGAAATACTTGTTCCTACTAGCACCATCTCTGTGGCAGGTCAATCACCCTTTGCCTGAATGCCGAGTAGCAGAACTGTCTCGGCTTTTCACAACTGAGTGATTAATTATGATAAGAAAGATAGCCAATTCAAACAAAAAAGTGATAATATAAATACCACACAACGTTTCTGGGATCCTTGTCCCTTTCCTCAGTTGCGAAGAAGAGCCTAGAGCGACACAACTGCACACGTCAGTTGAAAAACTCAAAAGCGACGGAAACGCAACGACAATGGCAGAGCCGAAGGGGTGGCCTAACAATAAGGGAGCAACAAATATGGGAAAACAAGGTTTAGCGTAATAATAAGGGATCATAGCAGTTATTGAGTTTCATAGTGTCTGTTTGTACATTAATAGCTGTGATGTTTGATTTAATGTGTAGCATCTCTTAAATGAGTCTGGAATTGTACCTGGTGTCAATATATAAAATCTTAGCGCTTTACCAATCAAATGGATGTTTAGAACTGTTTATACGTTTGGATACTACAGATTGTTTATCAATGGGAAGTTTGATATTAGTTATATGTTCCTTGATACGTTTTGTTTGCCCTATGTAGCAGGAATTACAATTACAGCAAGAGATTTTGTAAACAACAAAATGTTTGCTGTATGTGCCAATTCACCCATGGACTTGAATTTAACAATTCTCTTAATTTCCTTGATGTCACTGTATCCGTTCACAATACTTCCATTCTTACCAGTTGGTTCAGAAAACCTACATACTCTGGACGTGTTCTCAATTATCTTTCTGATCATCCTCCAAACATAAGAGAGCTATGGTATACAATCTTGTAGACAGAGTTATATTACTTTCTAAATTCAAGTTCCATCAAACATTGTCCGAAATATTTTAATCTCCAATGAGTACCCTTTAAATTTTATTTTTAAACACACAAAAAGTAGATTGAACAAAATCCAATATCCTACTGTCAATTGTCCCCAAATACTTCAAGTTAATTTATTTTTTGTACTCGCTTATTACAAATTTCTACATCACAAATTTATCCAAATATTCAAAGAATATCAAATACCCATCATCTACAGATCCACTAATACCCTTTCCTACTTGATTAAAAACCACAAGGACCCACTCGACACCTACAGCAAACATTGTCATGTTTACAAAAACTCTTGCTCTAATTGTAATTCCTGCTACATAGGGCAAACAAAACGTTCCCTTAATACACGTATCAAGGAACATATGTCTAATATCAAACTTCCCATTGATAAACAATCTGTAGTCTCTAAACATATCATCAGTTCTAAACATGGCAAAATGTTAAGATTTTAGACATTGACACCAGGTACATTTCCAGACTCATTTCAGAGATGCATCACATTAAATCTAACATCTCAGCTATTAATGTACAAACAGACATAATGAAACTCAATAATTGCCATGATCCCTTATTATTACGCTAAACCTTCTGTTTTCCCATTGTCGTTACTCCCTTATTGCTACGCCAACCCTTCGACTCTGCCATTGTCGTTGCGTTTTCGTGGCTTTTGAGTTTTGACAACTGACATGTGCAGTTGTGTCACTCTAGGGTCTTCTTCGCACCTGACGAAAAGCACAAGGATCCCAGAAACGTTGTGTGGCATTTATATTATCAGTTTTTTGTCTGAATTGGCCATCTTTCTTATTCATAAGAGGAAGTACAATTATCAAAATTACGGGGAAATAATAGCATTATAAATTTGTCAAATTACGTTAATAAATTCTATTCTGAAATAAAATTATTGGCTTACGACACTTATAACAATATCAAGGATATATTGTTTCATGGAACATATATTTATAATATAGAATATCCAATTGGACTCTACCTTAACTACTTAAGAAGGCATCATAATAATGTGCTCATAATTGTTTATTTCGTGAGTGGCCATAAGAATTATGAACCCAAGCTTTTTAAATAAATTATAAATGACCTATGTTTTATATTTAAAAAGATTATGTTAACAGGAATATTTATAAAATTCAGTACAATTACGAGCAGTTTTACTCTACGACTAGCCGTACTTCGTCAGATAATTAAAATAACAACTTGTTGGACTCCACCAGCGACATCTTCATTCTCTTTTTCTCTTCATCAACCTTTCCCCCCTTCCATTATGAGATCCACGTTACAAGTTTTTTTCTATTTCCAACGATTAGATGAAGTCACGCATAAGCCAGTTTCTTCTCCGAAATGTTAGATCATGTTGACTTTCATTCCAGGGAACATGCATTAACGTTATGTCAGTTGTAGAGATCTCTCCGTTAGTCTCTAAATTTTCTATCTCTCAGAATGTGAATAGTTGTTTAGGCTTTTTTTCGTGTTACTTGGGACTGAAAGCTGCAAGATTGTAAGAAGTAAATTTCTTCAGTAGTGGACATCAAGGTCGCACAATAAAAGCGCTCGTACGAAAAGAAACAGCTTTGGTCAAGTTTTTAATGTGTTTCAAACTAACTGCAGGAAACATTTTACTTTCACTAAACCAACGTTAATAAATGTTAGTGACATATATAGAAATATGTGCCCAAGAGCATTTAGAAGAACGGATCCGTGGAATAAGGTGGTTTTCGATGCAGTATAATCTAATCTCATAAATAAAGCAGAGCGTTTGTTTGGTTGTATGTTTGTTTGTATGTATGTATGTATATATATTTGTATGTTCCTTATACAAATCTACACCGGCGGAGCAAATTTCACCAATTTTCGTACACGTGTTCTTTGCGACCAGAAAACAAACACTTTCGGGGTGAGACGCGTCTACCACCGCCAGAAGCGGGGGTGGAAATATTTAAACATGCTAAAAAAAAGTCAATATTTCAGTCGGATAAATATTTTTAGGGGTCACTGATATTGATAATGTTTCTACCGATGTTATCTGAATATAATTTCCATCCTCTAGACCCTGGGGAAAGAGCACCCTTAAGGTTTGGGGTGGAGAAGACAAATCTACACCGGTGGAGCAAATTTCACCAAATTTCGTACACGTGTTCTTTGCGACCAGGAAACAAACACTGTCGGGGTGGGACGCGTCTACCACTCCCAGAAGCGGAGGTGGACGAGGGTAGAAATATTTAAACATGTTAAAACAGTCGATATTTCAGTCGGATAAATACAAACGAGATTATTTTCCAATGCAGAAAGAGGTACATAAATATTTTAAAATGATGAATGGTAGAATATTCAAAATTATGTGGCCCGCAAGAGGAAAAGATCAAAATACCATCAGGATAAAAACTTAATTAAACAGATAAGTTGAAATACTGAAGATGATACAGATTTTCATAAAAGCAGAGACTTAATAAAACCAAATTAATCGATAAGAAAGATAGCCAATAGAGACAGAAAAGGTTAATATAAAATTAATTATATATAATATAATATATTAATTAATAATATAGAATTAAAAGGACGGCAATACTGATATGAATTAGTGACGACAGGCAGAAATAAAATACCCAACTAAAAAGCAAATAAAAGGGAATTATTTAATAATTTTGTTGTATGGAAGACGCGAATGAAACAGTTCTTAAATAAAACAATAATTACAGGCTCATGTCAGAGATGATTCACATTAAATCAAAGATCACACAGCAATTAATGTACAAAGAGATACTATGAAACTCAGCAATTGCTGCGATCCATTATTGTTACTCTAAACCTTCTGTTTTTCTCATAGTCGTTACTCCCTTATTGTTACACTGAACTGTCTTATGTCCCTTTGTCGTTGCGTTGTCGTCGCTATTGAGTTTTGTCAACTGACGCGTGCAGTTGTGTCGCTCTAGGCACCTGACGAAAGGAACAAGGATCCCAGAAACGTTGTCATGTGGTAGTTATATTCCCCTTTAATGTCTGAATTGACTATCTTTCTTATTCAGCTTCAAGGACACATGTTTTTCCATGTCGCGTAGTAAATGTCAGGCGATTTTCAACGACCAATCAGGTCGCAGCACGTCCGGCACTATATATACCCCACGCACACGTCACGCAGCGCCACACAGACTGCAGAGAGCCGTGGAGAATGGCCACAGAAACGTCAATATCCAGAACCTGGTGCGTAACCGTGACAAATTTGTTAATAATTTACACCGGGAAAGCTGTCTTTCTTATTAAAATTATTTCCGTCGTGAGAGTCTGCGTTATTTACGAAGTTAAATTTATCAGTTATTTTATTTAAGAAGCATATATTTAAAATGAGAACAAGAAATGCACGTGAATATTGGGAACTGGGCGAAAATTGTATTAGACACCTACTTTTTTTCTTTTCATATTATAGAAAGCCATTTAATTGTGTTTATAGGACTTTATATGAAAACTTATGGAACGAATAAAAAAAATGATTGACTATAATTTTACATTTGTAATTATTGTAAGTATAGTAGTTATTGATTTTAAAAAAATAATTACGGAATACGAAGAAGATGAATATCGGAACGCCAAAATCATTCCGCTTAAAAAAATTGATTTGCAGAAAAATAAATAAAATTAAATAAATAGTTTTTAATAAAAATTAATTATTTAATTTCGAAAATTACTAAATTAAGTACCACATTATTAATTTAATTTAGTGAATTTTCAAACAATGCAACTTGGCCTATAACACATTTAGGGATAGAGGTCGAGTTGCGTTACATAAAAATAACGAAAAAATCGGGGTGTTATGGTTAAATGACATCTCGGGGACCCAGTAATGTAATTAAAATCGTATGTACTAGATAATATCAAGTCGATTATAGTAAATGAAAGAGAGTGATAAGTTTGATGTATGAGAAATTGACTAACCAAATACAGGGATAGACGACGTAAACATATATTCTGAACGAGGAAAAAATTTATGTAATGCACTTGATAAAAGTAATTGAAGACATTTTACGAAAATACTAATGAAAATGCATTGTGATGTAAAAAAATAATAATAATTTTATGTTGTATGTAAAATTATGTATGAATGATAGATGTTTTTTTAAAAAAAAACAGGAGATTATGACGAAGGCGCCGAAAGCACCTGTGGTTCAAATATCTAAGAAAATATAGATACGAAGAGAACTTATATGTGGTTTGATACATAACACGTATATATATAACCAATAAAACGTTTTTGTTTACTTGACAGTGTTTTTTTAAAACAATTCTATTTAGTTTGACGGGGGTTATTTTTTCCGATGCGAGGAATTGTTACCCTTTGTTAAGTTCGTTAAGAATCAAATTAATTGTCGTTTGGAAAAGAACGAAGCATTTTTAGAGTGAGGGAGACGTTTAAGTATGTTAGCTAGGCTGAGTTGTTGCCCAACTTGCGTGGAGATTGGGGGTTTCAATTGTTTTTAGAGATATCGGTGTTTGGCAGCCAAGTTTGCAGACGTCAGACTTGTAAGTGTTTTGGGTTTTGCGTGATATTACTGCGCGCCACCGGTGACCGGAGACCATACTGTGATCCTCACCGGGACGGGACTTTTGATTTTTCTGTGATGTAAACCTTATCTGTGTCAACCTCGTAGCCGGAAAATCAGATTTTAGGCTATAATAAATGAGTTTGTATTCTCATAAATCACCTTTCTTATCAGTATTAATTATCCATTCGCCATAAATTCTGATAACCATATCAACGCAACATATAAATGTTGTATAGGTAATTAATAATAACACACAAATTTATAAATTCAAGATTATTCAAAATAACGAAAAATTATTAAATTAAACTTATAAATATAATGATTAATAGAATATGTTTAGGTTTATAATCCTATACAACAAATTTTAATTATGACATTATTTTCAAGACAAAAAAGCATGTAATGTATGGTGTAAATTATAATGAGATATTATGATCCCATAAGATTAGATGAGCGTGAAAACTATACAACGCTTAGGGAGTAGAATAATCCTCAATTTACCACAAGACTTTCCAGAATATATATTATATATATATGTATATTATATTATATTTGAGCACGTCCAGTTCTATCGCCTCTTCCCGTATATGAATAAAATGAACATTTGAAACGCACGGTAAATTTTGCGACAAACAACTGAACCAAAAGTTAATACTCGTGTTTAATACATGAGTTAGTCTTCCTTAATATTCTGGACGAGTTCTGCCACAAACAAACTTCCTCCCATCATCAACACTTATTAGTCTAACTGTTCGTCAATTCCAACATAACAGACACAGAATACAATTGCCTGCAACCATGACACTGGAGTAATATTCCCGAATATATAAGATTCCCCGTATGTAGCATTCATTTTAAAGGGTTTAGTTAGAATAATCAACCCATATCGTGCTGTTGCTTCCTTTTTGTTTGTATGTGTTAGAGACCGTCTACATTAGGGTAATCCACATGGTGGCAACTCCCCTTTAATAGCATAAGAAGGGATTTGAAAGGGGGGATGCGGAAGGGTAGAGGAAGGTAGCCAAGGGTTAACTAGGGTCCCCGGGCTATGGTTTAAGGATCCCACCCGGCATTCGCCTATAAGTAATGTAGGACAAACCCTAGAAAACCTGCTTGTTTTTTTAGGGTAAAAGGGCTACATGAGAAGTTGTCCTTTATAGTAATTAAGAGACTAAAACGCCATCGACGAAGTTCGAAAAGGAAAATTACACAATTATGATTAACTCAAAGACAAATAAGGTAAATCATATACCTCAGGTTTAAATTAAATCGATAATGAATCAACTTTAAAAAAAATTGTAAGCATTTGTCGTAAAAATTTAGAATAAAAACAATATCTTCTGTGGTTTCCTTCTTTGCTTTTGTCTATGAAAACAAAATAAGTTGCGAGAAAGTCTGTGAAATGTTTCCATCAAAAAGAAATTACTTGCATTTTTTTTAGGGTAACAGGCTACATGAGGTAGTCCACCTGGTGGCAACTCCCCTTTAATAGCATAGGAAGGGATTTTAAAGAGGGGATGATGAAGGGTAGAGGAAGGTTGCCAAGGGCTACATTTTAAGGATACTACCCGGCATTCGCCTAAAAGTGATGCAGGACAAACCCTCGAAAACCTGCAACAGGTAGGTTGGGCATTGGGTACTTGTCCTACGCCCTTCCGATGGCGGGAGAGGGGGTTTGCTGTAAAGACGCAGCTTTCCCCTCTCCGTGCCTCGACCAGTTTAGGAGGCAGCTGGCCGACTGTTCCAATGGCAACAGCGAACGACTCTTACCGTCTGCCCAAGGTTTGTTACCCCGGAACATACTCAAAACAGGTCGAGGTGCCTCGGCATGTGGGAACCGTAATTCAAAAAACCAGAGAGAGGAAAAGGCATCCCCAAATGCAGCCTCCTCCAGAGGTCTCTGGAAAGGTTCACCTTCCTCCTTGTATTTTTAATCAGAGTTCTTATATTTTTTGTATAACACTTTTAACTATGACATTAATGTTGAAAGTGATCTAAAATGTAGTTTATTAAATATCCTAAATTTTAATCCAAAGATTTATTTTGTTATTGTTCACGAATAGGGAAATTCATATATTCACCCACTAGCAATAAAATTATGTCCTTAACGTGCATGAAATAATGTGTAGACTGTCATTTTCAGTTAGATTCAGGGTCAAATATAACACACGTGTGGGGATTAAAGTTTAGCTGCTTAGTTTCGTTGGCAGGTTTGCCAACATCGCTAAACGTTGCCGCACACACGCTGGCTCGCGATATTTATAATTGCACGCTGAATTGTTCATTTGACAGGGAACTTTATGGGCTGTGAATTAATTAAACTCTTTGAACTTGACTTTCATAATTGTCGAGTCATTGAATTAACGGGTTTAACAGCCATAACACCCACACGCTTCGTCTAATGCTCTCAAGTAAATTTCAAGCCAACTATTTACGCAACAGTAAAATGAAAACTGGTCACAAACGCTCAAAATTAAAGGTTAGCACTCAATTTGGTTCTACGTGGCAATTATTGTACTTTACATTGCCTTTTATGCTTCTTGCCAATAATTCATACTGCTTAACTATGTCAGTTATATAAAACTATATTTTTTTATATTGATTTATTTACAGTCGCATCAACTTGTAAGGTCATTAGCGACGCATTAGTGGTACTCATTTTTGCCTTGCCGGGGGACTAAATGACGAGAGTTTCTCTCACGCACACAGACATCCCTCGCCGGGATTCGAACCATGGAACCTCTGTGATGCGAATCAGTCACGCTGACCCCTACACCACAGGAATCGATGTAAGCCTGTTTTAAATCCTTTTTCTTGCTGTATTAATTGTAATATAACTCTATATTTTTTTAAAAAAAATTTTTTTTAGGGCAACAGGCTACATGAGGGTGATCCACTTTGGGCAACTCCCCTTTAATAGCATAGGAAGGGATTTGAAAGGGGGGATGCGGAAGAGTAGAGGAAGGTAGCCAAGGGTTAACTAGGGCCCCCCGGCTATATTTTAAGGATCCTACCTGGCATTCGACTAAAGAAATGCAGGGAAAACCCTAGAAAAACCTGCATCAGGTAGGTCGGGCATTGGGTACTTGTCCCACGCCCTTCCGATAGCGGGAGAGGAGTTTGCTGTGCGGACGCAGCATTCCCTTCTCCGTGCCTCGACCAGTTTAGGAGGCAGCTGGCCGACTATTCCAATGGGAATAGCGAACAACTCTTACCGTATGCCCAAGGTCTGCGACCCCGGAACATACACCCCTCAATACAGGCCGAGATGCCTCGGCTTGTGGGAACCTTAGTTCGAAAACGGAGAGGAAAAGGCATACCCAAAGGTAGCCCCTTCGTATCTCTCCTAAAAGGTTCTGCCTACGAGAGAAAATCCCTCGCAGGTTACCTGCGAGAGAATCCTCTCGCAGGCCTTTTTATATATAACTCTATATTTTTTTTATTTTTTTTTTATTTTTTTTTAGGGCAACAGGCTACATGAGGGTGATCCACATTGGGCAACTCCCCTTTAATAGCATAGGAAGGGATTAGAAAGGGGGGATGCGGAAGGGTAGAGGAAGGTAGCCAAGGGTTAACTAGGGCCCCCGGGCTATGGTTTAAGGATCCTACCCGGCATTCGCCTAAAGAAATGCAGGGAAAACCCTAGAAAAACCTGCATCGGGTAGGTCGGGCATTGGGTACTTGTCCCACGCCCTTCCGATAGCGGGAGAGGAGTTTGCTGTGGGGACGCAGCATTCCCTTCTCCGTGCCTCGACCAGTTTAGGAGGCAGCTGGCCGACTATTCCAATAGGAATAGCGGACAACTCTTGCCGTATGCCCAAGGTCTGCGACCCCGGAACATACACCTCTCAGAACAGGCCGAGGTGCCTCGGCATGTGGGAACCTTAGTTCAAAAAAACCAGAGAGATGTGAGAGCATCCCCAAAGGTAGCCCCCGCCAGAGCTCTCTGGGTAGGTTCACCTGCGAGAAATCCTCTCGCAGGCTTCCTTTGCATAACTCTATAATTTGCTTCCGCAATAATAATTCAATGTAAAACTAAAAGACCTGAGAGAGGATTCTCTCGCAGGTAACCTGCGAGGGATGTTCTCTCGCAGGCAGAACCTTTTAGGAGAGATTCGAAGGGGCTACCTTTGGGTATACCTTTTCCTCTCCGGTTTTGAACTAAGGTTCCCACAAGCCGAGGCGTCTATGTTCCGGGGTCGCAGACCTTGGGCATACGGTAAGAGTTGTTCGCTATTCCCATTGGAATAGTCGGCCAGCTGCCTCCTAAACTGGTCGAGGCACGGAGAAGGGAATGCTGCGTCCGCACAGCAAACTCCTCTCCCGCTATCGGAAGGGCGTGGGACAAGTACCGAATGCCCGACCTACCCAATGCAGGTTTTTCTAAGGTTTTCCCTGAATTTCTTTAGTCGAATGCCGGGTAGGATCCTTAAACTATAGCCCAGGGCCCTAGTAACCCTTGGCTATCTTCCTCCACCCTTCCGCATCCCCCCTTTCAAATCCCTTCCTATGCTATTAAAGGGGAGTTGCCCAATGTGGATCACCCTCATGTAGCCTGTTGCCCTAAAAAAAATAATAATTCAATGTGTGAAGCTAGTATGTTTCTCTATTACAAGAAAATTGTGATAGCTTACTTAGTTTGGTACTTACGTATTAACGCCACCGCAGAAGAAAAATAAGTTGTGCTAATGCGCCAATAAAGAGCGATCTTCTTGTTCGCACACGCAGGCAGTTTTTTCTTTTGGATTGATTGTTGCCTTTTTGTTTGCTGATTTTTGACGCCATTTTTTAGTGCTACGAAAATGCGCATTTGGGATTTGCCAAAAACAGAGCAAGATGCAATTTTATTTTTTCAGGAGCGAAATATTTTACCAAAAGAACGAAAATGTACCAATTCCAATGACATGAAACTTTAGTTCGGTAAACGTAAGTTTTGGAAATGTAATTTAAGACAGTGTGATCAGCAAGTGGGACTTAGAAAAGACAACTGGTTTGAGAGAAGCAGAATTCCATTTTATTCAGCTTTGAGATTCATACACTGCTGGTGCGAGGAGTTGACGTCGATTAAATTTTGTGAAAAGCAACTTGATTTATCGGATAAAACTGTTATAGATTGGAACAATTACATGCGTGAATTATGTGTCTTGGATATGAAGAATAAACCAAAGAAGAAGTTAGGTGGACCAGATTGAATTGTGGAAATTGATGAAAGTTTGTTTACGAAACGTAAAAATAATCTTGGTCGAGCATTACCCGGACAGTAGGTGTTTGGTGGTACATGTAGAGAAACAAAAGATTAGTTTGTTGTCACTGTTCCTAATAGAACTGGCCCTACCTTTCTTAATAAAATTATTGAAAACATTGCAGATGGTAGCATATTTTATTCTGACAGTTAGGAAGGTTACCAAAGAAATAGAATAGAAATAGAAGGATTCCTACATGCTAAAGTTAACCATAAATACAATCTTATTGATCCTGATACAGGAGTTCATACACAAACAGTTGAGGGAATGTAGAACTGGCTCTACCCTTCTTGATAAAATTATTGAAAACATTGCAGTTGGTAGCACATTTATTCTGACAGTTGGGAAGGTTACCAAACAAATAGAATAGAAATAGAAGGATTCTTACATGCTAAAGTTAGCCATAAATACAATTTTATTGATCCTGATACAGGAGTTCATACACAAACAGTTGAGGGAATGTAGAACTGGCTCTACCCTTCTTGATAAAATTATTGAAAACATTGCAGTTGGTAGCACATTTATTCTGACAGTTGGGAAGGTTACCAAACAAATAGAATAGAAATAGAAGGATTCTTACATGCTAAAGTTAGCCATAAATACAATTTTATTGATCCTGATACAGGAGTTCATACACAAACAGTTGAGGGAATGTAGAACTGGCTCTACCCTTCTTGATAAAATTATTGAAAACATTGGAGATGGTAGCACAATTTGTTCTGACAGTTGGGAAGGTTACCAAACAAATAGATTAGAAATAGAAGGATTCCTACATGCTAAAGTTAACCATAAATAAAATTTTATTGATCCTGATACAGGAGTTCATACACAAACAGTTGAGAGAATGTGGGGCAGTGCCAAATAGAGGAACAAAAGACAGGGGGACAGCGAGACATCATTTCGAATCTTATTTATCAGAGTTCATATGGCGACAGCATCAAGTGAAAGAAAATAGAGACTCTTTTGAATCTATGTTAAACTCTATATCAACCCATTTTCCACTGAAACCTGATGGACTAATTTTTAAATAAAGTGTTTTATTTCGGCGTGTTAACTTCTTTTTCTTCTGCGGTGGCGTTAATACGTAAGTACCCTTAGTTTTTTCACTGATATCTTTACTCCATAAATCAGTTGAAATATTATTGGGTCAATTCTTTTCAATTAAATTTGTAATTTTGTGAAATTCCTTCTGGTGACGTTTGGCCATTTCTTTCCTCCATATTGTGACTATAGGACAACAACATGAATCCCGGAATAACGAACGGCGTATGGTCGAGCGAGATCCGATTTATTGCGGTCACTTTCAGGTATATAAATGCTAATACCTTGGGATGATACCGTTTATAGCACTTATCAGCTGGAGGGATAACTTCCTGTTCGGTATTTTCTTCGGGCAGGAATGAAGAAAATAATGTTCTCGTAAGCTGTGACACCTTGTCTGGCTTTGAAGGGTGTATGTTCCGGGGTCGCAGACGTTGGGCATACGGTACGAGGTGTTTTTATGATCCTATTGGACCAGTCAACCAGCTGCACTGCAAATTCGGCCGAGGCATGGAGTTTGTTATGCTGCGATCCCACAGCAGACCAAATTATTGTTATCGGAAGGGCTTGGGACAAAGACCAAACGCCCGACCTACCTGATGCAGGTTTCTCTAGGAGTTTTCCTGCATGCCGGGATCCTTAAATTATAGCCCGGGGGCCCTAGTAAACCCTTGGCTACCTTGCTCTACCTTCCGCATCCCCCTTTTCAATCCCTTCCTATGCCATTAAAGGGGAGTAGCCTTCAAAGCGGATAACCCTCATGTAGCCTGTGACTCTAAAACAAATTATACCGTTTTTGTCATTGATTTCCCCTCATGGAAGGGAAAGTTTCGCGTGAGGATAATTTGTTTATCACAGGACACCAGATAAAGTCACACGGTTGGCGTAAACAGGCCTTTAACAACCGAGTTGCCAGATCTGCGAAATTTATTCGACCTGCATAAGCGATATTCGGCATATATTAAACATCCCCAACAAAATACTTTCGGTGCAGAAAATGGAGGGAAAGTGCTGAATTCGCATCCAGTTTTGTGGGACGGGGGGCGGGGGGGGAAGCGTGATTTAGGAAAAGGCAGAAAATGACTGGAGCTCTTAAATACGTAATATATCGTGTGTCCATGTATAAGCATTAGTCCGAGGGAGGAGGAAGTGGAACATTTGAGATGCTGACATTACTTGAAATTACGTCCACTGTAAACCCCGTAATTATTCATTCGGCGTGGAGATTCGAGATGTCTTCAACGAAGTTTTTTTTATCACTGAGTTTCCCTATGGGAATATAGTTGCTAAATCCGACCTGTTGGGAGAACTGTGCCACCGTGGAGCCACAGCAACGAGACAGCCTGCAGTACGTAGACATCGCACTGCAAGATGCAACAGTCATAATCCAGTGTTCTTATATGACGCAGTATTTTCGTGACCTTTGCAGTAGACTTCAATTACTTACGTACATCGGTCATGAATCTGACTGTTTTATGATCTTTGTATGGTTTTGAACATTTAACGGTGTGACATTGACAAATGTTTCCGATTTTCTTTGTGTAGTTTTCCAACGCACTCGGTCTCCCTGGAATCGGTTCATGCCACTATCCGGAGCAATATTTACAGTCATTTAATGTATATATTTTGTAAGAAATTTTTCAGTTATTATATTAGCTAGGAAACTTGCGTGTTGAAATCAATTTTAATACCTGTAGTTAAGTTAACCCACCCCTTAATAATTAAATAAAGCAATACACGAAATTAGAATATTAATAGATAGCGAGTCACCGTAGAATGACATGCACACATAAATTATGATTATTATTTTATTAATTTTTCTGGTTAAATACGCTACAAATTATCATACAATTGAAGTAATTTTAGTGTAATTTCTTTATGGTAATAATTTGAAAGAGCGAGGCGAGGCCCGCGTGAGTGGCTGAATGGCAGTGATTGACTTAAGGCAACCTTGAGACGGGGCTGGATGCTGGAGCTGGACCTGCGCCAGATGCGTTGCTTCAGCAGGTCAAGGTGCGCCTTGCGCAAACTCAAACCAATGGAGCGCATTCGAGAGTACTCAAATCTAATATTCCGCTGCGGTTGGTCCCACGATATTCAAAGGAGCCGAAACTTGGGAACTACGAGCATGAAATTCGTTACAATACCTTAACGAGTGAAAACGGAGCACAGCCTGCAGGGTAGACTAGCGGAAATCACTCAATGTGAGAAGAAAAATGGTCATACAATTAATTTAGAAAAAAATATTTGTGCTGTAACGTTTAAAGATATCGCTATTCTGTGCTCTAGCCATATGTCATTTTCTATCCCTGAAATATTATTTAATTAAAATTATGCTTTGCACTAATAACACATTTTGAAATTGAAATAAAAACTACATTTCGGTATTAAAAATTTGTATTACATTGAAAACAATTCTGTATTCATATTTTTATAATGCCTCTCACCTCCAGTAATTTTATAATCGATTTTCATTCCGTTTCCCAAAAACTCAATTATTGGGAGTATTTGCGGAAAGATTTGCTGTGTTTGTATCGCAATCTTTCAATTGTTGCTTATACACTATTTACAAACATAGGCGGTTGCGTTTGGCTAAAAGAATGCATGGAATTTTTTTAGCTCATTTCCGCTTTGCTTCGCTGTTACAAGCGAAGTAACGAGCAAGCAGGTTTCTTTCGAAATCTCTAGTGAACTTCCTGCTTTGTTCAGAAAACGTGTTCATTAAAGTGGTATAGCTCATTGCCGTATTAATTTCTCTGGTTGTCGAGCAAGAACCGCACACACGATTCTACAAAAATTAAAACCATTCTCGTACTTTCACTATTAATAAATCTTGAAATGCAATTTGGACAAACCATCAAAATACTACTGAAAAATTATAAACATCCCCCTCCTGCAACAGATTAATTATTTATTATTCAACGAATACATATAGTTTAATTTCGTTGTAAGAAGATTCGGGAGATATCTAAGATTTTTACTACAATTTGCGTAAATGTACAGATGATGTACAGAAAGAAAACAGACAAACCTGCCCAAGAGAGGGATTAGTGTCGTGGGCTCTTGTAACTGCAACATAAAATAGATTCGAAGCACATAACAATATCCATTGTTCGAGGTACATAGCTCATATTCAAGGTTTTACTTTAAGAAAATTTCTTTATTTTAGTTCACACTCGCAATGTGCATGAGCATAAATTTCTGCCAACGTGTCATAGTAATGATTTCTTCACGGAGCCAAAACAATGTCAATAGAAAAAAAAACATCTGTCCCAATACATTTCTTCTGAAATGAACCTGGAACTGTCGTGCAGCAAGATGACATGGCTATGATTATACATGAAGGAGAGCAACAAATGTGTAACTCGGAAAACCTCGATCTGAATTCCTCCAACAGGTCTTTGCGTTAATTTTTGAGTTTCTATCACTATACTTGTTTTATTTTGGTTTCATTTAAAGACTCACAATACTCGAATTGGCGTCCATTACTTTCAAATATTTGAATCTGGTAGTTGTCCTCGGGATAAACGTCTTCAAGTCATGGAATTGAAATTCTGTTAGCGATTTTCCCTATATTGTTGGTCTGATTCCCGACAAAAAATAAAAATTAGTAAGGGTGTAATATAGGGCGAGAGGCTGATGTTTTATTTGCAGCTGAGTGAGCGTCTGCAAGGCTAGAGTGAGGTACTAAGTGCCTTGACCTTTCTATTGTTTGCCATTCGCTGAACTAGGACGATCTGACACCCACCCAGCGCAGCTTCAACTCATCTCGCAACTTACACCAGGTCAGCTCCAACTGTTACTTCCTTCTCGCCACGTCAAATTCACGTTGATCATTTCAGATATTCTTACAAAAATGTCAGTAACTACGTCATCGTTGCGAAAATTTCACGTTGGCGATTTATTTATTCTTCACAACGAAGCCTAACAACTACTTGAAGCAGGACCTTTCTTTACCGAAATGTTTACGCATTTGATGTTAACAGTGTCAGAGTCAGAAATCAAATTTTTGTTAATTTTACGTTTGCTTTTGAGTACAACTGAGAAAAACAAGACACTGAACCCCACTCATCAAGGTTTAATTAAGAAATAAGCTCTGGAGTCTCATGAATGGTAATCCTTTGAATCATTTCAGAAATCTGTTTGTCCTCAAATTACACACATTTACAATGACGTCCTCTATTGACTATTTCAAGTCGTTAAGTTCTGTCTACTAAGTTAGGTTAAAAAGTGCTTACAAAAATCTAAGAGATCGCGATGGTACTATCGAATCAAACTTGATCCTGAGATCTTGTCATAAACTATGGTTTAGCGGTTTCAAATTTGCATGAAACAATGTTTGTGAAAAAAAAAAAATACCCGTAAGTCGAGTACCGCGGTTTGCCACAGTGACGAATAAAACTCAGTCGATAAAACTTTGTCGATTCAGTGTCTGGATTGGAGCTTTTCCATCGCATTCCTAGTGACTAGTGCATATATCATTTGTATCTTGTTGTTTTACGCTTACATAGCTATAATAGAAAAAAGTCCGAAAATTCTTACAATTTATTGATCACTGTAGCAAATAAAAACAACGCATTTTTTTAATGATTTTTAGGATTTACATTGTTTCAAAAAAGTACCTTTCCTTGGAGACCGTTTAGAAAAACCCAAGTTTCGATTTTTGGTTTCCTCTTTCAACAATGAAAGTGTGTTGAGTAATTGAACACATTGTCAACAAATCATCAAGGCCAATAACACCTCAGAAAGTTAGCCGAACCTGATCAACGAAATTACTCGAATTTAATCCTAAGGACGAATATTTTCGTAGTGATTTGTAAAATAAGAGAAGTTGCCTTTCATTTTACAAAAGGAAAGATTATTTTGAACCGTCGTACTATCTATTAAATTCAACAACAGCTTTTCCTCAGAAAACTATTATTATAATTACTTTTCAATGGATGTTATCAAAATAATTACGAATTAATTATTATTTATATATATATATTAATGCCAATTAATTAAGACATTAATTGTTTGAACTTAAAAATTTTAATTGTTTCAGAAATCCTTTGTAGCGGCGGAGTTTCCGGAACATAACGACATGTAGCCCAGCTCTGTTCCTTTGTCGGAAGGTCCGAAAATGTCGTATGCGCGCTAAATACGAGACGATAGTTCAGTTCGCGGAAAGACATCGTCGATGTATAACTGTTAGTTTGGTGACGAGAATTCAACAGAGTTGGCGATTAGGATTTAACAGAGTTGGTTGGTGCCTGGACATTTCTTAGGACAAAGTAAAACATTCACGAAAGCATAACGTCGAAATTTGCTAAGTAAAAGCAGTTTTGTGTCCATAGCCGGCCAGAAATAGTAAAATTTTGGTTTGAGTCCAAAGCAGTAAAGACTGGCAAATCTACAAACCACGGAATTCACCTAAGGCAAGCAGAATTCACCTAAGGCAAGCAGAATTCACCTAAGGCAAGCAGTCAACAGATAGCTGACAACAAAAGGGGAGGAACATCCGAGTTCCTGACATCCTATAAATTTTGGCTAGAATCAGTGTAAAATCTGTGAGTCTTAGAATCAGTGTAAAATCCCGCACTAGTGTATTTCGAAAACGAAAGGTATGCTGGAATGCTGGACAAATGTGAGTAACAAAATACAAAATAATTAATTATGTAAACGTAATAGAAAGATAGAAGTCAGATTTCGTTCTCCGTTTAAATTGTTAATTCGTTCTAATCTCTTTACTTCTTAATTTCGTTCTCATTTCAAATTTCGTTCTAGTTTAATTGTCAAGTAAATTTCTTTTCTTTTAATTGTGATTGGTTTGTTAATAAGATTTTTAAAAATAATTAATGTGTCCATTATCAAACCCAGTGAAAACCCTGAGATCTAATATTTAAATTTGTAATTGTTTTAAATTATTTGCCAGAAAATAAATTTTTTGTTTGTGAATAATTAATTCTTTTATTTAAATAACGCCTTCCAGTTAATTATTACATTTTGACGCTTAACTTTAGGTAAATTCTTTAAATATTTATTTAAATTCTTTAAATTCATTTAATTAAATCAATTAAACGACGTATTAATTGTGTATATTACAATATATATATATATATATATATATATCGAGTCAGATTTGACTTTTGTATTAAACACAGGAATTATAGATCTAATTTGAGAAAAAAAAAGTATAATGCTCCTATATTATTTAGATAAAGTACTAATTTAATAAAATCGTTTTCTCCGGTGCGTTTTTTTAACGTTTAAAATGTCTTCTGCTCGCAAACGTTTATGGTGATGCGGTTGTAGAAAAATTAAAAGCAACTTTATGTAATTTAATAAAATATAAATTTTATTTAAAAAATAATGTATGCAAACTTGACATTTTTTCGCTCTTGAAGATACATCTTGAACGGGTGTTGTAAAAATTGCTGCTGAAAAAACGATTACATATGTATATACTTACAACAACGCCTCGAGCTGCTACACGATTTATTTCGTGCTATTTGAACTGTTGGAATAGGCGCTCTTTAATTAAAAAAATTTTTGAAAGTTACCGTGAATGATTCTGAGCCTGAGTGGTTCCTGCAGACGACATCAATGAATTGAAGCAATGTTCTGGAGGCCCAGACGAGGCGAGGGTGTCACAAAGGCTTCAATACGGACCGCAATTCACGCGAAATGAATATTGTTTTGTAATAGTAGTAGCCTCATTAAGGAAACAAGATTTTTAATTTCACTCCACAAGTACTTCACATAATAACTACAATGTTGAACGATTAATTATTTCAATTTAATTTCAAATTAATTTATATTATTTTCCTTGTTCAGTAAACAATTCTAGGAGCGAATCGTTTCCTGGATTTAGAATAGTAAGCCTGGTACTACTAATCGCTGCAAAGAACAAATCACAACTGGAATGGAAAAGAAAAGAAGTTTCCGACATTGTATTATAATTGCTGAAAATTGATTTCCATAAGTGTGCGTTTCTAGTGCAAAATTATATGGAATGAAATCTGGACGGTTAGGAGCGTTGAATTGGGGACTCTGCAGAAAACTTTTCTGGACAGACAAAAAATTTTGGGCAGCTATTTCCGACTCGGAAAAATTAAGTGCAAAAGGTAGGATTGCTATGAACCACATGAATTTATGGTTTACTAAAAAAAGACAACTGAAGTGCGTAAATTTTCTCCTATAATGCGCATTCTTCGGTCTGGATATTGACGATAAATTGAATTCGGACTAACATATCAATAAACTTTCTGACACTCAAATGAATCAGTAATACGTATATAATGTACCAGAGGAGTTTGAAGATTAAATTTGAGAATATAAGACAGTGACGTGAAATAAATTCAACATTTATTATTATAATATTCCTTCCTCGCTGAGTACTTTCCAATTAATTTCTCTAGCTTCTCTGATCACCCAACCCGAACCTCAACTTCTCCCATTGGTCTGTGAAATTAGTGGATCTAGGAGGTGATCTGCACCCGCTCATATTTTCCAACCAATCACAATTTTGTCGTCTAGCAGCTTGATTTTCCCACACTCGGTCATCAGTCTGGTTTTCGACCCTGTTGCTACAAAGTTTCGTCCTTGTCTATCGACAATGTCCGTGAAATTCCCAGCGCCATCTAAAAGAAAAAAAAAATAATTCGCCATGTTCTCAACCCTTGCCAATATTGCTTGATGAAACATAATATCAAAACTCTACTTGAACGGATTTATCTATCGCGCTATAATAATATTAGAACCACTCTTATTTTCAATCGGATATGTCTTACGGATTAACACACTGCGGTCGTCCCAATCATGAGTCACAAAAACGTATTGCACAAAATCGAACCGTGAGAATAGCATCCGTTAAGGATTCGAACGCAAGTTGTCCTATAACTAGGAATTTCGGTACTTATATTCTCGAAATATTAAAGTTAGTTTCCCGCAACATCCGTACGTATGGCATATCATCTACACAACTGTGAACAGAAAAGCGTCGTGTTAGCTTCATTGTAACAAGCATCCGTTATCCCAGTACAGATCTTTCAAGTAACGTAAAAATTAAAAGAAAACAGGATTTATTCGAAAACCATTGTAAATACTTTTAGACCACTGTAACTTAACATATATTTAAAGAGCTCGTCGAAAAGCAGAAGTGTAAAGTTTTATTATTTAATAATTTATAACAACTCTTTGGGGCATCATATGTCATAAAATTGCGACAAATTTATCAAATATAGCCAAATCTCAGGAAGATTATAATAGTTTTATTTAAATGTAACAAAATCAAATATATTGTAATACCTGTTAAGTGAGGCATTGTTTGTGATTGATAGTCTGGATTGTTTGAGGGGCATTATGTAACGTGTTTATTTAGGTCTAAGTTTTTCTTCGACTTGGAAGTGCTGGTTGTGTGGTCTTGAGAATTCGAAACCGTGCACGTGCGTGTGGGGGTGGAGAAGACAAATAGTCCACCCAAGTAACTGCGGGTCCTGCCTCGATTGTTGGCTTTGACATGACAGAGTAGTTAGCCATTTGTTGACTACGGAACTGCAGCTGCGTAATATAAATCTTGTGATAATGGAAGAATATGTCAACTGACATTTGCGACGAAGTTTTCGAACAATGGAAAAAGTAAAAGACTGGGAGGATATAAGGGAGGAGATAAGCTTTCGAAAGGCAGTTGTTCAGCGCTCACCGAAGCTGGTGGATGTGATTAAGAGAGACATTGTTTAAGCAGAGTCGTGGTACGTTGGCGGAGATGACGGTGGCATTAAGGTCGGCGGTCAGAAAGGACAGAAAAAGTCGTCATCGAAAAATTGCTGTGTAAAGTTGTCAGGTAGAGCTTGCAGAGTAAAAGAGTCTTTGCAGAAATACAGCAGAGTAAAGCCGTCGAGATATAGCAGAGTGAGTCTTCGCAGAAATACAGCAGAGTAAATTCATTGAGATACAGCAGAGTGAGTCTTCGCAGAAATATAGCTGAGTCAAGTCGTCGAGATATAACCAACTTTCTTTTCAAACCAACAGTACTTATTAGAATCTGTGAATTTAATAGAAGCTGTGAAAAACCCACCACTGTGCTTCGAAAGTTGAAGGATCCTGGGCAGCCGTAAGTAGCAAGAGAACAGTAAATTTTTTTGTAAACCTACTTAAAAGATAATGTCAGATATCGTTTTTTAGTGTTGATAAAATAAACTGTTTAAATTTAAAATCCATCTGGTAGTATAAGTTCGTCGATAATTAATTTCGACTATGTCTAGACGAATAAATATTTCTATTTAAATTAAATCTAAATTTTGTGTTCTTTGATTATGTTTAAATGTTCTGCCGTTATCAAACCTAGTTGAGACCCTGAGAGTATTAAATTTTCCTAATCTTTTGTTAAATAAAATTGTTAGTTTGTAAAAGTAAAATATCTTTTTATTTAAACGTTCATTTTTTTATCTTTACATAAATGGCTACCACAACGTGGGGCAAATTAAAAAGTAATTGATTGATCATTATATTTTGGCCCAACAACGTGGGGCAAATTAATAAGTAATAAATTGATTATTACAATTTAATATGGTATCTTTATTACGACTGGACCCAGTACTTTTTTAATCATTTATATTTCTACTTAGCTCATAATCATTTCAAATTTAAAGGTATAAATCTAAGTCAGTTCAATTTAAAGTCCTTCACAACATCTAGGCCATTAGATCTTCATCCCTGAGCAGCGACAAAATTACTGTATAATTCTCACTAAATTTGTTGAACATAAACCGTGGTAATTAAATAGTGTCCAACGTCGAAGCTAGGTGTCTCCCGATGTTGGATAAGTACCGTTCGGTAGCTTAGAAGTACCAATAGTGTGGTTTCCTTCTGCATCCGCCGTATAAGATTAAGTAAATTAAAATGGAACTTGCACGTTGATCGCCTTGTGCGCAACCTTAGTTCTGTTTGTTACTCTTTGAGACTATTGATGCAACAAGTTGATACCGAAACTGTTTCACTAGTCTATTTTGCCTACTTTCATTCACATAAGTGTTACGGTATTGCCAACTGCGGCAATTGTTCTCGTAGTGTGAAAGTTTTCAATCTGCAAAAACGAACCATTAGAATGATATCAGGTTCAGTTGCTAGAGAAAGCTGCGGACCGCTGTTCAAAAGATTTCATATTCTGACTCTACCTAGCGCTTACATATTAGAAATACTAAAAATTTTTAAACGCAACACGAACCTTTTTGCAAGTAACGGGGACAGCCATGGATGAACCGTTCAGTTGTCAAGCCTCAGTCTCTACGAGTCTAGCGTTCATTATTCCGGTATCGCACTATTTAACAACCTTCCTCAACATGTAAAGAATATCAACAACTACAACTCATTCGTCAAGGAGTGTAAAACTTTTCTTGTAAATGGAAGTTATTACTCCGTACACGAATTTTTGAATCGGTCTCACATTCGCTGAACTGCCTTGTCTACAAAATTGCCGAATATGTAACACATATTCAAATAGTGTGTCCAGTTGTCCCCTTTTGGTTCTGATGTCCTGCCTCTGTTTCTGTTTTAGTAAATATCCATGACGACGTCCCTACGTACCTAGCGACAGGAGATGAATACCAGGAAGTGATAAGTGTCGTGTGTCTGTTTCTTAAAGATAGTGTGTATGAATGTGGTGACTGGACAAATGTGAACAGATATGAATTTTTTTTTGTGTGTAACTTATTAATTATTACTATTAATATTAATTCTGTTTATATGTAATTTATCTACTGTACATTTGTGACGAATCTTATTTCCTCATTAGAAGGCTAATCTTCTTTTTTATAAAAAAGGATGTATATTTGTATGTATGTATGTATGTATGAATGTATGTATTTACGTTGTTCTTTATACAAATTTTATCGCGTGGACAGAATGCAACAAACATTGGTACACATATTCTTCAAAATACGAGAAACGGTACTGTGAGGGTGAGAAACGCCTAGCATATATGTGGAAAGAATTATAATTAAGACCCGTGATCATTAAATATTAAATTACTGCGCGCCAAGAGACAATGACGTCACGCGAGAGAGAGACGTTACTACGCAACGAACAAAGGAAATATTTCCTTTATTAGGAATGAAATAAAGCAGAAATATGTTCTTTAAATAAAAAGTATAATTTTATACAGCAATACTCCATCGAATGGTAATAAAGAAGAATACGAATTATTTTACCATCCTTGCGGAAAATGTAAGTTAATTTTCGCGCTATATTAGTTGTGAGTCTAGCTAACAATTTCATCAATGTAATATTTCGTAATGTATGAAGACTGAGTGACAATTGACAATTATATCCTGAAATACTCAAGGAATATATTTAAGTATTCAATTAAATACTTTTTCGAGTTTATATAAATAAGTACACGAGCAACGCCGGGCACCCAGCTAGTAGTGAATAAATCTATCCATCCATCTATCTAACTTTGATCTAGAACTCTACATCTAATTATTCCCTTCGTCATATTCCCTCTCCGTATAACTTTTAATTTAGAGCTATGCCTTTTGAGTTTTATCCACCTCACAGACGTACATATTGCTAATGAACAACTAATTTGCTTTGATTAGTGATAGCAAGGAAATCAACTCCCGAAAATGTTTTCTAAATAATAATTTCTTGATAGACTAATTTTATGTAGTGTTCTCTTATGTTGGTTATAATCTTCCAACACTGATCTTTCGCACTTCGAAAGGTTAAACACAATCTCCTTTCCGTCTTGTTCCTTACTTATCTTTTCACCTTCCTAAAATTATTTGTCTAAACAGCCAATCGGATACCCATGAAATTAAACTGGTCAGATAAATTGGCACTTGTCATTTATAAACTTGCCACTTACCAACAGAAGATGCAATTAAGAAGCCTTAGCAGAATTGTCCTGGACCTGAGAACCGCCTTGAAGGCGCTTTCTTTTGGCAAGCCATTTTCCTGTGAACAATCAAATCTATAATGTAATGCAGTAACAATAACGGAAAAGTAGTTCATCAGTAATGATTAAGACAATTGTCTCAGTATGAATAAAATTACATTATGTAATATTAATGAGTTAATTATACATAACTTTGATGATTACAGCATTAAAAACAAAACCATTCAGCTTTGTTTAAAATTTACAGCAGTCTTCAAAAAGCACTGAATAAGTTCTCGTTTACTACTCTTTAATGCCATACATTTACGTGATTTACAGTTACGTAAAAACGATTATACACCATAATAAAATTCTGAAATTATTTCGCGAACTTGAAAATAAATTGAGTCTACTACTGAGACTTGTCTAACCTTAATCTAAGAATACAATAAGTATATATTTGCTGATAAACAAACTGTGTCTAAACCGTAAGGACCCAGCGTTGACAATGATTAAGGCATTCTCGAACCAAGAATTTTTTTTATATAACATATTTAAATTCTAATTTTCTACGCCTTAGTAAGTCTTGAGACTCTTAATGGGTAGGGATTGGAGTTAATCGATTCTTTGCAGGCAGTCGACCGTCAGGGAAAATAAATAAATGCAACCATTTGCCCTTCCAATTCCTGTAACGCGAATCAAGCACTTTGTGTGTCACAAAAACCAAATGAATAACCTTGAGAAGATGACTGTGACTCATTGTTTCTTGAGAAAACCTTGGGTTCATTGCCACACACGCCTAAACAGCATTTACATACGTATGGAGTTCTGTCCGTAGCCATCGAATGCCAACAATGTGGAGTGTGGAAAAATTCAACAGACGTCATATGGTTGAATTCGAATTACATGCTCTCACAGGATTGGTAATGGTTTGTTTTCCTGATTGGCTTGAATTCCTCTGGAATGTTCTTTGGTCGGTACACAAAGAGGAACTCTTTGCTCTTTCAGTTAAAGCTTCCGTCTATACATCGTATCTCATCTCTTCAAATAAAACTGACAATATCATGAAAAAAGTAGAAAAGGAAATAATATTTATGCAAACTGTAGTTGCAAGCATCATGAAAGGCTACCTTCAGAAACACAGGTGATTCGTGTGTCCCGGAAATATTCGACGCCTTCGACATTGTTAGCAGCATGTTAAAATAAAAGAATTTTAATCCATAGGGAGGCGTATCAAATATAAACACGTGTATGAATGGAATAAGTTTTATACCAAAATATCTAAAAAAAAATCTTATAAACGGCAGTTACAACATGGAGCGATTATAATTTTGAAATTAACTGCTAGTTACTGAATACTGAAACCTATGAAATTTTTTTTTGTAAACTTTGATAGCCCACTTGACACCGTAAGCTTTTGGGGAAAATGCAATAAATTGATGTAGCAAACAAACTTAACGTTGCACGCTCAAAAAATCAGAAAATTTACAGTTTTACCAAGAATAATAGAATAATTTGAGACGAGATTGAGTTCACAACATATACATTTTTTCTGTATCTTATAATATCTTATAATATAATATAATATAATATAGCTGGGTGCCCGGCGTTGCTCGTGTACTTATTTATATAAACTCGAAAAAGTATTTAATTGAATACTTAAATATATTCCTTGAGTATTTCAGGATATAATTGTCAATTGTCACTCAGTCTTCATACGTTACGAAATATTACATTGCTGAAATTGTTAGCTAGACTCACAACTAATATAGCGCGAAAATTAACTTACATTTTCCGCAAGGATGGTAAAGTAATTCGTATTCTTCTTTATTACCATTTGATGGAGTATTGCTGTATAAAGTTATACTTTATATTTAAAGAAAATATTTCTGTTTTATTTCATTCCTAATAAAGGAAATATTTCCTTTGTTCGTTGCGTAGTAACGTCTTTCTCTCCCGAGACGTCATTGTCTCTTGGCGCGCAGTAATTTAATATTTAATGATCACGGGTTTTAATTATAATTCTTTCCACATGTATGCTAGGCGTTTCTCACCCTCACAGTACCGGTTCTCGTATTTTGAAGAATATGTGTACCAATTTTTGTTGCATTCTGTCCACGCGATAAAATTTGTATAAAGAACAACGTAAATACATACATACAAATATACATATTTTTTTATTATATAGAAGATTGTACTCGGCTATGTTTGTTATATTAGCTTTCAAAGCTATTGCTTTGTGGTTCGCGTACTTACAGATTACTACTCATTTGTTACGTTAAAAAAGGAAACGGCATTTTTAAGAGCTCCATCTGATTTATTTTATTTTATTGAAAATAGAACAAAAATATTTAGTTATTTACTTTTGCTTTCGAAGAGGAAATAATCCATAACAATTGACAACATCAAAATCAGTGATTGATCTGCTGAACGATTTAATTTGACAATTTATAAACGTATATTGGCCCTATTAAATAATGCTAAGAATAATTCAGTTAAAATGGTGAGATAGACTTAAATACGTTTCGAACACTTACAGAAAATCGTATTTACCAGAGTAATTAACTATCATAAAATATTTGTACTTCACTTGATACCGTCGACAAAGCGAATCGCATTGAGAACCAACAGAGCTTTTCGTCGAAGTATATATAATTTAGTATATAGCTTAATTTTGAGTTGCTGTAGACATTACAATTTCGATCAATCAAGCAACGAATGATCTAAAACCTCGATTAATCCATTTCTTACCCACGAAAAATAAATAGAAAATATAACGGTTACAGATTTTATTGTCACAGAAGGCTGTGACGAGTGACAACAATGGGCTGTATATTTTGACTGTAAGTGGCATTAGCTTATGGTCGACTTAGTGCACGTAGTTCACACAGCCATTGCAGATGGCAGCAGCATTCAGTAAAGGAATTCTTTGCCTTAAGATCAGAAAGGAACAAAAATAATAAATCCTACTAAATTTATACTTTATGCCAACTTATAATCCACGTCCAGATATTCCACACGCTTTTATATATTGACGTTAACCTTCAACTTTATTCTAAAAACATAATAAAAAAAGCTGAAACTTCGTCGTTAGCTCAAGCTATTATGAACTCTATTGGCACAACTACAATTGGTCCGAAGTACGGTATCCATCTTTTATAAATATATCATGCATATTACTTTATAGTGTACACTAATTTATTTAGTCCCAAAAATATTATCGCTCAGTACGCATCGTCACTAAACCAGTTAAACTATGCAGGTAGAGCAAATTCACTGTACCATTTCGTTTAAATTCGCCCTAAAAAGTCGCTCTGATAAAAAAAAATCCATGAAGAAGCGAAAATTACTTTCCTCTTTATATTCTGTTGCTGCATCTTACAGTGTTATTAAGCTTATTTTATCTTTTATTATCCAGGCGCTATCAAAAAGTGACGATGCTTAGTGACGTCCACACTAATCGGTAACTTTTAAGTTTCAATTACCTGATGCAAGACATCAGGTTTCAGTGTTCTACTTTATATTGTTACCAATAAATGTTTTCTGTATTAATTCCAACCAAATTGTATGGCATGAATAAAATTCAATGTTTTTATTTCAAAATGGAAGATTATTCACTCGTGTCACCACTTATAAACCCGAAAATAGTTTTCAACTGACGACGAAAGGATCTTTGTATTATTTGTAAAATCGGTCTATCATTATTCTTCTCTTACTTATGTTACGTCGCAGGATTTGCCTAATGTACGGGTACTGACGAGAAATTTCTTAGAGTTCTGTTAATCTGCCACTTAAATTTGCTGTGTTACTGAATGTTTTAAATGTAGCTGAAAATAATTTGTAAAGTTACAGTAGATCAGCATTGAAAACAGTTATAAGATTAAAGGAGGCTGTGTTAAAAAATAAAAATGGTTGGACGCAGCTTCTTAATTTTTACGGAATTTATAAAGTAGCTATTTAGTTTTTTAAACGGTCAGTATAGTAAAAATATTTTTTCAGATTTTCCATTGTCTGTGGAGTAAACGTTTAGGGAGAGGAAAATATATCAGTCAGGTAGTAATATTTAAAACATTGTGCGAATAGTAATTATCACTGAGATGGGAATCTGAGACGGGTTAGATTAAATAAAGTAGGTCTTCAAATTTCCTAATGCTCGGAATCTCTTGCTAAAGCTACAATTAATTTCTCTAATTATGACGACGAGTTGATTATGTTAGCTGGTTTCAACCTTTTTTTCATCCGTGATACTTTCAGCACTCAAAACACAACATTATATCATGATTAATACACGGCCTATGACAAATTCTATGAAATATATGTCAATGTTTGTTTATGTATCATTGTCAACAAAATTAAGAACGTTTTGGATATTTTATGATCAGACTAATTTATAGGTTTGTCAGTAGATTTTATGGTAATACCTTGTCCTTGTCAGGAACCTTTAGGTTGATCTCCGTGAGCGGTTTGCCGTTGGTGGCGGCCGCTTTCCTGAGGATGGCCTCTGCTTCTTCAACTCGACCATTCGCCATAAGCCAACGCACTGACTCTGGGAACAGCCTGTCAACATTAAGCTGAATTTTAAAATACAGCTTTTCATCTGTTAATATTAAAAAATTAATACTTATCATATTCTTCAATCAAATGTAAAATTTTGAAATTCAAACAAAGGCTTGAAAGAAAAGCGCTTGTTCAACATTAAGCTCGAAACAAATCTTCGGCATCATAATTTGTAAATCCCTTGTTTCGAAAGTGTAGACTCAATTAACCCTGTACCTTTGGGGTATCCGTTTCTCAGAAGGAAATTGCATCCACAGCTGATACAGTTAACTCTGACCCTCACTTTCGCTCCTGTACCGATTAGGTTTACGATGCTTCCACTTTAACTATCATTTATTGATTACTTACATGATAACCGGCGTTGCTCAGGTTGTCGTAATTAAACTCAGCGACATGCATAACCCAGGATTTGACTTCAATCTCGGTTGTTTTTTCGTTATTTATTTTTATGTAACGCCCCTCCAACCCCATCCATAAAGGTGATCCCCTCCCATGCCGAAATTGCAAAAAACTGGTGAAACGCTATCTATCTCATTGACCCGAAATAATTTATTTCGTCGAATATATCGGCCGTTTTATCATGTTTCCAAATTTCCGTCCCCGTCCACCGCCACCTTTTGGGGTTAAACGGCTTGTTGAATGACAGAATTAAACTCGGGGACATCCATAACTCCGGATTTTAATGCTATCTCTGTTGTATTCGCGTTATTTTCTTGTAACACCCCTCCATCCCTACCCGTAAGGGTGCTACCTTCCCATTCCATTAAGGGTTGAATACTTTTTATCTCTTTGACCCCGAAAAATATTTGTTTGACGCAATTATCGGCCGTTTTAACACGTTTTAAAATTTCCTCCCCGTCCACCCCCGCTCCTGGAGGTGGTAGAAGTCACTCTCCCCCTAACGAGTACTAAATTTAATGAAATTTTCTCCACGGGTGTAGATTTGTATGCAGAACATACAAACACACATACAGTCAATTTTATTTATAAGAAAATTAATGAAATTAATTAATTAACAGCATTAATTTTTGTGTGTCGAGTAAACTACAGAAGCTTTTGTACGTCATATTATTCTGTAATTATATGGGATAACTATTTTCTAATTACAACAATTATTTTTTGGATAATTTACCCTTTCGTCAAAGGCTAGATATTCGTTTCTAAATGATATAGAAATCATGTTCGTATTATATACGAAATTTGGATTTACTTTTCTATCTACATTCGGACAACATACCAAGATTATATTTTCCTTGCTAACGACTTTTCTATCACTTGAATATCTCATTTGTTGCATGTTAAAGGTTAAATGCCAAAATTTAATAGAAAAAAATATATTTTAAAAATACCTTAAATAACAGTTAAGCAGTGTCTCAACAAATGTTTTATTTCTATTTAGCTTCAATAGTCATATGATAGTAAAGAATGTACATGAACGTGAAAACTATTTGAATAAGTCAAATTTTTGAAAGCCGTATTTGCATTAGTGTCCAGATAACTCCATACTGGGAAGTTACTAAGTTACTTAGGGAAAAATATTACTATGATGATTGAGAAAAAAATAATTATTCTTTGAATTTCTAACATTAAATTAAACTTGCGGAAAAAGTTTGCAAATTTGGAAGTCAGATTACAGAAGACTTTCGTTGCGATCCCATTTCTTGCAAATGGACACACAAAATAAGGAATGAGACTTTTCGGAAAATATCGACAAGGGAAATTTTTTAAGAAATCTGAACAGAAGTCGAGATAAAAGTTCGAGGAGCGCATATTGCTGGTTAACAATATTATAGCAGTGGGTTGAAGGGTAAGAATTTTCGAGGAACAGATGGAAATTTATGAAGTAAATAATTATAGATGTTAAGTTACGATTACAAAATAATACGCGATATGCTACACTGGATTTACGAAGTAGGAATGACGTTCATATCTACGTCGTGATTTCTGGTTCCGCAGGTTCCCGCGAGATGTTCGTGTCACAGGCACGTATCATAACAATCAAATATCCTACTTCTGTGAAGCTCACCAGGCGTAGACGAGAAACATGATGCCGGGGGCGTGGGATGCGATGATGAAAGCCCTCCAGCCGCGGATCCACCAGCCCAGCAAACCCAAGATCACCTGCCCCGTGGACTCCAGGCAGTTGATCACCACGCCACCCAAGTCTCGCTTGTCCGGACCCACCAGCTCCAAAGCTGAAACACATACAATCCGCAATCCTATACTTATTCCCCTTCACGGAACAGAAAAGTTCTTACATTCTACATAGATAAATGTTTTCTCTCCTTCATTGGTGTAGTGGAACTCCCGTTCCAAATTGACATAAGTTAGTTGAAATAATTGTGGAACGATTAGAGAGTGTCAAATCTCATCTAAGAAACTGTCTATCAGTTTTGCGATCGAAACTGAGGGTTCACATTTCCTCCTTGCTATTATGAACTGTTCCAGTTTCTATACTAAAAGTTGCGTCTGAACTGCAGAAAAAAATGGGCGAAAGACAATGTGTAATGATTCTGCCGTAACCTCAGAAAATTGTCAAATTTTCGACCAGTACTCGCGGAAACCTATACGAAAACTATGTGTCGTTGGCAAGAATTTGTGTGAAGTTGAAACAAAAAAATCCGAATGCAATGCGTCTCGTCTTGAAGATTGTCCTCATTATCTGCGATATACTTTTTATGACTTGTTGCCAACGACAACTGGATCATCTTTCACAGCTACCACCACATAAAAAACATATTTTACATGGTTCTTATAAACCTAAAAATTACTTTGCCAATTTTACTGGAACTAACATTATATATATATAAATATATATTGTAATAATTAAATATAATAGGATTTTAAATGAACAATTATAAACTTTAAAACAAAAAAAATTATTTAACAAAACTTGAAACAATTATACAAGTTTAAAAACAAATCTCAATCTCTCAAAGGTCTTAACTGGGTTTGATAACGGAGAACCTTTAAACATAATCAAAGAACACAAAATTTAGATTTAATTTAACAAGAAATATTTATTCGTCTAGACATAGACGAAATTAATTATCGACGAACTTATTCTACAACATGGATTTTAAATTTAAACAGTTTATTTCATCAACACTAAAGAACGATATCTGACATTATCTTTTAAGTCGGTTTACAAAAATCATTTTACTGTTCTCTTGCTACTTACGGCTGCCCAGGATACTTTCACCTTTCGAACACAGTGGTGGGGTTTCACAGATTCTATTAAAATTCACTGATTCTACTAAATAATGTTGGTTTGAAAAAGAAAGTTTGTGGTATCGCGACGACTTTACTCTGCTCTGTTTCGACGACGACTGGTTTACTGTAAATTTATCAAGTTCTCTCTCCTATGCTTTGGCTGCGACTTTAAACTGCAATCTTTTGACGACGACTCTTCTTAAACAATGTCCCTCTTACTCACATCCACCAGCTTCGGTGAGCGCTGAACAACTAATACCTTAAACAATGTCTCTCTTAATCACATCCTCCATTTTCGGTGAGCGCAGAACAACTCCTCCCTTAAACAATGTCTCTCTTAACAACATCCTCCATCCTCGGAGATCGCAGCACCACTCCCCCGCTTAAAAAATGTCTCTCTTAAACACATCCTCCAGCCTCGGTGATCGCCGCACCACTGACCCCTCAAAAGCTTATCTCCGCCCTTATATACTCCCTGTCTCTTACTTTTTCCATTGTTCGAAAACTTCGTCGCAAATGCCAGTTGACAGATTCTTCCATTATCACACGATTTATATCATGCAGCTGCAGTTCCGTAGTCAACAAATGGCTAACTACTCCGTCATGTCAAGCCGACAATCGAGACAGGACCCGCAATTACTTGTCGTCTCCACCCCCACACGCACGTGCACGGTTTCTCAAGACCACACACCCAGCAGTCCCAAGAACGAAGAAAAACTTAAACCTAAATAAACACGTTACAAAATGCCCCTCCAACAGTCCAGACTATCAATCACAAACAATGCCTCACTTAACATGCATTACAATATATATATACATTGTAATTAACCAAGAAATCACAAACAGGAATTATGTAATAAAAACTATTTTTCTACTAATATGTAAATTTATTCGAAATAATTTTTTATAAATGTGAATTCGAGGATTGTTGTATAGACAAAATGCTGCAAATCAATGTGTGTTTACAGTCATGTAAGATCTACCGGACCAGTTGAAGAACGTTGTGCTGAACTGTTTTCGCCATTTTATCAATATTAAAGAATTTCCAAATCTCCCCCTTTTACATTTAACAATGTCACTATTCGAGGCCAATAGTCTCTTAAGAGAACCGACGGGCATTAGAGATGTCCATTGAGGTCCCGGATGGCGGAGTAATCATCATGATCAACATCTTTGGAAAGCCCACGCATGAAAGACGAAAATGATATCCCCAGGATTTGTTAATCACTGAAGCCTCATTCGCAAAGGCGATATTTGTATTCAAATTCGGAAAACCATTAAATTGGTCAGTTCATTGATAAATTGTCTCTCAGGTGTGAATTTCAGAATATTGCAAAGATAAAATTACTTGATATTTATATTAAAAGAGCTACATAAGGTCCTGACCTAGGATGAATACGATGCCGAACATCATGCTGCCGCTGAATAACATTTGAATGAACTCCGAAGCAGCGAAGACGATGTAGCTGGGCGAGAAGGATCGGGCCAGCCCAATGATCCCGGTCATCACCAGGCACACGATCAGCACCTTCTTCCTCCCGAATCTGCACAATACAAAAACGTGCGTTGGACAGGTTTCAGATAATATTTGTGGCTCGAAATGTATACATATTGTGGTAATTAAAAGGCAATTAGTAATTAAAAATTAAAAGAAATTTTGGACTTGAATTGTTAGCGGCAAAAACACATAAATTACACATAAAAATTGACGATAATATAACAGGTCTAAAGAATTGTAGACTGTTGGCGCGCTGAATGGAACATGTATGTCAGTCGGCGATGAAGTACAGCGGAAAGCGGTTGTTATAGAAAGAGACCAGACGTCGTCAAAGTATTGCAAAATAAAGTTGTTGAATTAAAGCAGTGTGTAGCATTCATCGAGGTATTGCAGCGTATACCAGTTTTGTCAAAATATAACTTTGTAAAGTCTTCGTGGAGGAATCATTGCAGAATAGAGTTGGTGAATTATTGCAGAATAAGTCGTCGTCGAGATACAGCCAACACTTGCTAAACCAACAGTGATGTGTAGAGTCAGTGAAAAGAATGGCCTTATTAGAATGTAAAGTGTGTGTAACTGTTTCTGAACGAGTTAAAAATTTCCCTGGTGCCAGAGAACTGTAAGTCATATATCCATTAAATTATTATTGTAAACAATTAATTACAGATAAATCGTCAGATTTCGGGTTTTTGAATATCGTTAATATTTTATATTGCATTGTAAAAATAATTTGAAGTTGAGAATAGCTTTACAAAAATTCAATTGTCAACAAATATATTTATTTATTTAAATGCCAGTGACGACCCTGAGAGAGAGAGAGAGTAAAACTGGATTGTACGTGTTAACTATTGTAAAAATTTCAATGCACAACTATTTGTAAATTTAAATCTTTGAGCAATGAATAAATTAATGTGTTTGTTCAGTTAAAATTTCTTATTTATTAAATATCCTTTCATTTAAAAGTTAAATTGTTTAAATTGATGCATTAACGCGGGCTAGCTGTTATTATAGTTGTTTATTACTTTATATATATATATATATATATATATATATATATATTTCAAAGTTAACTGCCCAAAATTGACGGCGATCCAATTATGAAGATTATATAATTTATTATGTCCTCTATAATTACTGAGTACTGGTTCGTATTTCACCAGAATACTAGCGCCACCGTAATAAAATATATATTAAGAAAGTGTTATCAATCTAAAGATATTGCAGTTATCCGTATACAATAATTCGAGTGATTTAAACATGGCTGAACTATGTTGGCCATGGGAAAGTAGAAATTCAAATTTGTTCATCAGTTTTTGAGTTCATCCCGTTGAAACAGACTTATTACGGTTTTATATATGTGGAAATGTTACGTACGTCTCATACCACGGTTATTTTTTAACTGTGTACTATTACCCACAGATACAAATACTTTAGTTAGGTTACAAAATATTTCAGATACTGTCGTTTCTACTCAACACCTTTTCGTAGACACACAAATAAAAAACTTAATGATTGTCACATAGTTTTGAGATGAATGGCAATTCATTTTATTTTTACAAATTTATTATAAATTACTTGTGGAATTGAGTGAATATTGGAGTATTTTGTGCCACTGTTTTTGTATGTCGCTGTTGCAGTAGCAAGTTTCCCGTTGAATGGTAACATTTTATTTTAAATGGATCGCCTGATGACATGAACACAAAATCACACATTATCAATGTTTATTAATATTAAGCTTTATTTTCCATTACGGATGAGTAATATAAATACTCGTACATGTGTGTGGTGATAAGTTACTGGCCGTAAGACCAAAGTGCATTTTCAATTCCTTCCCCATTACAGCATCGAACAAAGGTCACCGGCCTGTGTGTTCCAATCACTGATTCAGATCTGCGTTGCTGACGGCTGTCTATAATCTCTTCACACTTGAGCTGCTATTAGCACGAACGACTATTGTTCTAGAGATATGATATAATGTAGAGGCACAGATTTGCGAGATAACTGCTATTCATTCCCAATGTCTCAATTGCGAGTCGACGGAAGTTGTTATGAGCGGGATCGGGATATCTGATCAACTAGTGCAACAAAAATGAATCGAAAACAACGCAGAGAACTATGGGCGCTTCATTTTCAAATATGACTGAGCTACATTAAAACATTTACTTGGAAAATTCAACTTTATCAATAGTAACAGGCAACACAAGACAATTACCGATCCCTTTATCTCGCTATTACTGATGAAGACACCAGAAAAAGACTGAGATGTTTAAAGTTAATTTTTATAACTTTCAGTCATACTTTTCATTTTCAACGTAACCTTGACCAATCAATATTTTCAAGGTTGAAGGCCTTTCATTTAATTTCTTAGTTGATACATTATGGATATTTGAGCCGTCCAAAAGTTTCAATAGGCTAAAAATAACTTTAATAGCGGCTGAAAAATTCTGAATGTTCTGAAATGTACTTGATGTTGAACTTTCATCCAGCAATTATCAGACGCAATATATTATAATTGCTGGTATGATGAGCGAGTCCTACTATTATATATATTGTAGTAATTGGGCGTCAATTAATAATACATTATGAAAACAATTAGAATTTTTATAAACGCAAATCATTAAATTCATCAATAGATTATTACAATCCAAAACATAAAATATGAACTTTTAATTCTGAAAAAATTCGAAATCTGACGACAATATCTTTACTTATGAGTTAACAGATAGTAATTCTGTGGATTCTTACCTTACTGTTTCTGGTACTCAAGGAATTTGTCTCGTTCTTACACACACACACACTTATTGCACTTTATACACAGGCCATTTTATACACTGACTCTAATCAACACTTTTAGTTTTGCAATAGTTGGTTCACTGTTCGTTTAAGAAACCCTATTAGCTCGTTCCGAAGAATGTTAACTGCTGGATGCAGTTACCTGGGCTTCCAAAATTGAAGAAATGGTCTGAATCGAGAATATAATAATTTAGCCTCAACACTAAATATTTAGCGTTGAATATTACGTAGTTATCTCACAGACTGCAACTTGTAAAAATGTTCTAACAGTTTTAGCTGTTGTTAGATGTATCCAGACACTTTCTGGATTTTATACTTTTCGTCTGTCCACTGCTATATTTCCACGAAGACTTTACTGGAGCTCGGCTCCCCACAGACTCTGCTATGCGCGTCTAGCGAACCAACCTCTACATTACCCACAAACATTGCATTCTTGCCACATTATTGTGCACGACTTGTGTGTTTCATACCGCTAACAATGCGAGTCCAAATTTTTGTTTATTAATTAAGTATTTCCTTTTAATTATATATATATTACATTTATGAATACAGAAATTCAAGGGAACAGATTCATTTTGATTTTTTAGTTAAGATAAAAGAGCTTGGTTTACCCTGCACCAATTTTTTTATATGCGCGTTGTTTGATTTGTGACTTTGTTGATAAATGCGCTTTCGAAATAACTCGTTGAACACCATAATATACAGACCTTGATCATGAAATTTGGTATTCTGGGCTTTAAATATTTTAAAAATAAGATGGTATCCTATAGAAATACTCGTCAACCTATCACATGTCTAAGAACGAACATTTGTCCTGCTATTCCAAACTTATGCTTTCGTACACCATATCTAAAATTTTCCTTTACACATTTTAACCACTCTGTTCGTATGCGGTTTCACATTAGTCTTACGTTGCATAATATATTAAAATAATAGGCATATACTATGCAGTTTCTTGGGATTACTTTGCGCGTAAGTGTGCTTAATACTATTTAAGTATTTCGACGTACAATCAAGTTTGGAAAGAAGTGAGAAATTGCACTGAAATCGCAAATTATTAATCAAAACCTAAATTACTTCATTTTTTACCGAGTAACGATTCGGAACAGAGGTTTAATTGCAAAGTCATAATTTAAGCTCAAAGGTTTGCAATTTGGAATTTCCATTGTCTGACTGGTAGAAGTTATAATTTTAATACCAAAGAAATGAGTAAGAAGATGTGTCTGGTGTAGAAACCTTTATTTCAGAATTTATTTAAAACTTATCGTCTAACTTGTATATCTCAGACAAGAAGTCCAAAAAATCAAATTTTTTATGGACGCAACAACAACTAAGGTCATCAGCGCCGTCCTACATCCTTTAATCTCACTGTTGAGAAACTAATTTGTGGGGGGGTTTCTAGGAATGTCCTATTAAATTCATATTAGGGAGGAAGTCTATGCTTGAGTAACGGAAAATTTCCCCCAAGATACAAGCTCGTTGAACATGAAAAAGGCAGTGGCAGAATAATTAAGGTCTCTTACATTAACATATATATTAATTTGCACAACAAATTAAATCTATGGAATACATATTCATTCTTTATTTAAATCTCGATTCAAATAGCAAGACGAAAAATATTAAATACTTTGATTTCACTTAGGACTAATATTTTATTTGAACGTAAGGAAAATTATTTTGGAACCACTTCTAAGAGATTAATGGAGTATGCTTTTTTAAATTGGCGTCGTATCGATCCGCCTTTCTTAAAGCTGTTTTAACTACCCAGTAAATTTTCCTCTATTCAGACAAATGAAGCATTCATCTCTTTATTCACGCAACACTCGACTCTAGGAAGTTAAACGCATCCAATTTTTAAATAATTCCAACCAACACAAATGCTATTTAACTTGTTTCTTAGGTAATTGCAAATCTTTCTTTCCTTATGACGGAGCCCGAAAATATATTTGAAAGAACAGCTCCACAAACTTTAAACTTCGGTCCAAGTAGTTCTAAGCAAGAGCTGACTGGGGGTTGATTAGTTTGTATTAGTTTTGATGTGTAATATTTTTAAAATATTCAACTTACTGTGATATTAGCAACATACAAAACTAATTTCTCGTAGTTTGATTTATTACTAATGCAGAATTGAAGGCGTTGGTCTATTCGTGGAGAGTAGGCAGAAGATTTTCCAATCACCTCCAATTTCGAAAAAACATCTCTCTTTCTCCCCATTTATTTCTGTTACGGAACAAGTCATAGTCAAAGGAGTTAAACCTGAGGAAAACATTTTCTCCGGAGGAGGGAGCTTGGGTGTTATGATGGAAACTTTTATATTCCAGCTCGGTTTGGAAACACGCGCAACGCTTTGCTGGTGTAATATTATAGTTGTGTAAAGCGTGTGTTATAAGTATTTAATAGCATGTTTAACGTTGTGCACGTAAAAAATTACTCACGCAGAAAAAGTTACTTTATCTGTAAATAGCGCAGTCGACTGTAATGTCTTTAGTGAGATAGAAAATTTTTGTCTTAAAGTAGATTTTATGCCCAGCTACTTTTAATATAGGTAATATAACGAAGTATTGTGAATATTTTCTAACTATATCCGCATTTGCTGATTACAATCAATGTGAGTTATATAAATTTTGTACCAATTCTTTAAACTGTCTTTCATTACCTGTTTCTTGATTAAAACTGCTTTTTATAGGTCGTTTGGATAACCTGATGTTAAAAAATTATTCATAATAAGAATACTTTGTCGTATGTATTTGCATTTATTTTTTTATTATTTATAGGCGTTTTAAATGCCCAATTTTCTTTTAACAAAAGGAGAGAATGACATATAAAAGAAAATGAAAATTCACTTGAGAAGAGCGAAATGCAGATGCTCACAGCAAATGAGAAAGTTGAAGGCCACACATTCCACTTTCGAGCTTGCCCTATTTCTACATCAACAGTTATTTACGAGGAAAGGTTATACTAGTTATCCCAAACGGAAAATTTTCAAATAAACGTATGTGTTATCTTCCACAGCACGAATGGCCTTAAATTT
This sequence comes from Zhengitettix transpicula, assembly GCA_037074705.1. Taxonomy (NCBI): domain Eukaryota; kingdom Metazoa; phylum Arthropoda; class Insecta; order Orthoptera; family Tetrigidae; genus Zhengitettix; species Zhengitettix transpicula. Next base: position 1,000,607 of record CM073595.1, on the reverse strand, counting down.
TATCACTAACCATAAAGCTGGAAGTTCTCCCATAACGGCAACAGCTCCAAGAAATGTTACTGTACCGAGTATTCCTTTTAGGGCAACCTTCTGGGATGATCTACGTGGATCTGCTTCTCATTCCGCGTCATTCAAACGTCTCTCATCTGAGACCCTTGCTGTGGACCAAGGACTATGTTTTTTTTTTGTTTCTCCTTAAAATCTTGAGATTGATTAGATTATGACGGCGAAGCCGAGGCGCCAGAGTCATGGGGACAGAATTACGTATATTTTCACCTCTTAAAGTATGTCCGTTTCCTCCTGAAACACCGTGTAAATGAATTCTTCTCGCTTTCTTGTATTTGAATTAATACAGGCGTTAAGAGCTCACTACCTACTGTACTCGTTAAGATAATAAAAACCATTAAAGATTAGACTTCGTAATGCACCCAATAAAATTTGTAAGAAAATATAATTTTCAATTATTTCAACAAGTTGATTTTTACATTAAACTTTTGGGAAAACTGGGAATGTGATCCTAAATAGTTTCCAACGGCCAGAGTTAATGGAAGTAGATTCAGGTGAAATAAATATTCATTACGATGTATATAACAATTCCGTCAATTAGATCGAATAAGTACAGAAAATTATTTAAAACTTGGTTGGCTTAGGCTCGTTTCACATTTACACGACAATCGGCTAAACGACATCAGAATGACTAAAGAAAGGTTTAAGATCTTATGAGACGTTTCACACTAGGCCGGCGCTGTGTCCGTCCAGGTTCTCCTACAGCAGAGTCCCGACTGTCGTCCAAGTGCGTCAGCCTAGAGGATGATTAAGTTATGGGGCGTTTCACAACTACGCGGCCCGATTCGTCTAGTCTACAGTTTTCCTGGTTCATCACATGCGTTCTTTAAGTAAAATATTTTTGCACTTATATTTTTTCCATTATCATCACGAACGATGTACAACTACTTATAAATTTAATTCGTGATCGACTCGTTTTGTGGAACAAAAGGAGAGAAGTACATAAATACAGATTACAGAATAAAAATTCTTCGGAAGAAGTCTGCAGGGAATTAAGAAATGTATATGAAAATATGGATGATAAAAAAAAGGAATATGGAGTGTACAATACAATACCTATATTCATTTTGTTAAAACTAATTTTAACAGCTTGGAAATTCTGCTTGTTCCAAAAAAAATATTTATTAAGCACACATTTTGCCAGTTTTGTTTCCCCATATATTAAATGTAAGACAGATGCCATTTTACTGAGTCCGTGTGAGGTAAAAAGTAATCATCATCGCGTTTCTCACGTTATTTTCTGAAATTCCTCCACATACTCATCCACTTCTCGTTGTACGTCTAAACCCCAGTTCTAGACCAAGTATCTGTCCCTTTCAAGAACAAAATTATGTAAAACTTTACAAGCCTTTACAATGTCAATTAAGGATGTAAGTTCTGTGAAAAATCCTCCATATTTTAGATATTCTACAAACTCTACAAGACCTCTTGAGACGCGATAATTAAAACTCTCATTGGATTGACATTGAGCGTCCAGTAAACAGTCGAATTTATTATTTATTTCTCTTAAAATTTTAGAATCCATCTGAAAAGTTCGAAAGTAGGGATGAAATGAATAGTGGTGGTTGAATTTTTATTGTACGTTTTATTTTACGTCTGACGTTTTGCAAATATATTTTATTAGAATAAATAAATATGACTTATTTTTTTTGCGATTGTGATTTGCAACATTTGTACAAAGGGGTTGTGTGTCATGCATGCCCTGAATCATGTGTTGTGGCTTTGAATTGATTTTTCTATCCGTGTAAGAAGATCGTCGAAATTTTCAATACCCTTACGAAAATATTAAAAAACTTGTGTTCAAATTTTCTCAGCTCCTCAAAATGAACACAGAGTGCCCCTAACGTGTCTCTTTTCATAATCGTTGGACAAAACCACTGCATCATTAATTTTTTTCGTTTTTAAAAACATCTCTACCAGACTATGCAACGGAATAACTTATCACGCTCCATATTCGTAGAATATATGTCGGGCCGACAACCGGCTGTATGTGATGAGAGAAAGCAAGGAGCTGTGGCCGGCTAAAATGTAGTTAAAGCTGTTGTCGGATAAGTGTGAAACAAGCCTTAGACGGTAAAAGAGAACGACGTGGTGAAGAGGGAGATTCGTGTGTGACTCACCTGTCAGAGACAGCTCCCATCACTGGCAGACCCACGAACTGCCCTATGCTGTTAAGGGTTCCTACGAACGACAGCTTCCACACGCTGTTCTCGCATGTCACGTCGAACTGCAACAAGCAAGCAGCGTTCGTAATCTCTGCAGCTGACATAGCCGAATGGAGATTTAAACTGAGCGTCTTACCTCACTCTGGATGGACGTAGCGTCGCCGCCGTACACCCACGAATTGCAGGACTCCGTCAGGTTGGAAGACGCCCAACACGTCCCGTTTTCCATTCTCGTGATGTTCTGGTAGCGGCGACAGCCGTTTGGCTGAAGGTCTCCGTTTTTTGGTTGCATCGGCACCACGTTGCGCAGCCATGGCGGCTCGTACACCGGCGTCTCGCTGTCGCACTGCGGGATCCGGCATCTGCGCCAAATATAACTCAACTGCTGAAGCGCTTCGTAACCTAACGTCTAATTAAATCCTGCTATTCAAATGGGATTTCGTTTTTTCATCGTTATCATGTCCTTGTTATATCAATTCATGGAGTATTATAAGCTACTGAACGACTGACGTGGCACATTCTGGAGTTGATATATGTGATGATGTCGTGTTTGGTCTTATCAAATTCTTTGGGAAATTGGGAAGGAACCGTCGCTGTGATGATGCACCTTCCGAAGACTCAGTAGCACTTAGAATAACACTCATAATATGAAAGAGGTATTTAGAAAGACGAAGTTCTGTTATGCAAGCGTTCACAGTAGCCTTCAAACCTGTATCCGTGGTAGTTGGGAGGAGATTGTCTAAAACGTCCGTAGAATGAATAAGCCAAACAGATGGAATTCCTTCAATATTAAATCAAGAATGGATGCTATCAAACCGCAAGATAATCATTTCTTCCTACGCCCAGTCAGCTTTGTAACTCGACTGAGGTCGTATAAACACCGTATCCTAGCAGTAATTTTATCGTCCGGTGTCGTGGGAAGAAGAATCTTTCATTACAACGTCTCAACAACACCGCCAATAAATTCCTCTTTAGTTTATATGAACAAGCTCAAAATGCATAAATTATAAACACGTTCTCTTCATTTCAAATCTTTCATTCCCCTCTTATAATTATAGATATGAGTTGTTATAAAATTGAATTTTCTCTCATCACGGTTTAAGTATGCGGCATCTGAAAAGACATTCTCTTATCACAGTAAAAAGGGTGATTCATATTTTAAAGTTACCTCACTTTTTTTGGGGGGGGGGGGATCAACAGGCAACATGAGAGTAATCCACGTTGAGCAACTCCCCTTTAATAGCACAAGAAGGATTTGAAAGGGGGGATGCGGAAGGGTAGAAGAAGGTAGCCAAGGGTTACTAGGGCCCCCGGACTATATTTTAAGGATTCTACCCGGCATTCGCCTAAAGAAATCAGGTAGGTCGGGCATTGGGTACATGTCCCACGTCCTTCCGATAGCGGGAGAGGAGTTTGCTGTGGGGACACAGCATTCCCTTCTCCGTGCCTCGACCAGTTTAGGAGGCAGCTGGCCGACTATTCCAATGGGAATAGTGGACAACTCTTACCGTATGCCCAAGGTCTGTGACCCCCGGAACATAGACCTCTCAGAACAGAGGTGCCTCGGCTTGTGGAAACCTTAGTTCAAAAACGGAGAGGAAAAGGCATCCCCAAAGGTAGCCCCTTCGTATCTCTCCTACAAGGTTCTGCCTGCGAGAGAACATCGCTCGCAGGTTACCTGCGAGAGAATCCTCTCCCAGGCGTGTCTTAAGTTACCTCATTAGTTTCTGTCGGTGTTATAAAACGTTACCTCGTAACACGGATGAGAGAAAACTGTCATTTTCTAACAATCTACCTACCTGTAATTATAAACGAGGAATTATAGATTTTAAGTTAAATGATCATATTTATAATAAAATTGCAAAAAAGTAAATAGCTTTCAATAACACTTAATAAATCACTTTATTTGCATATGGAAGAAGAAATATGATTTGTTTCTCAATATTCTACCTATTTAACTTTTAACCCCGGTTATAATCAGTAAAATTAAGTAAAACACTTACTCCTTCGAAACATCTGCCAATTTTGGTATCTGCTTGAAGAATTCGTGATTGTAGTTGCCTATTATTTATGTGATTAAATAGCTCAAACGAAGGCAGACATATTAAAGTTAGTTACGGAAAGCGCCTGGAAATAATATACAAAATAATTTTCTCATAAAGTTTCTACTTTACGGAACTGTATTTTGGTTTCCTTGCATAACTACGAGAAAAATCCAATTGAGAACTAATGCGCCAATGAAGATTCATTTAACAAAATCTCACGATTACCTTGAAACGTGCTCACATTGTTCGTAAATCAATTTTGGCAGGATAGTGTCAGGATTATAGACAGTGTCAAAAGTTTATTTGTCGTTCTCATGACAGAGATAATACCTATCAGTGTTCCATTCGATAAAAAAACAATTTTGGATACAAAACTAGACCAATTGCTTTTTAATTGTTGTGATCATTCGCTACTTTAATTTCCTTTGGAAATGTGAATGCGTGTTTCATTCTAAGCGAATCTGGCATATTAGAGTCGTTTAATTCATTTCCGCGTGCATCGAATTAGCATATACAGTATATATGAGCCGTCATAATCAATATTACAATGACCAAGAAAGGTTTTGAATAGCAGAGAGACTCAATTTAAATCTTAATTGTTGTTACGTTATAACAAAGTACACGTTTCCGGATAACAATGTCCATGCATAAATCCTTTGTATGAAATTTCGCGACATTTATCTGGAAATGTCAGACTTATTGTTTTCTAAATTATTTTTACAATATACCATTTACTACATTTACAAATTTGGAATTGTGATTTTACGAATGTAAAATTTCAATACCAACAACAACAAAGCCGTAATAGAATATTTCCATACGACAACTTCTAGATAAGAAAATATTTCAAATGAATATAAATGATCATATTTATAATAAAATTGCAAAAAAGTAAATTGCTTATAATAACCATTAATAATAATTATGAATATTTTCTACATCACAAATTTATCAAAATATTGTAAGAATATCGAATATCCATCATTTACAGATCCACTAATACCCTTTCCTACTTGATTAAAAACCACAAGGACCCACGGGACATCTACAGCAAACATTGTGTTGTTTACAAAATCTCTTGCTTTAATTGTAATTCCTGCTACATAGGACAAACAAAATGTTCCCTTAATACACTTATCAAGGAACATATATCTAATATCAAACTTCCCATTGATAAATAATCTGTAGTATCCAAACATATCATCAATGCTAAACATACATTTGATTGGCAAAATGCTAAGATTTTAGACATTGACACCAGGTACAATTCCAGGCTCATTTCAGGGATGCTTCACATTAAATCAAACATCACAGCAATTAATGTACAAACAGACACTATGAAGCTCAATAATTGCTATGATCCCTTATTATTACGCTAAACCTTGTTTTCCCATATTTGTTGCTCCCTTATTGTTAGGCCACCCCTTCGGCTCTGCCATTGTCGTTGCGTTTTCGTCGCTTTTGAATTTCGTCAACTGTCAAGTGCAGTTGTGTCACTCTAGGCTCTTCTTAGCACCTGACGAAAGGGACAAGGATCCGGGAAAAGTTGTGTGGTATTTATATTATCACTTTTTTGACTGAATTGGCTGTCTTTCTTATTCAAGAAAACATTCAGTTAAAGAAATATGTTTTTCTTTGTAAATTGAACTGGAAAACATTGACGTTTATAATGACTAAATTTATATTTCAAATTATTAACGGACAGTGTGTCTTTTATTTATATTTATAATATTAATTAATTTTATGTTTGTATCTTGTATTGTTTCCGCCATTATTTCTGTGTAATTTTATTGATAACCGAATCACTGAATCAGAAATAGTTATCGTAAATGTAAAGGTCCTTGGAATTATAAACAAAATTATGTTTGTAGTAACGAATAAATTCCGAACAATTTAATAAGGACTTTGTTACAGTTTCGTCGCAATTCGAAGGATCTTTGGAAGAACAATACTCGCCCTAGAATTACGCCAATTGAAATAAGACGTGGGATTTATTCATTTGTTCCCCAATTGTGTTCTAGTATTTGAAAACATTCCTAATAAGCAACATGCAGATAGCGAAAGATTTATAGGAAATGATAAGACACCAATTAAAGAACAAGAAAAATGATAATGGGAGTGAGTAGAAAATGCCAACGTTTAATGAAGTCACTTCTCATGAAAAAAAATTGTTAAAGCTAAACCGACAAAACTTTAATTTCAGACGAGTAATTATAATTCAATAATACATTGAATAACCAGTTATCGGGTTTAAAACGGGGCAGCCGTTAAGAAATCGAAAAACATTTTATTATACCTGATAACGACGACGGAACTAATTTTCGAAACGTTCTACGTTTTTATAGCTGTTGCTAGTGTTGGAAGCCGAGACACTGGGAAAGCAAAATACATCATTTGAATTTACAGAAAGAAACGTGCTTATTTAGAAATAGTGTGTATTGGTTCAACCGAAGGAAACGTTGATTGTTCTCCGAAGGAGAGGAAAAATTGCGATATAAAACTATTGTCTAGAGAATATTTCATATTTATTAGTTTCGACTATTTTGTTATACATTTTAGAACTGTTGGATTTCGAAAAAAAATTATTTGTGTGAAGGATTTTTGTTTACGTGTTACGCACGGGTCTTCTTAATCAGGTTTCAACGACAATACATGACTAAATAATCGCGCATTCCACTGAAGCGCTTGAGTTACGACAGTGAACGCTAATATTATTACGCTTGCAAACCATCTCCAGCTCGGGTTTATCCATAAATTTCGATCTTAGGATTTTTAATGGCAAGTTTTATTTGTGGATGTTTATTAGAACATACCTGTAGGGCAATTCTGCCGCGGAGAAGACGTAGGTGATGCTGACGACTCCGGAGAACAGTGCGGGGAGGCTGAGCAGCAGGTAGATGTAGATCTGGTACTTGCCGAATTGACCGATCCTCTTGAGCACGTCGTCGAGGTCCTCCTCGGTCTTGCTCATCTTACAACTGAAACAGTACGGGGCCGCCGCTTTGCAGCTTATCGCGGCTTATCAGCGCGTCATGGCGATGCCAGCTACTTGCCAAACTCACAGATCAAACCACGCAACATTACGCACGATGCCTCTACGAAATCAATTTTCCCGTTTGGTAAAATGAAGCACGATAGTTCGTCGAATTCGTCGTTACTGCGGCAATGACGAAAGGACTTCGCCAGCGACATCGCCGTGGATACCGTTCAAATTATCAAATAGGCTTTGGGGGCAATGAGAACCTTTTCCACGCCACCTGAGTCAGACTTTCTCCAGTTACACGGGATTTCCGTAGCTCGTCAGGCTTCCCACTCTCCTGTCAATTTTGTCAAGTTGGAAACTACGAGAAAAAAAAAATTAATTGTAGTAGAAGAAGACACGGTGGTCCAGTTGACATTCCTGAAGATGTTAACTAACACTGGTGGGACCGCTGGGAGAAGTGTACAGGAGATTAGGAATACGAATAAATAAACTTTAATCGATCAAAGGTCCTATACTTTTAATAGACTTTGTATGTATCTACGTCCTCATGGGTTTGAGCAAATAAAATTGTTTGTTATTTTTTGATAAAGATTACTAAAGAAGGAGGTGTGAAAAATATAATTCTGATGAAAGAGAAGTGTAATAAGGATTTCAAAAGAGGTTCCTAAAATTACTGTAGTGTATTTTCAACAATCAGAAGATTTTGTAGTGTAAATTGAGGTCCAAAAATATTTTGAAAACAATTGGAACATAGTTGTGTCGATAGTGCTTGAGTAATTGTACGAGTCATGTTACTTTGCGATATAGACCTACTTCTAATAAAACCTGTGCAATATTGTAAATTTGAGCGTATGACGTTTATCACAGCATATAATTAAAATTATTAGCTGTCTGCACTGTATAATTATCCTTCTATCTCTTATCATTCATTATCTACAGCATATTTTTGAAAATACGAAAATTGAGAATTGCAAAAATTGACTTAACTATTGACAGGAGACCGTAAAAGGTGATCAATTTCAGACCTTTTTGAGCCTTCAAGGCCGAGTGGTTCAGCCTATAGACTTTCTTATTATTACCTCAGCTCATTATATATAATCACAAGTGAAGAGTTGAAAAATTTTGTAAATCCGTATATTTATAAATGGTTATATATATACAAATGGTTGGTCCCATTTTAACCAAATGTAGTACAAAAGTAAATATTAGACGTATAAACGACATAAGTGAATTTCCTTGCAATATATTTACAAAGTTATAACGCATAATTTTCACTTATTGCCCATACATAATTCCCGTAGCCTGGAAGTGATAATATTAAGAACGAAAAATGTCTCCAAGACTTGCTCTTAAGTGTTCTCTCCCACACAAACTTCTAAATATGACATTATTTGTTACAAACCACATTATATAATTATGATTTATGTACTACGATATCGGTCGTCTCATATACTTACATCTACTAACACGCCAATCTTTCAAATTTAAGCTCTTATTCGACGCTGTTAACTCCTTAAAAATAATAGGATCCTTGCTAGTGAGCTGGAACTTTGCCGTGATGAAAACATTTTTCTTCCGTTAACAGAGTTTACTGCTTTGAGTCAGAATGAATGCTGGTTATGGACAAAATCATCGGAGAATACGTTTTACGCATAGCAGGAACTCATTGATTGTTTCAAGTGTACGAAAATTATTAGTTTAGTTATACTGGGAAGGGCAAGGTTAATGTCGCAGACCAGTCACTTGTTTATGTCACGGACAGAGCCAGAAACTAGTGAAAACAGAACAATAAGTTTTCAGACGCCAATTACGACGTCAAAACAAGAGGACATTCAACCGACAAACGAGCATAAGAATAGCGTCGGTTACGTCGGTTTATATGGTTTTATGTGGAGTTGTTGAATTTTCCGTTGTAATTTGATGATGCTTAGTGGGGCCATGAATCGGAAAGAGATTCGACGAACATGTGACGTTCTGCAAGGGAAAGTGAACGGCGACCACTTTAGTAGAGGAGTCGAGAATCAGACGTGAATTTTCGCAGAGTAAAGTCAGTGATGAAATAAGAGTTCGAGGCAGATAGTGAGCGTAATCAAGTAAACTTAGAGAGAAAAAGTACCGTAGGAGGAAGAGGGGAAGAGAAAAATTAGTATTCAGTAAAAGAACTAGCGCGCATTGTCCAAAAAGCCAGATCAACGAGGACCTAATGCCAAAAACTATACGTATACATTTTTGAACGTTGAAATTTTTGGAATATCTTGTACGTTGGCCAATATTCTCTGAGTTAAATGTATTAAGTTTGTATTATACTTGATTTATAATATATATTGAATATTTTTTTTACAATTAAAATCGAAAATATTAATTTTTTAATAAATTTAAGGCCCTATATACATTAAAATATATAAACGTTTCAAACTAGTCGAATTTAAAGCTCCAGTTTTTTTAAAACGAATGGAATATAGAGGAGTAAGTTGATACGTTGTCGTCGTGGGAAATAGTTCTGTGAGAGTCTTCTGGAGAACAACTTTTATTAAACGTCTCCTTAGTCTCCTCAGGCTACTTCACATTCATGAAGAAATATTCGTTCCCTATTGACGTTTATCAATTTTATAGCACAAAATCATAGACCTATTTTACAAGAGTTACCAAAAGCAAATAATCAAACCAAAAAAAAACTTGAACTTGCACGTAACATTCAGTAAATTTACTGTTTATAATTTAAAATACGTATACTAGATCTATAGGGATTTTATGAACTGTTTGCTGTTCAAGTAATATAGTTTTATTTTCCATATTAAGGGAAACTTTGTGTTTAATAACGGATTTTTCGATAAATGAAATTACTTTTATTGAAATTAAGTTTCTTAACGTTAAAACACCTTCCCAGGGTCCTTAGTATTCATTAAGTGACTCAGACGTTAGCAATTCCTGATGTAAATTAAGATTTTTATGGGTATGTCTGATTCATGGTTTCGAAAATTTATTGTATAAGAAGACATAGATGCGGCACTATACTACACAAGACACTAAAGCGTATTTTGAAGGTAAACACTGATGTTTGATCAAGAAAAACGTTAAATGTATTCTTAAAACGCAAATGTGGTGATAATTATAGACCTTTAAAGCACTGATTGGGCGACCTGGTGTAGTTTAGCTCTCAGCGTCACCGCCTCGCATCAAACAAAGTCCCGGCTTCTAATCCTGACTTGGACATGTTTGAGGTCGTCATGGCCTGGAAAACTGGGGTTAAGACTGAAGCAGAATCGCTGCTCTCACCATGTGCCACTCCAAAAAGTCCGGTTCGTGTCGTGGCAGTCGTCCCGGTAGGCCAAGGAGAAAAACCACTAACGGTCATGTGCTAATTTGTCATTTCCTAAAAAAATATACTATGCACGTATCAGCTCCGTATCAGGAATTGTGTACACATGAAATTGAGTTTTCGAATACGGTAAGACTAATGAGTAACATACATGAATAAAGGACGGAACGTTCTCAGTTTAAATTTAAATAATCGAATCTGAATTTAATAAGTCAGCACGGGAAACAATTTTCAGTTATCCACAAGAGATGATAATATATCCATAAACGAATGGTTACATCTTGTTTTAAGATCTCCGATTTTATAGCTCATATGTTAAGTTATTTTTCGGATAAACTGTCAGTGCGAATTTTTACTAATTTTATTACTTTTTCCGAAGCATGTGTGGCTCCGTCCTTGGCAGTACATCCGATTTCGACGTTTACTCGTTCCACGTGAAAAAACTCAACGGCAAAATTATTAGGTGAGAAGAATGTTGTATTGGCACAGGTGAATGGACCTTGAATGGCAGGAAGCTCTGGTGGTTACACAACTAGCGAGTGGCCTCAGCACACCTGACAATTTATCGTGGCCGAACAAGCACAATTCCTAATCAGGAGATTGCCCAAACCCACCAACTTATGCAACAGAACGGAGTGTCAATGTGTCTCACAAATACAGAACGATCTAAAGGGATATCAAAAAGTAAAAACACAATGAGACTGGAAAACAAATACAATGCGTAAGTATTGTACGGAGGATTAACTTTAAAGGAGTTATGTTCGAAACGAAGACGATCGCGAGAGCACGAAACATAGGCATGGACCAAGCTCAATCCAACCCTATCTCAATTACGAAACTAGGTTTCATGTGTTTCAACTATTATGCAACAATTGAGAAAAACACTGTTATTTTATTCGGAAGCTTGAAGATTTAACTATTATTTAATTCTGATATTACTTTCACTAGAATGCCAGATAATACAGTCCGTAACCTTCAATTTTTCCGAATTTTGATATCATTTCATAACTATCGTTACTTTATTTGAAATCAAATCCTATTTTTTGAATCCGAGCGAAGTAGCAATTTCCCTTTCCATTAATAAAATATGTAGACGTAACTAGTCACGTGACTAGGTTCTAGCGACTTCCCCTATTCTGTTTAATTACGTTATTTACAAAATGCTCGATAATTTGACTCACGAAGTCCTTTGTTTCTCCTTGTTGGTTCTACTCTACGTACTACAAGCGTGTTCTCGAATCCTGAATGTCACGTAGAATGAATGAGGCATAAACTAGCTCCGTGCTGTTATATTTATTTATTGATTTCATTGAGAGAGTGCTTTACAAATTTCTAGTATATTATTTTATCTGCTAACATAATATTAACGTTTTTCCTTAGCGCCTTGTTTAATGAGCTCCTCCCAAAGGTATCAGATTCATTCCATTGCTTCTTAAATATTGCTTAAAAACTTCCTAATTGCAATAAAGTCACGTTAGACTTGTTTTTATTTAGGCTTCAAAGAAATATAGCTGGCGATATGTTCGAGCCCAAACCGCTAAATTTTTTGTTCAAGGCTACAGGTGCTTGCTTTAATTGCCTCCTTTACAACATTTGGCTGTTTTTTTTCGTTAATTATCCCGGTAAGCATTACCCAACACAACTTAAATGGCGTACGAGACCTTGACAACAACTGTAAATATTCTCCTGGAGCTATGCAAACTAACTGAAAGCCTGTGATGTTTCCAGTTGTCTGAGTCCATTGAAACGAGAATTAATTGAAACGCTAAATTACCAACCTTTTACACATTTTAACTCCATATGTTTTTCGTAAGAATGTTTTATAACCTGAATTACATTCTCACGTCCTTATTAAAAAAAATTGCATTCAGCTCTTAAAGAACTGCCAAGCTTCAGTTACGCAAAACAAGTTAATTACGTAACTATTGAAAAAATCATTCTTAAGTTTCTATATAGTCTCCCGTTAACGAAGGTCATTTGGACCAAATAGTTCCGAATCGTAGAATTCTTCATACTGCAAAATCTTTAAATCACCTTCGTATCGGAATAATCGGGATAATGTTAACAAAGCATATGAGGTAATATGATCTGTATGAAAAAACAGTCAAACGCGAACCATATTTTTCTTATAAACCACTTGACTTTATCTAAAAATCGAACGCCAAACATAGATTAATATGACTTAAAATAACTTCTTTGATACTGTAATTCATTTGACATCGAACAGACTTTGTTCCCGAACAAAACAAATTATAAGTCAGAGTTGATTGTGTCATAAATTATTCATATTTAATGTTAGTTGTCATGTACTTAAAAATTGCTTCTGCTCATCTTGAAAGCCTTTTTTTTTAAAAAAAAAAAAAAATTGTATCATCGCCCTGATTGTGGGGGTGATGATGTAAAGTTTGGAACACTTGCATAGAGAGAGTGAAATAACACCTTAGAAAGATTAAATGGCAGGTCTAGGACAGGTTTTACAGGTCGAGGCTTCACAAAGCTGTTACGTATTCAGTGCATGCGGATCGTACAATTTCCGGCGGAGCCGAACACTTCGCACATCTCAATTTACCACCAGATTTGACAAACTTATAGGTCGAATCTTACTTAATTGTGCCGAGGTCTTCTTTGAAATAGATTTCATATAAGTATCCAAAGCTGACCGTCGTAATAAAGAAAACAGAAAAATAAATATACGTCTAGTAATTACTAATCCAAACCGCTTGGTAGCCCTAGAGGTACGCAGCAAATACACCGGGAAAATCTTCGCTCTTTTATAAATTAAGATCTATAAACGAAAATCGATAAATTGTATCAGAAAACGTACACGCAATTAATAAAACTATGGTTCCCCTAAATTTATCTTTGATACGGTATCACATGGCGAAACAGATCTACAACTACTATATGCATTATACTTTTATGTGTACATTGCTGAGAATCGATTGATGTCTTTATTCCTCACTCATTAGAGCTTCCGACACTAATATTTATATTCCTGTCAAAGACTGGTACTCTCCAGAATAAACGAAGACCTGCGCTTAGAAACCCGGATACCAGAACACCAGTTCGGCTTCCGTAAAAAACACTCAACAGTACAAGTTCATAGAATTACCCAAACCATAAATCAACCATCTGAAAATAAACAATACGGTAGTGGAACATTCCTTGACATTAGTCAAGCCTTTGATGAAGTCTGGCATCCAGGATTGATTTTCAAAATCATGCTTACTTTTCCACCTGCATACTTCAACCTCCTCCAATCATATTTGAACGAAAGAAAATTCCAAACTGAAGATAAATCCGACTTCTTTCCGATCAAATCTGGAGTGCCTCAAGGTTGCGTCCTTGGACCTATGCTGTATGTTTTGTACACGTCAGACATACCACTGGCTCATAATATAACAATAGGGACATTCGCCGACGATACAGTTATTCCCTCCTGCCATAAGGTCCCCCTAGTAGCCTCAAATATTACACAAAGCTACCTAACAAACCTACAAGAACGGCTAAAAAAAATAGAAGGTAATAGTGAACGAGAAGAAATCTGCGTACATTAAATTCACTCTCCCCAAAGAAACCTGCCCCACAGTCTCAAAGAACAACCTAGGACTAAATTTAGATACCAAACTGACTTATATGGAAATATCATATAAGAAAAAAGAAAAAACGAGTTGAGATCAAGACAAAAGAAATACAGTGGCTGATAGGAAGAAAATCATGGCTGTCGATACAAAATAAAATCCTATTATACAAAGCAGTAATCAAACCAATATGAACCTACGGACTTGAATTATGGGGATGTGCATCCAAATCAAGCACCACTGCAGCACTGGACAACCATCCTAAACCGTTACTGGACTAACTGCTACAACCAGTGATGAGGAAAAGACTGAAAAAGATGTGGCCACGAGAATTAATTTAAGTAATAGTATTTTGTGGTTTTCTTTTCTGTCATGTTTAAAATTCTACAGGCGATATCATTGGATATCTCCCTGATAATGTTATTGCTACATCTGGCAGCCGTCAGCAATTTAACTCGTATAATTATAAATGATTGTGATTGCTAAACAAATAAAGTTTCAAAAAATATATTCCTGTCAGTCTGTCACATTGAATTTTTTCGCTTTTCACAAAAGAAAAAAATTCATATCGTTGTAATATAGAGCCGTAAACATTTTTTTAGCAAAATCAAATTGCCATCTTCCACTCTGAGACTAAATGGCGAACTTTCCAAAGTGTGTTTTAAACTGTTTGGGCAAGAATTTATACGCTTTATAGGAAAACGGCTGATCGGTTGCTTTTTTTCTGCAGCGATAAATAATTTTGAATCATCCTTAAGTTTTCATTCGCCGTTTGAAAATAATGAAAGTTAAAATTCAATAAGCCCAATTTGTTTTTATTTTAAGGGAATGTATAGGTAAGTATAAAACATCTTTGTTGTCGAGAGTCGGCCAGACGATGGCCGTAAAGTAATTTTATAGATAGCGAAAAGATGTAACAATAAGTATAAAGTAAAAAAAGCTTAATAACTGTAGCATTGCGTTATAAGTAACCCAAGTCTAATGTTTTCATTCGCTTATGAAGGACGGACACCCAGCTAGTTTATATGTATAGATTGTATTAATTAAAAATATGTAATTACTAAATTTTATCATTCATTATTGGTGGCGTAATTCCGAGGCCTTGGCTGTATTATTGGCGAGAATGCGGAGCAAGATAATGCTTGCTACCAAGGGCATTGTCGGCTAAGGCATAAATAGACGTGCAGAACTTTAGCAGATTTCAGTGGTCACTAATATACAGAGAGACAGTAGGAGTTACTCGGAGGAGAATGATGAGACTATGTTCTGGGAGGCTGAGGATGGTGTGTTAGTTGGTGTGTTGGTTGCCCGTTGCCAATTGCCAGTGTTTTTTCGGATATTGAGAGCACAGAATCCAAGGCGTAATAATCAGATATTTGGAGAGAGCAGAGAGTGAACTGTAAACAGCGATTGGCCAGCGAGTGATGGTTAATCTATAAACAATTATATAGTCAGAAACAGAAAGATGTCGACAGTGTTCGCGAACAATAATAAAGTCGAATCAGTGCAAATGGCCTGTTAGTGAAAAGTGTTAAAAATCAAATTACGTGTGCACAGGCCCCAGAAGACCTGACAATAGTATGTAATACAAACAAAATTTCTCATCTGTAAAATTTATATGCAAATATCTACAATCAGATTTCGATAACTTGATTAAAATTATATAACTTTCAATTTAGGAATAATTGTTTTATTGTAAATTTAAATTTCATTTTTTTGTACCATCTTTATTACAGGCCCGACACGCGGCCCTGAAATGGAGTTTTCACAAAATACGAGGCTAAATATTATTAATAAATTGTATATTAACGAAGACTAAACGTTTTTAATAAATTTAATAAAATAATTATCTCTTTAAAACTTTAATTCAATTTCAACTTCCTTTCATTTGTTTCCCTTAATAAAAAGTGATTAATACATTAATAGACACCAATGTGGTGGCTTCTTTTAATTTGATTCATTTTGATTATTTCAGTACATATATATAAAATTTGGAGCACATTTCACCTGACATTAAATTAAATTACCTTTTAATCGCACTGACTTAAAAGTGGAAAATGTAAAAAAACGTTGTAATAATACAAATTTTTCTTTCAAATGATAGTTTGGCATTACAATTTCTTAATAATTTTGTTCAGAAATGTTAGGGTTGTGGTACTGAAATTCTGTTGTCCGTTCTAAAATGTGTAAATAATATAGATAGAAATGAGACATTACCCGGTCAATTAGGATAATGGATAACACGTAGATAAGAACTAAACAAAGCTTAGGCCAGTAAGAAAGTGGGCTACTAGACGACAGAGTATCGATTGAGAGCGTAAACATGAAAGTTCGATACACCGACAGACAAGCGAGTACTTAGTCCATCCAGTAACAGAGAGACATCTACAACAACTTATTGCTGGTCATTGATGTATACAGTTGAGATGCCATATTTTCTATAATCTGATAACGAGGAAATATGTAATTAGAAATTTTCATGTTTGTCGCATAAAATTCTGTTACTTTAATTATCTCTCACTTTAGCACACTCCTTGAAATTTATTTTTATTATTTTTGTTTGAATTTGTGATTTTTGTTTGAAGGATGTTCCACAACTTTTGATTTTCGATATTCCACCTTTTATAATGTGCTTTTGTGTTCTAATAGGTAAAAGGCTATTTTCAGTAGAGGCGTATGGAAATAAATTTGAGAGAAAGATTTAATTCAGTACTAGCATTTTATTTTATTTTAGTTGGTTTTAAAGATTAAGAATAATAAATAACGCGTGCTGACACTTCAAGAATAATTCTGGGGTCCCTTTTGTCGAGACACGTGCACGCACTACAACGGGTTTCCAGACAATGTGCTGAAACAACACCTGCCCCTAACAGCAAACGCAATCAATGGCAACGAAAATCTGCCATGTGAATTTTCTGTAGCCTGCAACAAACTGAGCAAAAGCCAAGAACGCAAGAGAAGCTACCTACAGTGCGTAATTCTTACGATTGTGCAGAGCCTTACACATGTTCACGAAAAGCGAAATTAAACAGAGGGAGCAAAGAACTTGTGTGTGGCGATTATAAAACCGATCAGTTTGGGTATGGAAAGGGATCTTTAGGTGACGTAATCGTACGTCAATTGTCAATTAGCACTTTTAAGAGATACGTTGAAGGTATTAAAGGAGTGGAAAATAAACGAGTTATTGAAAAGAAGGTTGATTTTAATTAGTGAACAAAAGTCCCTTGAGAATAAATATATTTATGTCTTTATACCGGTAAGGAACGTAGCTATCCATTTATAAAATCGAAGAGACGGCATCGAATAAACTTAAAATAATATTGGCTTCTAAACAGATGAAAGAGTAAATGCGAATAGAACGTGAATAATACGTGTAGTTTTTTTTAATAATAAAAACGCCACTATACAAACTTGAATTCGAATCTTTGAGTCCCTTGGATAACCATTCAGTTAAGAAATAGTTACAAAGTTTTATGCCATATTCTAAAAGCAGAATATTGAATTTGTCTGAATCCAGTTTAGCAGGGAACAACATGGTTTCTGAGGATGGCCTAATTTAAAAAATGTATCGTTTTACTGTGATCACTTTTTTCAATAATTATATATTCAAATCATTCATGTAATCAATCCTATATCATTTTTAGGTATTTTTCCTACAGTTCTCCTTTTTTTATGTTTTACCAAAGATTCAAATCTATAGCGAAATCGACTTGAAGCAGGGTTAATCGCATATTTTAACATACTAATGACAAGTCCCAGTCGCGTTCTTTACCGTAATTTTTTTTGTTCTTCAGGAGCTTGAAAATTCAGGTAACGCCGCTGTCACAGTTGCGAGCGTTTGTTTTTTAGACAAGAAAGCGTGTTTATTAATACTTTGCAACGTTCACAGAGCAGTCGGGATTAATCGATAAATGGTTGGCATGCTCGTAACAGTTCTAGAAATATATACACGACACTGCTCATGTGTAATATAATTCAATTAGAATCATCGCTTTAAATATCGAACGGTACGTTTTTTTTTTGACGTGGTGTCAATTAAAAACGTAGTGGTTTCTAAGAATTTGAAGTAAACTATTTCTGAGTGTTGAGGAGCAATTACTTTATGAAAGGCGAATAATGAATTACAACATTCAACTAAAGGAAGTGTCGTGATGATAGAAAGAAAAATTTCTCCTCAAAATTTGTCCACACCTTTAACACTTCACTTCTCGAAAGATTCCCAGCCTAATTTCTCTACCTTTTCTCAACCGTGACCACGTCCCCGTATTACGAATACTTCTGCCTCCCTCTGAACTGTTTCTAGGTCTTCTATGCGGCGTTTTCTATAAGGACCCCAACAACTTGCACCATACTCGAGTATAATAATGATGAATGGTCTCAAAATACAGGAACTATTATGAACCAAGCAATTAAACCCTTGTATCGTCATTCCGAACTACCGTCGTATTCATAGAACGAATATATTACCTTTTTTTAAAAAAAAACAGCTTCTAGTCCTTTCATTAAAAAAAATAAGGCTTCTAAACCTTTTTTAAAATATAAGAATGCTTCTAAACCTTTTTTTAAAAAAAAAGGCGGCTTCTAAACTTTTTTTTAAAAAAAAAAGGCTTCTAAACCTTTTATAAAAAAATAAGAAAGCTTCTAAACCTTTTTTTAACAAATAAGAAGGCTTCTAAACCTTTCTTTTAAAAAAAGAAGGCTTCTAAACACGTTTTTAAAAAATAAGAAGACTTCTAAATCTTTTTTAAAAAAATAAGAAGGCTTCTAAACCTTTTTTAAAAAACTAAGAAGGCTTCTAAACCTTTTTTAAGAAAATAAGAAGGCTTCTAAACCTTTTTTTAAAAAAAGGCTTCTAAACCTTTTATAAAAAAAATAAGAAACCTTCTAAACCTTTTATAAAAAAATAAGAAAGATTCTAAACCTTTTATAAAAAAATAAGAAGGCTTCTAAATATTTTTTTAAAAAAATAAGAAGGCTTCTAAACCTTTTTTAAAAAATAAGAAGACTTCTAAACCCTTTTTTAAAAAAAGGCTTCTAAATTTTTTTCTTGAAAATGCTTATAAACTTTTTTAAAAAAACAATTATAGCTTTCAAACAATTTTTTGAAGGATTCTAATGGTTTCATGAATTTCTAGAGGACACGTTCCACTAAACAAATGTCGACACAAATAAATTTCGCTTTTAAAATAGTTTCGACAGTTGGTATCGAATCACATATTAAAATTTCCGTTGAAATTTTTATAATTTGCAAAGCGAAAAAATAAGAATGACTAATATTTAATCTAATTTGTCCCTGTCCTTATAGTAATCTTTATCTTAATTGCGAGTCAGCAGGTTTTCAGTTGTCATAATAACAGCGTGGCAGATATTAAGCAGTGTTAGGTGAAAGCCTAGAAGCTTCTGAGTTTAGATTTCAATTTCGGCTGTCTCGTAATTTGTATGATGTCTACTGGAAATTAAATATCACAACGGTTAGTCACTTCAACCCGGTGACGCATCTGTAGTGTCTGGTGACTTCGTGAAAATCCGAGAACGTTCCCAAAACTATTATTATGCTGAACGATAACTGGAGTAGAAGAAACGTGTTGTAAATGTCAGTTTAATAACCACAATGACATCTGTTTATGAATATATAGCTCATTTTGCTTCATTACAGTTCTTTCGTTTAGTTTTAAAATGACATTTATATTGTGTCCGTATTTAAATGTACTTTGGTGGCATTTTAAAATTCTGTCGTAAAATATTAAATTTCTTTAATAAATATTTATCCAAAAATATTCAACTTTTCTAATGAGTGGTAGAGCGATAGGTGTTCACTTAATATTGTAGGAGCTGAACTAATAGCCAAATCACCGTCACTACGTTGAATTTCTCAACTCTCAAAAATCTACTGTTATATGATAATGTGGTGAAATAAGAATAATTGAAACAATTTGGAAGGTGCTGGGAATTATAAGTAACAATAGGGATAAATCTTACTTCCGATTATGTTATTTTCTTTACCTCACGATTGGCAACACTTTCCAAGCTAGGAAGAAAGTGAAGGTAGTCAACACCTGTTTGCACTACTTCAGCACATGCATCATTCATCACTAGTTTCGCAGTCTTTTTGTTACTTCCAATTGGAGTTTCCGGGAACGTATAGTAGACTAGATTAAGTCATTTTTAAAATATTAATAATTTGTCGTTTAAAATTGAATGTGTTGCTCGGTCTGAAGAACTCATTTCTGTCGATAAGAAACTGTTAGGTTTTTTGAAGCGTAACGATATTTCATATCACGAGGACATGCTCTATTTGAAGGTTAAGCTGGCATTATCACCATCGTTCCTCCGTAAGTCATTACGTTACAGGTCCGTAGGCCTTGGATTCCGTTCTAACCAGTTCTTCAGTTAATTTCGTTGTAACGAAATTTAGGTTCCGTCTTTAAGTCAACTCCGTCTTGATCGTCGGCCTGATCTGTCTACAGGTTTAGGGAGGCAGCGAAACGAGTTCTTATTCAGAAATGTGTTACGCGCCAGTCGAGTTCCGCAGAGTCGTTTATCAGGAGGAACTTCCACCCAGAGCTTCCATACAAAAGACGGGAATCCAGACACGTTCTGGAAGAGAATGGGCTCGTACCCCGCCAAATGTATGACGCTCAGAGCCTTACAAAGTCTTTTAGAGCGCAGAACCATGCCACACTATATACTGTGTTCTTACGTCAAGGCATTTTGTCAACAGCCAATCGGAACAACTATTTCATCCGTGGAACGTTCTACCGAGGTAGAAGAGAGTTGTGACCACGATGATACTGCCATCGCAGATTCGTTTATCACACAGAATAACACTTAAATCCCACTGCAAATAAAGGATCCAGGATACGTTTTTACATAAAAATCTGCGCCAGACTGCATATAAAAAAGAATAGCCTCTCAAACAACGTAATTTATTATTCTCGCGCTTCTAGTGACAAGTGACAGGATCCAGGCACGTTTCTTCTAGGGAAATCATCACTCCCTGAAGAGTATGTTACACGCGAAACAAATTCACAAATTCCGCTCTTACAAGGAATCTTGAAATTAATGACCCTATACGTAACAGGCTCAGCGTGAATTAGGTAAACAAGAAATTAAGAGAATTTCTAGACAGATGGAACCGTGGCTAGGAATAAGCTTCGAAACATACATTTATAATGGCAAAAGTTCCGGCTGCATTCACGAATAGGCGCGTGAAATGTCCAAACTCTCGTAAAGGGTAAAGACTACTCGAGACAAAGAGTCAACAGGGTCCGATTTAGTTTCACATACAACGAAAATACTCAAATATATGTGAATGAATCGATTTCACGTGTGTCAACAAAGTTCAAGACTAAATCGATTTCTTGCCCAAAGTATGTCACATGATGAAAAGTGACATTCAAGCACGATCCTGTAAGAGAAACGGTTAATCCTCCAAGTTATATATTTCATACTGCTAAAGTCATTCGTCACACGGATCCTACCACGTTAAGGCCGCTTATACAGAACACACTGGAGTCGATCACGCATGGCGTCGACTTAGCTCACAGTATTAATAGAAGAGTTACCTGGAGTAATCACAATAACGGCCTTGGTAGAACGTTCGTAGTAGTAGCAGCTGTAGTGTTGATATAAGCGCCCATGCAGACGGAAGTGAGCTGTGGCTCTGGCTCTGGCTCCGGCTCCGGCTCTCCGTGACGTCACCGCGTGGGGGACGGCGTCGGGGGAGGGGGAGGGAGTGAGCCCTACAAACATCATCCCTAGTCCATGAAAGGGAGGAAAACAATCAAAACTAAACTCGACGTTTCAAAGAGTAACAAGCTCTGGGTGTTTGGTCTGAGCTGTTGCGCGAGACGCTCGTGCGAAAGCGGACACATTTGCATTCACTGAAATTAGTATGTCTGCAAATATCTGAAGGACTCCCAAGTTCCTACTTTCATTTATGAAGACGATCAACTATTCTAAACTTAGGTAGCCGTTTTCCATAGACAACCACTTTTTTATAGCAAATCCAGAATTTTCAATACATTTTCGTCTGTTAATATGAAATAAATAATGCAGTTTTTTGACCAATACCGAAACGTTGTCGTAAGTAAATAAAAATATTGTCTGGTATTGGTCAAAAAACTACATTATTAAATTTTCGTCTGTTTGTTACAAACCATGACAGCAATTTCCAATTCGTTTATTTTAAAGTCTAACTGTGATATATTCTCCGTTCCTTCTTTCATATTTTCAAAACCTACCTCGTTTTATCACCAGAAGCCGACAATCACGTATGCAAATCTTAACATCGGTATTCGCGTTCGAAAATATATCTCCTTCGTTGTTTCATCAAAATATAAGTTAAGCATTTCTTCTGATAAACTATATTCCTCTTTATAATAGTTTTAGCTGCTTTACGATACGTCTATCTTTGGATATAAGTTTAATTTTCCATCGAAGTGGAAAACATTTTAATTCGACAAAGACTTACAGGTCCACGAATGCTGGAGCTAAACTATTGTTACTGTCGAAACGACATATGTATGCAATTATTTATTAAAGCGGTCAAATAATTACAAAAAAAGCTATAAATTTATCAATGATCGAGGTTTTTCGTGGTACATATGCTAGATAAGTACTTCTTGGAGTCCACCCGGTCAAAGTAAACTTGGCGGACTCTGATATCTTTCTCAAGAGTCCACAATTAATACACCATGGATTAAGATTACTCTGACCGCGTGGGATCTATCAAAGTTCAAAGTTAGTTTTCAAAACATTTAGATGCACTATTTTTCTCCCATTACAAATCAGTAGTAACCTTATTATGTCTAATGGCACAGTATTTAAAGACATCGTGATCATAGCATTCATTAGTCAAACCAAATAAGTGGTTTTGTGTCCTGAGGACACTTGTCGGTCTTAGTTTTATGCGATATCTTATCAAATTATTACGGCTACCGAAAATTTATCGGCTAAAACACAATCGTATAATTTCCATGAAGTTTAAATTATGGCTACACAAAATGTCACCAATAGCTTTGTTACACGTTTCATGTTACTGTTGAAAACTTTTTTATTATTATTTTATTATTTTTTTTAATTTCAATTTAAACGTCGCATTAACCTTTTGGTCATTAGCGACTTACATCTGTTAAGTTCTACATTTTCTACATTGAAAACTTCGCCTAGTTCTTTTGTGGTAGCCTTACTGAATTTTCTGAAAGTAACATTTTTGGCGGTTTGAAATTTAGTGACAGTGGGGTGTTTATTTCAGACTATTGTTAAGGTTTTGTAAAGAATAATTTGTTTCGTATCATCCCACAGAAACCTACTTGAATAATATGTGAGTGCCTTCGAAGTCAATTACATTTCCGGGGATTGTTATATTTACTGAGAATCACCTCCAATCCACTATAGATTAATTTGAATAGAAAATTCTCACACTCTTTTTCATGTTTCATCTGGTTAATAAACTTTCTCAGTGTAGTCATCTTTTGATAAATGTGCTTTAGCTTCGTGGAATAATGATATAGTCAGGATTTAAATAGCCAAAAATGTCCATATAATTCAAAATTTATTTAATAAATTGTACGTAACCAGAACAATAATAGCTTTCGGGTAATTGGCCATTCTCACCTACAAACAAAGGCAACAGTACAAGCATTGAAACTTTATTCAGTAAATCACAGATGGGTGTTGCATGGGTGTAGTTGACGAAGACCTTAAAGGAGCTTGAACATGTGTTCGTAATATAATATAAGAAGTTAGTAAGTGCACAGCGTACTAGATCCAACTGTGATTTACTGAACAAAGTTTGATTGCTTGTATACTTATTTATGTGTTGCCTTTGTTGTTTGTTTGTAGATGACTAATTAGGCCGAAAGCTCATATTGTTCTGCTTATGAACAATTTATTAAAATATGAAGACGTTTTTGGTTTTTTGAATCCTGTTGGTATTTAGAAAGTCTCATAACTCTGTCATCAAGAATGATATAGTAGGTACGGGTTCTCCATTAAATGCCGGGTAGAATTGGGTCGGTAAATTGAAAATAAGACAAGGGTTTGGGATGATAGATGTGGAAGAAGGGTGACGAACGTCTAAAAAGAATTTGAAATAATAAAGCAGAAAACGGAATCTGTTCGTTCTGATGGCGAAACGTGTAGTCTCATGTGTCTTTCCGGCGCGGACCTAAATGGTAACTTAATTAGTACAAAGACGCATAAATTTCGCCCCCTGTTTTTCATTTATAATAGTATACACAGGCTACAAAATGTTACAGTCGGGAAAGAAACTTCTGAACTGGGATCTGTATCATCGGGAGCCCCACAGGGATCGGTCATTGCCCCATTATTGTTTTTAATATTCATCAGCGATTTACAAATTGGTATAAATTCAAAGGTCCGACTTTTTGCAGATGACTGTGTAATATACAGGGGAAAATGTGGTAAACATGACGTAGATGCCCTCCAAAACGACTTAGATATACTAAGCACACGGGCTAAGCGAAATAAAATGATAATTAATGGCAAAAGTAAGGCGATCAGTTTCACAAAAATGCGCCTTGGTATACAAAATAGAAGGGGAAACAGTGGCTCAGGAGACAAACTGTAAATACCTAGGCATTTATTTTAACATTAAGCTGGGGTGGGAGGAGCAGGTAAAACTATACTACAAGGAAAGCATGGAATAATTTGTAATGAGATCTCTCAAAAAGAGAAATGCAAAATCCAAGGAAATGGCATATCTATCATTAGTGCGCCCACTAATGTAATATGGTGCAGCTTGCTCGGATCCGTAAAGGAAAACTCCCAGATAGAATCCTTGAAAGGGTTCAGAAAAGGGCCGCGAAATCCGTACGGATAGGACCTGGGCATGGGAGCGAAAAGAAAAGCTGCTAGGGTTGAATACACTACAGACGAGAAGGGAAACAGCCGGTCTACACGCTTTCTTTAAAGCCTTGGCAGGTCAAAAACCTTGGCAAGGAATTCGAGATAGATTGAGAGAACCGACTCGGCGCGAGAGGACTGACGACATGTTTAAACTAAATACCAGACGGCAAAAAACAGATGTTGGAACATACTCATTTCTAAATAGGACAATAATTAACTGGGACAATTTACCTGCAAGAGTTTTCGGAGAAAGTCCTCGAACGGAAAGAAAATTTAGACATAATCTCTAGTGAATATAGTGTAGTGTAGTGAAGTGAAGTGATAGTGCTCCGATATATAGTAAAAAAAATGGAAACTTTCCTTGTCTCCTTAGGTAGTTAAATTGTTAGTTAATCTCTATTTTCAGATATCTTTCCACTTTTCTTCTTTTCAGGCCAGTAAAATATTAATTCTTTCTTAAACTTTTTCAAAATTAACCTTCAATTCATATAATTTTACATACATGTATTTATAGTTGTAATAATGTCCCTAAGCCTAGCTTATATTTTATAATAACTATGTTAATTTACTCTATTTTTTCCTTATTGTAAGTTCCCTTATTTAATTTATAATTAAATTGTAACTTCGTGCATCTACCACCGGGCAAACTGCCCATTTGTACATTAAATAAATACATACCCACCACTGTCAAAAATACGATTTACCATGTTCGACATTATTATTCATGCGTAGGTTTAAAAATTAACCCCCTTCATATCGTAAAAATAAATCCATAAACCTACATCTATAAAGTAGTTGTTTATTTGTGACATTTTTAAATTATAACAATTCTTCAACCTGAATTTAATTTTGTCTGTTAAAATGTAAATTTAACGTTTCGTTAGTATTTTGTTTCCTGTATCTGATATTAATGATCTTTATATAAATTTATAGTTTATAACCGTAGTTTAAAAGACACTTCGTCAGTAATTCATCAGGATCGTTATTCTTTTTAATATTTATCTATAAAATATTTTACTTATTGTCACATATTCCTTGGGCAACGTTTTCTCTGAAATTTACTCGATTCTACTCAAACGGACAACGTATTTCTGTTTTCCCTTCGGTATTTAGAAAGTTCTGTTTGCGTCCCATCACTCAGCACTATATATACCAAAATAAACTTTTTCTACTAAATTAATGTTTTATATGACGTAACACCAAAATAAGTGCAGAATTCAGAGTGTAACCGCTATACTACATTTAGCGGTAGTGTGTTAATCATTTTCATGAACACGATAATTTTACTCTTCTTGGAAGTTAGATTCCACAACGCACTTTTAATAATTTAAGCAAATCACATGGAATTATCCGTACATGTTCCACTATCCTTTTTTCATTGCATAGGAATGTAATGGTGAAAATTATGTAACCATGAATGAACTATTCATTTCAAATATAATTTTCCACTAAACTTCATTCTGAATTTCATCAGAAGCCCACAATACCCTATAAGAAAATGGATTATCAATGAAATAAATCTCTGAGATAGATTTAGATTTATTATTCATTGCATTAGTCCTCGGTCGAGGAAATAGGACACGTCATAATGTAAGATTACATTAAAATAATAATTATTACAAATACAAAGTTTAAAAACAAACATTGTACTTTACAAAAAAATATGTGATTTAAGATATTAATATGACAGTAATTAGTGATTAAAGAAATGATAAGTGTTTTAATTCAGCTTCAATTTTCATTCAACGCAATTTACAATAGAAAATCTTACATCGGTTCCCGTCGAACATGAAAAATAAAATAAGTGAGCAGTTAAATTCTAGAATATTATCATCGTAAAATAATAGCGTAACTTGATACGATAATTTTCTTAAAGAGGATCTAATCTGTCCTTCCTATCTACGAATTCTTTCACCGAGTAATATGTTCCATTAATTAACAGATATTTACAACTTTTTATAAATAAATTTTGTATACTTAAAGTTTTTATTTCTTCCGGATGACTATTGTATAGATTTATTCCGGAATAACGAATGCTTTATTCAACGTTTACCTATGCAGAGTTCTATAAATGATTTGCTCCGTTTGGGTCATTGATGTGTCTTCAGACAAGTTTTAAAATTTCTATAATATACGTACAAGGTAATATTTTGAGTAGTTCACCATTTTTAACGGTTTAAATAATATTGTTTTAGTAATTACTCTTACTGTTGAAATTTCAAATATATTCTATTTAATAAATTCTTCAAAGTCGGCCAGCTGCCTCCTAAACTGGTCGAGGCACGGAGAAGGGAATGCTGCGTCCCCACAGCAAACTCCTCTCCCGCTATCGGAAGGGCGTGGGACAAGTACCCAATGCCCGACCTACCCGATGCAGGTTTTTCTAAGGTTTTCCCTGCATTCCTTTAGGCGAATGCCGGGTAGGATCCTTAAAGTATAGCCCGGGGGCCCTAGTTAACCCTTGGCTACCTTCCTCTACCCTTCCGTATCCCCCCTTTCAAATCCCTTCCTATGCTATTAAAGGGGAGTTGCCCTAAGTGGATTACCCTCATGTAGCCTATTGCCCTAAAAAAAATGGCAATTAGAGTAAAGCAAGTTAATCCTCTTCCGTAACTAATTATTAAAATTTGAAATTCCAGTAAATTAAATAAAATATTAATCCTCTGCTACACCGTGTCTATTACGATTGGCGCCTAGCGTAGTGCGTCATTTTTCTAGTGTGAATAGCGGTTGAAAATAAATTTGTACATTGTATTACAAAACAATATATGCGTTGTAAAATAGGCATATTGAGTAGCTTCATGCCTACGTGTTCATTATTTACGAAAAATTGTGTTCATCTACATTAAAACTTGTGGAAAATCCTAAATTGTAAAACATTTATGAAAACTGTCTCTTCCAAATTACCGCTTGGAATTTTTTTAACTTAAAAGCTTCTTATCTACAGAAATATAAATATTACCGTACAAGATTTCGTAAGTTTTATTTATGTAAATGTTTATCTTTCATTGCAATTCTGTCACGTGTGCCATTTATGTACTTTATGGAGCATGTTTGTATTTGTAAAAAGATATTGTGCATATAAGAATAATCATATCTACAATTTCAGTTCAATTTACTGCATCAGCTTTAGCGATTGTAATAATTCACTCAAAATAATATCTTAATTTTTTAACCTGTTCTTAAAATGGACGGCATTAGCGAATTTATAATGTGTATCTCATATATAATCACTTGCAAATGCACAATGCACTTGCACAATGCAAATGGAAATAATTTTAAAAAGTCTTAAATTTAATAATATTAAATTAAAATGTCGACAATGTTATCATAATGCAACTGCTACATTGGAGATGCATTTTACGTAACTAAAAATTCTGACATTGACTAAACATTTCAGATAGAAGAACGTATTTTAAAATTTTCAGCGGTATTATTTTAAACCTACCGATAACCTTAAAGCACTTGCCTCGTTTTCTTCTTTAAAGTGAAAAACGTTAAAAGAACTAGTAAAACTTCCAAACGATTTCTTTACTGCCTTTACACGAACGAGGAAAAAACGTCATCTGACATTTTTGTTTCCAATCCCTCGGGAATTCCGTCACAGCCTAAGGCTTGCGTCGATGCTCAATTTGCATTAACTGATTATGAAACATTGACGTTACTACATCACTCAGGATACCTATCTACGTGCATGAAAAAAATTATGTTCATCCGGGAAATTTCACGCGAAATCAGTGTTGTATGTTGTTTCAATATTACCAGTATTTTATCACCCAATATTCTTTTTATCATTGAACGCTGATTAGTCTATTTTCCTGGCTAATTATCCAAACAAATTCAAATTGTCTAGAAAATATTTTTAAAAATATTCCATTTGACTGGGCCCACATTTCTATTCATAAATGTGCTAGTTTGCTAATAGTATGGTACTGTACTAATTACGTTGTTTCTGTACATCAAGGCAGCTTTTATATTTTTATGTACAAAGACTTACAGCTACGGCTCGCTTCCACTGCTGCTCCAATAACGCTGCGTAATGTTCACCGTCGATTGTTTGGCCTTTTCGCAGACTGTCGTCAATAAGAACCACACCACTAAAATCACAAAACTCTGTGACCATGACTTTTTCCTGCCGATGCAACCGTTTTCGTTGTCTTCGGAGCAGCACCGCCCGCTCCGACCCACTGTTTGGACGGTTGCTTCTACTCAGGGGTGGAATACTGAATCCAAGATTCATCTACAGTAAATGAAACGTCGTGAAGGTAATTGAATTGCGAGAAAAATCTTCCACACTTCTCGTCAACGCTTAACAAACGCAGCAGCCATCGTGAGGACAGATTTTTCATTTGCCAGATGTTCATATAAAATGCTTTGTAATCGTTCTACTGATCGCACCACAACTACGCATTTGAAGGGAAGGAATCCAAGATGAGTAATTTCCTGAAGCCAATGAAAGCATGTTCTACTTGATCTTTGATAACTTGTTGCGTATAGTTTCGAGGGAAAATTGAATGTAGGGTAGTTGTTCTGTTTCGTGGTTATAATGTATTCTTAATTATCCTTGAAGGCTACGATGTTCAAGCAAATCGTTATAGTTGTTCCATATGCACCTTCATAAGACTTGATGAGCAGATAAAACCAAAAACAGTCTCCAAGTTTTTAATTTTATTAAATAACTAGCTGGGTGCCCAGCGTTGCCCGGGATGTCATTTATCTATAACCATCCATAAGGCTCCAATTTTGGTTACTTTTGCGCTATTTTTATGTAAAGCTCCTCGAACCCTATCCCTAAATGTGCTCACCTCCCATGCCGAAGGGGGATGAAGTCATTGACTAAATATATCGGCCGTTTTTACATGTTAGAAGATGACCACATCCAAAAATATGCGATAATGAAAAAGAATGTATTTCACGCAAAAATCGGCCGATTACATTGTCTGAAAATTTATTCCACCGCCCAACACCTCCCAAACCCGTCGCGTTACCCAGGTTGTCACAATTAGATTCAGCGACATTCATAGTCTCTGAATTGATTCGAATCTCGGTTGTTTTTGCGGGTTTTTATTTAACGTACCTCCACCCCACCCCTAAGCTTGATCCCCTCACAGGGGTTCAATTATACACAAACAACATCGGTATAAATACTATCAAAGTAATTAACCCCAGGAAATAATTATCGCAAATATCGACCGTTTAACATGTTTGAAATTTTTCACCCCCGACCACTCCCGCTTCGGGGACTTAAACGGTCAAGTTTAATGTCATAATTAAACTCAGTGACAATCCTGATAGTTTCTGGTTTATTTTTATCTAATGCTACTTCCACGCCAACCCTTAAGGGTGCACCCTTCCGAGTCCGAAAGGGGTTGAAATTATATACAGAGAACATGTAGGGAAATTTAATTAATCTAATTCATCCCGAAATATATTTAATCGACGCAAAAAACAGCCGGTCAACTCATCCCAACCCAGCCGATACCCGCGCGTTGTCCAGATTGTCATAAATAAATTCAGCGACATCCATTACCTTCGATTTGACTCGAATCTCGGTTGTTTTCCCGTTATTTTCAAGGAAATTAATTAAACTCAGTGACAATCCCGATAGTTTCTGGTTTCTTTTTATGTAATGCTACTTTACGCCCACCCTTATGAGTCTAATCATCCTTCTTGTCCTGTTATTAAAAAATACAGATCTTGTTGAATAAACAACATAGTTTTATAGTAGTGACTATGAATCTACAGGTACTAATATTTTTTAAAGTTATTGTGATTTTAATTACAGGACAAGAACGATGATTATTACAAAAGAGTTGAAAGCTTCCGACTAATTATTTAATAAAATTAACACCTTGGAGACTGTTTTTGGTTTTTCCTGCTCATCAACGTCAACGTCAACAGTCCTTTTTACCATAAAGTGTACTTCATAAGATTTTAATAAATATTCTACAAAATATTATTATTAAAAAAGTCGCTATTATACATCTACATTCACATTTAAACAGTGAAACAAACCCGTTGGAAACATTCATACTTTTTGAGGTAATAACTTGAATTATTCCCTAAAGTCTTGGATCGAATTTATTAACCGGTAACCATTGAATTTTATCGAAAAAATTATCTATCAGAAATGAGATGGAGAGGAAAATGCACTTTTTTGAAGAAAATTACGCAACAAATGTCTAAAGATAAAGAACGTCTATCTAAGACAATGGCGATTCAGTAAAATTATGACTTGACAAATTTTTAAAAGTTATTAGCTTAATAAGTCATGTTGCTAGTCCGCTCATAAGGGACCGGGAAGGAAAAGAAAAAAAATATATATCCCCGTTTCAACATATTTCTCCGAGGAACACCATTTACAAAACTTAACAGTTGTGCATACAAAAGGTTACGGAATTTTTTTGAATGCGTATTATATTATAAATTGTCTGATGCCGTGTGCTGAATTCTAATAACAGCGAGATTAGGGAAAAAGAATTACGTCTCTGAAATGCAAATTATGACGTCACAGTCCCGTAATGTCACTTATTAGCCTACTTGGTAATTACCTCACTTTAACAACTACAGTTTGTTCATAAAAATGCATTCTTTCGTATACCAGCGAGCCTGTGGAACAAAAATTTGTTTACGGTGAATTCTATTTATAGGATAGAGATAGCAACTAACTGTATTCTTTAACGTGCTACTTATAATTCCTAATTACAATGTCAAGTTTCCTAAGTTAAGAATTTTTGTTATTTCTTGGCTCCTTTTATAAGATTATACTGATGTCTTCTTGCACACTCTTGACATCCAAGATTATCTACTAATAACAAGCCCTTTAAAAATAAATTGGGAGACTTAATTTTAAGGTTTGGTTTTTGTCAAATTTTGGATGATAATTTCAGATAGAGTCACAGTTATCTATCACTTCTGAGAATCCCATTCAGACTTTTTTTTTTGTCTATAAAGTGAACAAAGTCCCTGCCAAAGCACTTAAAATGTGGCTTTGTTCGCCATTTAGTCTCGAAACGGCGGATGGCAGTCTCATATCGCTAAGAAGCTTCTCGACTCTACAGAACAAAGCCTCGAATCGGTTCGACAGTTTTCTCGTGTACCAAATTCAGTGTGACAGACAGGAATGTAGAATACATCGATTCGGATGTCCATATGCATGAAATGTCACTAAAAATCACTACATTCTAAGAAATTTACGAGTATTGTTTTACTTATATAGATGTTTTCATGTAATTACGAACTATTGGTTCTTATAAAGTACTAAGAGATGGTAACATATTGTAAGTGTAACTGTCTTCACCAAAATTCACGGTCGTGCTAGAGACTAGCTTTTAATGAGAAAACCAGGAATATCATCTAACTATTACGACATATTTTTGCACGTCAAAGATATATGGATAAAACATAGATACGTTCGTCCGGAGGAAACGTGATAGGTATCATATTCGAATAATATATATATAGAACAAAGAGGAGGTTTTCCTGTAACCTTGGCTTCAATACAGAGTTAGCGATCTGCTTTGTTACATCATGCGCCTTTATTCGGTAAAGTGTAATTACCTCCATACATGTGTATCGTCACTAACTTCGACTGTGACCCTTCAGGCTTTGATCACTGATGCGCAACTCAAAAAATGAGCTCATTACTTTTAGTATTGCTCAAACTAAGGGACGAACGCTATCAAGGATTTAGATTTCAAATGATCATATAGGCGCAAAAAAAGTTTCATAATTCGGCGTAATATTCGGTAAACTACGTTAACCTGGCTGAAATTGATTCGTGTACCTTTTTTGTTCTTTATCACGGATCTATTTGGCTTGTTTAACATTATCAGGAGGACAGTCTCCGGCAGCTTTATGCAGGCAAAGGACGGGAGAAAAACTGAATATTGATTGCTCCCAACAATGGCTAAAATAATGAAAATATTGCTCAAAATTTAAGAAATAAATTAAACACAATTCCTGTGGTAGTCGGTTGTATATGGTGTTAAATACTCTTCGAGACATAGACCTCTTTAATTTAAAATTGCCTTCACGTTAGACTGAATCGAGTCTGTAGGAATGTTCGACCTCCAGCCCTGAAGACACTATTACAGAATATCACCCTCATCCTTTTCCACCTGTCACATTCTTTCATTTCTCCTTAAACACCTCAATTGCTCGTTGTGCCGCTCTCGCAGTGGGAAACACGGCTCTTTGTACAATACGGCGTTACAGATTTGAAAAAATAAACCTAAATAACTCGTTAATTAGAAACATAAATATTTATTACCCCTATTGATGTTGTCAATATTTATAGATGGAAACTGATTATTACAAAGTTTAAATTTTACCCAATCAGTCTAAAGAATAATTAAATTACAAAAAATTTAGTGGCTACGCCAGAAATAAAAAAAATCCTCATTTGGTATTGAGGCGTCGACATGTCAAATTATGCGATCTTATTTAGGCCGCATGGCTCAGCGGTTTCATTTTGCATGAAAAATAAGGGCAAATTGGATGCCGCGATCGATTCAGTAGCTGGTTTGGCACTTTTCGTTCTAATCCTATAGAGTTTCTACGTCAATACATTAGTAGTGATGAAAAATTCATCCAACACTAAACTCTAGAGACAACATAACAACAGAAACAGTAGTTTTCTGTAGGTGAGTCAGTTCAGAAGATGGCGAAAGTGGCAGGGAAAATGACGGTTTTTTGGGATGAACGCTAAATTATACAAATTGCGGTTCGATCTGTTTCCGCACCCCACAGTATTTGTCGGTTTTAGCCTCGCTGCGACGTTTTTTTCTATTTCCTGTCCTGAAAATAATGGTTCCCCGTAAAATAAATACACGTCGAATTATATCATTGCGAAAACAAACTCCTATTTTGACTACTTGAAAAAGTTGTAGATATGCTGGTCGATGTGTATGGAGCTGAAATGAGACTATGTTAAGAAATAAAAATGAATAGCTCAAAATAATGTTTTTCTATTGTTTTGTAAGTATTTATCGACCTACTGTCGTTTGACATCTTACCACATGTTGCCATTGCCATTCATAGAATCCCATTACTATAGATTTAGTTAACTACTTACTCTCTTATTTTTTTTATGTCAAATGTGTCACAACCAGGCGGTTGCAAAATCGCGGCTTCTGATAGGCTTTAAGAACCTTGTGGTATCAGATCTGACGGGGTACGGTTAATAGCGGAAATTCGCGTTTCATAAATTGGAGATCGCTTTCCGGTTTCACGCAGACTATTCCGCAACATGGTTTCGAGAGGAAGCTCCTTCGTGTTCCTCCTGCTCCTACCAGCATCTGTGATCGGCTGTGTGAGTATACATTACTTTGTTACGAGTGTTCGTAAACCACGTGTATCGTCCCAACTATTCACCTAATAAGGAAACAGGAAAATTCAACAACAATACCAGTAAATGGAAGATTGCCAGATTTACACCTAGAAAATTAGGAAAAATCATAGATAAGAAACAGTCAGAAAATATTAAAGTGAGAAAATTTATTACAAAAATAAGAAGATTTTATATAAAAATAATAATTATTTTGTATATTGAATTAGATCAAATGTAATTAACAGCTAATAGGCCTTTAATTTAGCTTCAGTATCGGGAATTTAACTTGTCTTGACGTGTTAAATTCCTGTCTAACAGGAACAATGAGATAAGTTACAAAATAATTATTCTCACAAATTTCAAAATACGCGGCACTGTTTCCGCCATTTGGTCCTCGTCATCCTTAGGGTAGTCAAAAATTGACGTCAGGACATATACGAAATATGAAAGGAAAACAAACAGGAACTGATTACAAATAATACCTTAATTCATGTCTTGAATATAGTGTTTCTTGTGGGAAAATGCAGTCTTCAATTAGTGTTTATTAATTGAGAGACACGCACCAGTTAACAGGATAATTTTGCATTACATTATAATTTTAATTATTTGGTTCGTTATACTGCTACATATTTTTATTCCGTAGTAGTCAATACAATGCATAAAGGCTATGTTTCTCTGTACTAAGATATGAATTATGGCATTCTCAATCAGTCGAAAAAATATTTTTATTACGTTTAACGAATAATGTTTGTATAATATGTATATTGTAAGTAAACTCCCTATTCCGAGACTCTTAAAAAGCGGTTTTGTAATTACTTCAAAATCGGCTGGTATTCTAAAAGCTCATTTATGTATCTTCAAAATTTCTAAGCTACGAAGAGTCTTCCCATATCGCAGTCCCATAACTTGCGACTACGTGAAGGTAAGCACGATAAAACATTATAGCAGCATAAGAAACGGCGAGGCAACATATAAAGAAAAATAATGTATGTATTGTAAAATTTTCAGGTGCTGTTCTCTACTCCATTGGTCCCGTGCGCTCATTAGAGATAGTAAAATAAGATATTTAGTGACCCAACAAGGCTTAATTAGGCAAATCTGATCCCTGAAT
The DNA here is from genome assembly GCA_037074705.1 of Zhengitettix transpicula. NCBI lineage: Eukaryota > Metazoa > Arthropoda > Insecta > Orthoptera > Tetrigidae > Zhengitettix > Zhengitettix transpicula. Next base: position 965,134 of record CM073595.1, on the reverse strand, counting down.
CAAAAACAGCCCTACTACCCACACCTTTCTGAGAAACGTGAGGAAACAACAGGTTCCTTAAGAATGTGAATTTTTAAACTGCAGAAAAAGTTCCCAGGCAAACTCGATCCGATTTTCGAGAACAATGTGGGGAAATTCGAAAAACTTAAAAACGTAAAACATCTGAATAAATAGAGGATACCACATCATGCAATATACAGCGTGCTATAATTAAGAACAAAATCTTATCGTTCCTCAAGTTATTCGCAATTAAATTGACAACAAAGCAAAGTATAATTAGAATAAAATAATTTTGATTAAAACACACTAGCTACATCTTATTCTCTACTTAAACATTTTCTTCTGTTGCCCCAATGTGTTTCTTAAATGAATATAATTATTTAACAATTCTTAATAATTAAAGAAAATTTGCAATGTTATTAACTCTTTACTAATTAATAAATTAAATGTAATTTCAGTTCTGGCGACGCCAATATTTGTGACACACATATTATTCCCAGTCTTTAGGTAAAGAAGGACCTTGTGGATGTAAATCCGATATTCAGAAAATTTAGATTTAGACTCCGGCTGTCAGATAGTGCTTAAACCATTTCTGAACGTCTTTTACACATAAGATCGCTTTATTACTTTTTAAAAATCTACCTTTATATTTCCTGTGTTTCTCTATTTATAACGTTTCACGATCTTCCTGTTTAATCCTAGACCTACATTTGTAACAGCAGGTTCGTTTCCTTGTTAATATTAGTTTTTATATAATGATTGCTGGACCCACCTTTGGTTATCTTCTTACAAGGAAAACTCTTTCACTTTTACCACAGAACTGGAAACAATTCTTAATGATTCGTGAATACCACTAAACATAACTTTAGTTTTTAGTTTACTTGTCTGAACTTCCTTTCTACGAGTTTTACAAAATCTTCCTTCTTCGGTATTCGACGAACTGCATGAAAATCTTTGATCGACTTTCGACATCCTTCAGCTCTATTTCTAGTTGCGAATTTTCTTTTATTCCTTTCATTTCTTCGGTTATGAGCCACATATCTCACACCTTTTCTGTGGCAGCATCCGTTTTCGTTACCTCCCTTCAAAAAAAAATTTTTTTGAGGTAGATAATTTCTGTACTGATGACCGTTGACCGTTTTACATTTACGAAGGCTTTTGCCAGGCCCTAGAAAGACGTAACTAAATGGTCATATTGTTTCATTAATATTTCAGTAAAGCCGAGTGCTGTGAAAAGCTGTAATGAAACTAGAAAGTTGCGAAAGAGTCACCTACTTTACAGTATGTTCGTAGCGACCCACAAACTTTCTAATGAGACACACTACCTTCCTCATGTGTCATTGGTATGACGTAAAACATGACTGGTCAGTTTAACAAATGTTTAAATTATGCCCATCATCTAGATTTATCAGCCATCTTTAAAAATCAAAATGTCGTCCAAAACGTGGATTTTATTTATCACATTTACAATTGTTACAGTCAACGAATCGCATGGTCATATAAGTCGGCGTTTTATAAAGTAATTTATTAGATAATACTGAAACCGATTCTTATGTCGAGTAGTTATATTTTCTCGACTATTTATATTTTATTACTGGTATTCCTCCAGTTGTATATATTATTTTACAGATTGGTACTGTCTAGGTTCAGTTAAGAATTAATTTGAAATAGTTGTCAATTTCTTATGGGAAAGTATAATTATGGCTGTACAGTGAACACCATTTTAGTAATTTATATTCGGTTAGTCCTCCACATATACTATTTTTAATTTCTATATAGATGAAATGCATCTTGGTCAATCTGATTGACTATCATTAATCACGAATAGGATACGATGTAACCTCCTTGACCACAAGCACATTGTCTTGGTAGTAGACTATTCTTGAAAAGTGAATTTGACCTCGGTGATATGTTGCTCGAGTAGAAAACAATTTATTTTTATAATTATCTCATAGTTCTGCCACTTAGGAATACATGCTATTAAATAATAAACACAATTGCCTTATTGTTGATTATCTGTAGAAACATTTCCCACAAACAGTTTTATCTTGACTATGGCATACAACTCTGTCATTCTCTAATATTACACTTAATTTATATAAGCATAAATTTATATACATATCTGTTGCAGGGAGGGTATTCATATAAGCTTATGAATCTTAAAACACTGGAAGATAATGATCTGCTGAAATTTGAAGACATAGATATTACAATAGACAACAATTGTGAGATGGAGCTTAAGGGTTGTGTTATAACTGAGCATGACACCGACAACTTTACGGTATGTAAAATATAGTGGCTTCAAAATATCTAATTGAAAATATTTCATGTCATCTCCATGGCCCTAAAACTGTCCATTTATCTTTATGCATCCATTTTTTACTCATAGTTTTCACTATCACAATTAAATTAAATGTAATTGGAATTTGTCTACTTGTAACTTCTCCATCATTTTAAATTTGGATCAGATCAAAGAAAGCAACATATATTACTTAGCTTTGGAGTGGTTTCAGGAAAAACTTAAGCCCACATGACCTAAGCTTCAATTTTGGATTCCTCAACCCAACAGCTATGTCACATTTGACTAGATTTAATAGACCTTGCTGGAAAATGGTACCAGAGACCAGCAAAGGGAAATGTATAACAATAGAAAATTGATAGTCTAATAGATTAAATAATGAAACATTATGCAATAGATTTGCTGATAAACAGTTACAAATATTAAAGAAAAATATATTTATACTGAATTATAAACTTGATAACCTTTATTATTAGTTTGATTTAGTATGATTACTTAATTTTATTTCCTGTTCACAGATATCATACAATTTAACAATTAATGAAAATCAAATTGAAAATACAAGAAATGGATGTGAAACATTTGAAATGTTTTCCTTATTCCCACAATTAGCATCCAGCATAAAACGCTTCAAATTGCCTGATCAATGTCCTGTGAAAAAGGTTATATTATAATTTGTATTGTTGATATATATATATAGCACTTAAGGAAAATGTGACAAGATCAAATTAATTAACACATTTGGATAGAAAACACACATGGTACCTGAATTACCTTAAATCAACAGTTGGTCCAATTAGGCTGTGCAGAAATAAAAAAACAAATTTTTCAAAATCTGGACACAATTCAGACATACTAACACGTGAAAGGCACTCAGGTCCTAGAAAATTTGGTTTTTTATTTCTACACAGAATTACTGGACCAACTGTCGATTTCAGAAGTCAGCTACCCTATCTTTCTTTCCTATCCAAATGTGTTTTTTATATATATATACTTTTAATATTTGACATAAAATTATTGGTTTCAATATTTCATGTTACTTTAAAATAAATATTTTGGGATAATAGATATGAAGAAATATAATGGATAAAAAAGAGTAATTTGTAATTTTGTTTCAGGGAAAATATTGCCTTTTCACTAAATATAACATTACAAAATACCAGGGAACCTTGGGCATGTTTTCTGGTGATAATTTAGGTACAGTGAAATTACTGACAAGTACCAACCATATTGGGCACTACCAATACCATGCCAGATTAACCAAAATGGATACCTAATTTAGTGTTAATAACCTGTCTCAAATACATGCCACTACATACACTAGAGTGAATTAATATTATCAGCACAACCTATTTGCACTTAATTAATATTAAACACAACTATATACATTCAATAAATGTAATTTCTTTAATGGTGGTAAAGGAGTGTCAGTTCTTGAAATGTAAGGAGTACTTATTTCAAACCTACAAACGATAATAATCATCCATAATAAAATTCTAAGATATTTCGGATATTAATACAAAAAGTAAATTTTGTCCTTATTGTAATTTTAAAAATTGCAGTCCATAAATATTTAAAAGGGTAAAAAAAAGTGTAATACCCTTCTGAAAATGAACTTTCTTACACCAGCATATATCAAACATGCTGAAAATAATTTAACATATCAATTTTCAAACCTTCATTGCAGGAGTAAATTTCCAATTCCCTACAACAATTTGTTCAACACACGTTAAAATTAATTATTGAAAGTCTACAAAAATATGTTGGTTGAACTATTAAATGAGTGATTAGATTATTTTTTTAAAAAAGTATTCAAATATGTTTACATAAACAAAACAGGAAGTTACCACATTCTATTTACCATTAATAGTTTTCATGAAAGGTATTATACATCTGAATTCTAATTTTGTAAGACTACATTGATAATTTATAGCTTCACTAATGTCACCCTATCACTGAAAATAAATTACAACTGTGGCCACAACCTTAATTCAAGCAATAATTTATAATACAAAACATGAAAATATTGCCAATTGTTTCCCAAATAATGTAACAATAATGTTCCCAAAAGACTATTACAAATTATCATTTATATCTATTGATGCATTTAAATGACTTGAAAACTTTAAATCTTTTAAGACTTCTAGAAGATAAATGGTAACATTGACCTTTAATTTCAGATAATAAATATATTACCTACCATTTTGTTTTTTAAAAAAAGCAAACAAAAAAATGCTAAACCTGTAAGGAAACTTTTCAAGGCAGAATGGATGTAATCAGATAAATGTGACAATGTTTTATAATATAGTAAGGAAACAACCATAGGATTATAAAAAGATTGCCTTTATTGTGAAAATTTGTGAATTATTTATTGTCATTTTTGACTAATAATTTACAAAATAACTTGAGTAGAGGAGCCAATTATTTTTATTTCTCTTCTACTTTTAACATACTAGTATTTATTCTAGGAAGAAATGAAGTAGTTGAAGCAAGTTTTGAATGGAGTTGAACCAACTGAGATTGTACCAAATTAATTGAAGTAGCTCCTTCCTGCAGCTGAATTTGAGAACGGAGTAGCTGTTGATTTGCCAAATTTAAGTCCCGATTACAGTTTGCAACCGTGGAGTGAGCAAATTCCATTACATTTTTGTACAATGATATATTACGTTCACCTAAAATAAGATATGGAACAAAATATTTTATACATATTACCGAGCTAGGTAAAGGAGCAATGTAGCTTGAATTACAACTTTAAAAGATTAAATTTTGATTTAAAAAATCAAGGACAATAATTCTATTATACATCAATTAAAAAGCTACCAATACAAGTAAAGAACAGTGAAATTTTTAAAAAGTACACTTTTATAAATTCAACAGATTATTTAGTAATAAGCTAATTGCATTATGTAAAACTAGATAGCATTCCTCAATTCTTATAACTTACGTAGTTTTTTATGGAGAAGTGAGTTATACTTTACGTTTTCTGATTTCTTTCCCTTTGTATTCATTTTAAGATTAACATTAAGTGATGATACACTCGCTGCACTACTAATGCTGCTGACACTTGCAACATCTGCAAGATGATAAACCAATTACATACTGATAGATATATATAATTTGTGCATTAAGTGTGAAATGTGTCTCATGAAAAAATTTAAATATAACAATTATGCTAAATTGGCATCCAACATGAAATATGATTATATTGTATACTAATTGTATTTTAGACCCTTGGGTTTAGTGAGTCCTTGTGGTATTAGAGTCAAAATTCTGGAAAAGTAACACTACACTCTGCAGTGTCATCTCCACACAGACAACATCCAGCAATAGCTATTTACACTTTGGCCAGGTAAATCAACAAACAGGAAGAATAAAAGGGATATAGCTATTGTTAATGTATATTTACAATCAATTATCAACAAATAATATCAAATTGAGAAGAAAGATCAAAGAAACTTTTTTCTATATTTTTAGTCACATCAAAAGCTATGGTCAGTGACTTTCTACCCTTTTTGCATTTTACTAGTTTGGGAACTAATTTTGTGGGGGGTTCTAGGTATGGGAACACACACAACATTCATGCCCACACTGAATTTGAGCCTGGGACCTCTGTGGTGTGAGGCAGTGAGGTTGACCAGCACACCACAGGAGGCCGGATAAAGAAACTTTATTTTAACATAAAAGAAATCTCATTTACTATGTTCAGTGATGGTAACTACAACAAAACAAGAAAATGATTCAAACAAAATCAGTTACTATGACCTATAAAAACAACTGAAGCATCATACCTCAAACACTACAATATTTTCATAAAGAAATCACAAAATATATAATTACAGAATGATCATCTTTGATGACAAAGTATTCCAAACACTAAAATCAGTAATGGGGAGTTTAACAGATTTTGATAGAACTAACAATGAAGTGATAAGCCAAATTTTGAATCAAACATAGAATCCTACAATTAAATATAATAGTAGAGGACTAAGAATGAAACTAAATATACTTCATTTTGACTAAATACAGAGCATATTACAACTTCAAAATTAAAGACAACAAACACAGTTAAGTAAACTAAAAATATAGTAAGAAGGCTATAACATCAGGAAAAATCAAATGAAAATAGAGAATATTTATTGTAGGAAAAGTTTGTACAGTAGGATGGTTTTTAGATTCCCATTTATTTAGTTATATTCATACAAAACAAATTTAATACATAATTAATTGAATACCTTCATGTTCTTCGTCAGATTCTGGTGCTTCACCTGCCACTATCGCCCCAAGTAAATTAGTACACGTAGAAGTTTTTCCATGAGCAACAACCACCTGCAGAAAAATCACACACACAAATATATATTAATATATATATATATATATTAACATATTATAATTAGTCATTTCTCAATTATTGTACATTACACACTTCATCTTCACTGTCAGATTCTGGTGCTTCGCCAATTATACGATCCATTCGTAAATAATTAATGTTTAAAATTGACAGTGCGAACACAAAATATTAAGAGAAAAATACATTATCAAAGCCGTGGCATTTGCAGTAAACAGTTTCGCAATTTCAATTGAATATGCTCTATTATTAGATCAACATCACGTATTATACAAAGCATTCAGTTCATTCGTTCTCCTCCATACAATATGATGTGTCTGTAATGATGATTACAGCAGTCAGCTGACTACAGCGGGTGTTTTGTCGTTCAAAGCGTACTGACTTCAAAAAACAAAATATATTGCGCCCAATTTAAAGACAAAATATTGGAGTTCTAAAACAATATTAATAAATTTTACATTATTAATATGACGAATATTTTGCAGTTTTTAAATGCAGCATGGAATACTCAAATAACTTGCTTATTAAATTTTTATCATTTTATATGATTAATTTTTATCCTGCTCTTCGACGTTTTTCAAATTCTTCAATCCACAGCATTTACTACAATTATTTGCTTTATATAATATATAATATAAACGACTTTTTTTGGCTTATTCATTTCTATGCCAATTTGTACACATATACGTGAAGTAACCACTAATTTTCATATTATAATAAAATGTTCTTACACAGTTTTAATACATTGGCTATCGTGCGTCTGTTTTACTTAGATTCCTTAAAGTAATTCACTTTGGCCAGGATTGAAATTCCGAGTACATTTCATTCATCGCCAAATGCATTACTTTTCCAGTATTTGAAATGTATTAAACAAAGGTGGCGTGCAACACCTATATAAATGACATTTCTACAACGGTTATAATCACATAGCATATAAAAATCCCAGGCTATGAATAAATTGAATATGTCCTTGATTAGACATGTCGCAATAAATATTACAGATCGGATAATACAATTGTTTTAACACACAATTTATTGTTTTGGAGTGAGAAATCGGGGGAGAGGGACGTGTATTCTTTTTTCCAGGTTGGAAGATTAAGTCAACTTTATTGTGCACTATCACGACTATTTCTTCTACTAAAACTCTACTCCGTTTATTCTGCGCTCACTTAATCTAATTCTACAACTCAGTAATCTTCAATTGTATGTAATCTGAAACAAACTCATCAACCAACAGATAACTTCTGCTCTTAAAAAATTAAATTGTCATATAACTTAAAATCCCAGTTTTATGTTAATATTTTTAAGAGCGTGAGCCCAAACTCAAAATTAGCGTCAATTCAACGAAAATTGTGCGAATGTTTTTTCTTATATTTCGTTCCGTGAATATGAGAACGACATTGTACTCTTTATAATGCGATTTCTAAAGCTTTCCGTTTTTAAAACTACATTGTTTTAAATAACTGTAAGCTTATCACGCTCAAAGAAAAATCGTTTCCAAGACAACTGTTTACAACAGCTTCCTTTACGCGTTTCTCCTTGCGAATTAATATTTTCGTAAGTTTATCATAGATTAATTGAAATTAGCTCTTCAAGAGACCCATTCCACAATTAATAATTGCATAATTGTATCGGAAAAGTATGCAGTCGTTTAGACTTTGCTATTATTGTCCTTTCATTTCCCTTCGTAGTTCCAGTGGATATTTTCGAAAAAAATATGATATATCAAAGATTTAAAAGAACCTGAATCAGTGTGTGCAAATCAATTTGGATATTTTAAGGTATAAAAATGAATAATAATAGTTTGAATTTAATAATACTAAATAAGAATTGTTTCTGTCGGTGTAAATATAAATGTATAATTTTATGAACAGTTTGCTGAAAATTATGGAACATGGCAAACAAAAGAAAATTATTTGAATTGGTCCATTATTAAACTATTATTTTAGAATTTTTGAGTATAAATAAAACATACTTCAGTATAGCTTTGAATTGAAAGAAAGTTATTAATTATTACATAATTACTAGAGGAAATTCAACATAATATTATTAATGGGAAATGTCAAATCTGTATAGTGACTGTTATTCTCATTTATTATTATATTATAATTTTATTCTCTTTCTGAACTGTTAATTTTTCAGATAGTTTAAATATTTTATATCTGTTTATAAAATATTTATTTTTTAATATTACAGATTACACTGTTCCATAATGTCTGAAAAAAATGAATATAATTTTCATGATGATAAGTTGGTTCCTAATTTAGGGCTTTCTCCTCAAACACATAAATTTAGTAAGGAAACTTTTGACGGAAAACGTATCCTGAAATTCAAACTCTCAGATTTGAGACACAGTCAAGTATTAGAATATCTGTATGTATTATCACCTTTAAAACTTAAAATATTATTAGCACATTTAAATGTTATGTTAATAAAAACATTTACTAATTGCTTGTAATGGAGTATTATATAAATTCATATGTTTCATTACTAGAAAGGAATTGGCTGGTAAAGCAATTGTGCAAGGGGTCCAAGAACCTGAAGTACAAGTTGCTGAGCTCATAAGACCTGCCAGTTATTACTTGAAGCTTTTAAGAGATGAGGCCAACAATGTTCATCCACCACCCATTCCAAGGGCATGGAAGGACAGTATATACAAGGTTATGCATATTATATAAAAGTTGATAATTTTTATATAATGAAATTTGGTAAAAAACTTGTTTGAATCATTGCCCAAAGATGATAGCAGTAATCCCTATGAAAATGTTGCAGTCTTCACATAAAACACCAATACACTGAAAAAAGACAATATTTAACAAAAATAGGGTTGGATGCAATTTTAAGTATAAATTTAGATAAAGTATAAGATCAGTATTACAGTTCCTTGTAGTCTCTCAATTTACCATTAATTAATAAATATCAGCTGTAAATATATTGGAAAATATACTGCTCATTAGTATTAGAGGGAAGTGGGTGGGGTCCAAATAGAAGAAGACCAAAGCTAGAATATGCTAGGCAAATCATGGTGGATGTGGGCTGCAATAGTTATGCAGAAATGAAAATGTTAGCACAGGATAGATTAGCATGGAGAGCTGCATCAAACCAGTCTGTGGACTGACTACCACAACAACAACTACAATGAACAAGTTTAATGTTATTACCAAAGATTTATTAGACTTAGCAGAAGGACATATTGTTAAAAAAATCTATGTAGATGAAACCTTCCAGAAAGTAATAAAGTCATAAGCTTCTTCAATATACCTATTCAACATTTTGATTAAATGTTTTCATTTCAGCTTTTACCCAAACAGTTGTTGATGAAGTATCCACATGTAGTGGCTCAATTATGTGAGGAAATACAACAAGAATATAAAGGTTGTTTACATGAGCTAGGCATTAGAAGAATACTGAGGCCTCAGACGCCTAGACATTCATTTCCAACTGTTAAAAAATATTTCAGGTAAACATTAACAGTTTAATGAAGGTTATT